>JAJOZX010004683.1:87500-202500 GCA_023014485.1 Bathynomus jamesi | reverse complement strand
ACAATGAAATAATGTCTGTAGATTCTATTACATTTTGAAAATGAAATGTATTTTAATAAACACTGCCTTTATAAGTATTTAAAGTGTGTATACATTTTTTTGGGACGCCCTGTATATATATATATAATATATATATATATTATATATATATATATATATATATATATATATTTATATATGTTAACCCCTCCGTCTGTGGCCTTGGGCGGTTCGAAGTTGATGGGGGTTCTGGTTCAGTGGCAGCAACGGATTTGTTACTCTGGAATAGCTGGTACCGTATGGGGAATCGCAGTAGTTTCTTTTATACTACTCTCCGATTTGTTCTTGTAGTGGATCGGAGGATTCTGGGAAGCTTACTTAATTCTCTGAAGGTTCCCCGATTTTTCTTGTAACATATCGGGAAATTATTTTTCTCTATTTAAGACTAAGTTCTCTGAAGAGAGCAAGGCTCAAAGGAAAAGACAAAGGTATTTTCTTACTGTAGTTTAATGCTAAAATGTTACAGGTAAGTTAGATCAGAGAAATCAGAATGAACACTGGAGAAATTTTATAAGTTTATATACGAAACTTTTAATGAGATCATTATTACTTAATGCGACCTGTTTTGTTTTGTATTGTCAATTGGCTGAAATATTTTGCAAAATATTTAAAGATAAGGTAAATATTTTAGCTGTAGCAATGTCTAGACAGATAAGCAAGATATTTGAAGATTAACCCATATTTTTGTTTTAAACCGCATATTGACAGATCTGATGTTTTCATGATCTGCCGAGTTAACTAAAAATGGAAATTGAAATATGCATTTTATTATGAATTACAATTAAGCCTGCATATAAGCGAAAATTAAATGCTTAAAATTTAAAATTAAGTGTTAAGCAAGAGATGACTTCATCTTTTACAACGAAGAGAGAATGTATACAGAAAATGAACATTGCAGAATTTAACAAGATTACATTACTAAGTAATTTAAAAAAAAATAATTCACCAATTTTTCAGTAAAAATAAAATAGAAAGTAAAGCAAAAATTTTATTCGAATTGTGTCAGCGTTATGCGAGTTTTGACTCTATATGCAAACATGACTATAAGAATATATATATATATATATATATATACATTCAACTGCAAAGAAACGCAGTATAAATAACGTAAAGAACGACGCTTGTATAGGAGATATTCCGCGCAAGACGAGAGAGAGAGAACGAAACAAATGAAAAAATGAGGTACAAGCGTCGTTCTTTACGTTATTTATACTGCGTGTTCTTTGCAGTTGAATGTATATAATGTTACGGCATGCGGGAGGTGCCCCCTTGGGGCATTGGTTTCTGCGAGTATGTAGAAGAATTACGGCATTTGGAAGAGTGAGGTCCATGGTGTAATGGTATCGCGTCTGACCGGCAATCGGAAGATCCCGGGTTCGTTTCCCAGGTGGTTACCTCATTTTTTCATTTGTTTCGTTCTCTCTCTCTCGTCTTGCGCGGAATATCTCCTATACAAGCGTCGTTCTTTACGTTATATATATATATATATATATATGAATATAAGAATATAGGAATATAGGAATTATTCATTGTTCATTTTTACACACATACACATTTATATATATATATATATATATATATATATATATATATATACAGTATATATATATATACACACAGTATGTATATACTATAAAAATAAAACACAGCTACATCATTGATATACCCCCATCAACGCAGATTAAATCACTCAAAAATAATATCGTTTATATATTCACATCAATGCAGTTATTTCAGAAGAATCGCTCAGCAAAGCACACACAAACACTTCGTATATAATTTAATCAGATGCACGTAAAGAAGAATTAAAAAGCATTTATATATTCCCATCAACGCGGATTAAATCACTCATAAATAATATCGTTTATATACCTTGAATAATAAAACGCATCATTCTGCTTATTTATACAATAGTCATAAAACAAATGGTTTTATATAGCATGGAAATGCATTAAAAACAGGAATAATTATTTAACATATATACAAGTATTTTTAGAATTAATAAAATATGTAGAGGGATCAGCCGTATAAGGCAAACACAGTTATTTCATTAAATCTCCTTTATATATTCCCATCAACGCAAGTTCTCATTTTACATCAAGAATTTTACTCTCTCTCTCTCTTAAATCCGTGAAAAGTGTCCAGCTATTAAATATCCCCTTCAAGACACGAAAGCACAGATATACCCTGAATAATAAAAACATCATTCTATTTATTCAGATTAAGGAAACACAAATATTTTACTCGCTCCCTCTCTTTTTTATTGTGAAAGATCTTGTAAACCCATGAAAATTGTCCAGCCGCGAAATATCCCCATCAGGGCACGAAAACACAGATATACCCTGAATAATAAAATACATCATTCTGTTTATGTATACACTAGTCGCCAAACAAATGGATTTATTTAACATGAAAATGTATTAAACGCATTGATACTACCATATATCTGAGGTGATACTTTCAATTAAAACACCCAAATCAAAAGAATTATACTTCTTTAGCTATCTTTAAGTATACATATACAGTGCGTTCGAAAAGTCTCTCCGCAGTCAAGCAACACTTTAAAAAAAGTGTTTGACAACAAGTGTAGACGAGTTGCTCTGTGCCTACAAAATGGTAAAAAACACTTTCAACACATGCTGTAAAATAAAAAGGTTATGTAATAAAATCACTAAATCATGGTTGAATGAAAACATTGTAGTTTTTCAATTTCCTATGCGTTTAACATAGCACTGCGGAGAGACTTTTCGAACGCACTGTATAGTCACAAATCGGTGTGTATATATACTCTATATATATATATATATATATATATATATATATATATATATATATATATATATATATATATTCAGGAAGTATATTTGGAATTAATAAACATTTTATTTAAAATATTCAAGTCCTCAGTTTACACCAAACTTTGCGCGAATATACCACAGCAGATTAAGGAAACACAATCATTTTGCTCTCTTTATATTGTGAAAGATCGCGTAAATATGCAAAAAGCAATTCATGTAGTCGATATTTAGAACGACCATACCTTAAATGCCACACATTCATCGAGACTGTATATTTGTTTACTATATTTAGTTCGAGAGAACGCATCTTAATATAACACCATACTTACCCAGAAACTATATTCTTGTAACACTAAAGTGTGACATTAGCTTCTGACAACGCATCTGGGAAAACACGAACAACTGCGCACCAAATAAATGCAAAAAACTTCACTTTTCTACGTGAAGGTCAAAATATGATAATAAAAACCCACTCTAATAGACAGAGTTTATTTCCACAACAGTTTCGATGCCCACTGGCATCCTCTTCGGGTGGATAAAGAAAAACGAATGAACCAAAAACAAGAGGGAAAAACAGTCCAGGGACCATTAAGAAATTCGCACCTAGGTTAGATCCCGTTCTCCCGACACCGGAAGGCATTTTCATTAAAGGGATCCGCTTATAAGTACATTCGCACAATTTTAAAACTATCTTCCTGTTCTATACATACAGATTCTATTATTATTTTTTACATAATTATTACATTTAATATTGCACTATTATTTATTACAGAAATTATAAATTTGTTATTACATTGATTATTACATTGTTGTTTATTATACAGAAATTATAAACCGAAAAACGAATGAAAAAGGCGAGAAGGAAACAATCCAAGGACCATTAAGAAATTTGCACCTAGGTTAGATCCCGTTCCCCCGACAACAGAAGGGCATTTTATTAAAGGGTCCCGCTTATAAGTACACTTGCACAAATTAAAACTATCTTCTTGTTCTATACATCCAGATTCTATTGTTTTGACATAATTACTGCATTTATTATTGCATTTACGTTTTTTAACATTCATTATTATTACCTTTACACTTATTACATTTATTTTAATACCTTTATTATTACATTTATTGTATTCACATTTTTTCCATATTTATTACTTCCATTATTACATTTACATTTACGTTTATTATTCCATTTACATTTTACCGAAAAAACGAATGAACCAAAAGCGAGTAAGGAAACAATCCAGAGACCTTTAAGAAATTCACACTTAGGTTAGAACCCGTTCACCCAACGCCGTAACGGATTTTTTGACCATGAATCTCATTAGAGGGTCCAGCTTATAAGTACCTTCACACAAATTAAAATTATCCACAGATTCTATTTTTTTCGTTTGACATAATTACTGCATTTATAAAGTAACTTACTTGATTCCCAATCTATAGCATGATCATTTTGGCTGGCGTAATAAAAAATTGCATTATCAGTATTACAACTTCTGAAGGCATATTTGTGTTCTTTAATACGGGTTTCAATATTTCTTCCAGTTTCTCCTACGTATACTAAATCACAACTTTTACAGGGAATGCTGTAGACACAGGCTTGTTCCTGTTTTGCAACGTTATTCCTAACCAATTTACTTTTTACGGTAGACGAATATTTGAACGCCAAAGCAAACTTAAAATCTTTCGTCAACGGTTTTACTCTTTCTAAGCTGGCAATGTAAGGCAAACTCATATATTGTTTTTGGTTAGCTGAAGGTTCCCGAGGGGCATAAAAAGATTTTCTGGTTTTAAAATAAGCCTTTCTGATAAACCACTCAGGATATTTTAAATCCTTAAAAATGTTCCAAATCTTTGAATTTTCCGGGTCCAGCAAATGTGGGCTACAAATCCTGAGTGCTCTCAGAAACATGGAAGAAATAATTGAGCTTTTAACCCCTTCATCATGACATGAAAAATAATGAATGTACGAATTACAATGAGTAGGTTTTCTATAGAACGTGAAATTGGGCTTTCCGCTTTCGTTAATGACCAAAACATCTCGAAAAGGTAATTGTTTGTCGTTCTCCCATTCATATTTAAATTTAATAGAGGGAATAAGATTATTTAATGACTGAAAGAAAGTGTCAAAGTTGTTCCAGTGGTCAGGCCAAAATGAGAAAATATCATCTACATAACGAAACCAAATTAGATTCCTGGGACATATTGTTTGCAACAATTCCGACTCATAATATTCCATGTACAGTGCCCGCGAAAAGTATCCGATCACCCTTAAAATTTGTATTTTTTACATAAAAAACAATGTTTAAATGTATACTAACCTTATATTAGTATTTTGTCATCTGTCCTTTGGTTTGGATGACTTGTTCTAGACGTTTTGGCATGGATTTAATCAAGTTTTGACAAACTTCCACTGATATTTCCTTGCACCATACCTTTTTGATGGCCTCTTGTAATTTTTCGACTGAGCCAGTGTCGTGGCATTCAACCTTATTTTTTATTATTAGCCACAGATTTTCTATCGGATTGAGATCTGGACTATTACCAGGCCAATCCAAAATATCAAATTTATTGTCAGTAATCCATTTTGTCACTATTTGGCCCTGTGACATGGTGCACCATCATGCATGTATGTTTTTGTCCTTTGGATTGCCATTGCCATTGGAAGTTTATCCTGTAGCATTGCTAAATACCGTGCACCATTCATAGTTGTGTTCTTCGGAAGAAAATATAAGTTTCCACGCCCATAGTAACCGAAACAACCCCAAACCATCACACTTGGAGGGTGTTTCATTGTCTTTAGGGTGTATTTAGGGTCCATCCTATTGAGCCAATAGGCCGGTGAACCTTTTTTGGACAACTTCTGAATGTCAAAAATGTCGACTCATCGCTAAATAAAACCTTCTTCCAGTCATCAACAGTCCAATGAATGTATTTTTTACAAAATGCGACACGTTTTTTACGCATTTTTTCATTAATGAACGGTTTCTTAGCAGCATGGCGAGATGGTAATCCGAGTTCTTTTTGGAGCCGCTCCTGGATAGTTCGTTCAGAAACACCAGATACAAATTATTCATATTAAATTTTATTTCTTTCGCAGTTATTGTTGGGTTTTCAATACTAAACGTTTCATAAGTTTGTCTGTTCGCGAATTTGTTTTTCTCGGTCTGCCAGATCTTTTTTAGGGACTGGCGTGGTTAGGCCACCATTGTTCTCAGCCAGTGAAACCCATAAATTAACGGTACTTTGGGATATGTTTAATTCCTTAGCTATCTGTCTCTGTGATTTCCCACATGCATGCAAAGCAACAATAGCACCTCGACAATCACTCTTAAGTTGTTTTTTAGCACACATTATATAAATTTTATTTACACCACTTTCTGTAAAAAAAAAAAAAAATCAAGAAATTTACACAAACAGTGAAATCTGACAAATTTGAGACACAGCCACCCGCAACGAAGGCTACCAGAACACTAATTTGAGAATGCGTTGGATAGCTCTCATATCAGCGAGCAACCTCAAAGTTACCAGATGTCGCTAGAACAAATAGAAAGTGAATTACGTGTCTCTGAATATCAAGGGAAAATATTGTATTTTCTTGAGTGATCGGATACTTTTCGCGGGCACTGTATAATGTACTCAGTATTGGGGATAAAGGGGACTCCATTCCCATACCAAAACGTTGCGAATAAAATTCTTCACCGAAGGAGAAGGCATTATTGGTGACACAGAGTTTTATCAGTTCTAAAAATACAGATGTGGGCATTCCTAGTTCTACGTTACATGTTGGCAATTTTCTATCTAAAAAACTAAGTACATCATCAATGGGAACTTTCGTAAACAAGGACTCAACGTCAAAACTGATCATTCTTACCCGCTTTAAATCTAAGGACATAACTTTGTTAATAAAGTCACAGGAATTAGTGATGTGCGAGCCTGAAAATTTACCAACTAATGGGGACAATTTATCTGCAAGAAATTTAGATAACCTGTAACCAAAGGAACCCCTATGTGCAATAATGGGACGGAGAGGTATATTAATCTTATGGGTTTTGGGTAAGCCGTAAATGTGGGGGAGTTTGGTGTTAATCTGTAGAAATGTTTCAGGGTCAATCGCTGGGACATCTTTTAATAGTTCCTGATAGTTTTGTTGAATTCAGCAGAAAGACGCTTTAGGGGAACGACTCACTTTGGTGTAGGTGAATTCATCACTAAGTAACGCTTCCATTTTTTGTTTATAATCACACTTGTTCAAAATAACTACAGTGTTACTTTTGTCCGCTTTAGTGACAAATATTGCTTCGTTCTTCCTGAGCTTGTCTAAAGCTGACCGGAATCTTTTGGGAATCGAGTCCATTGAGTTGAAATATTCCAGAAACTTGCTCAGAATCAAACCATTTAAACACGGAATATCCACCCTAGAATTAACTACGGAAGACACAAAATCTAAAACAATGTTTTTATCGGGTTTAAGGGCAAAGGACAGCCCTAAATTAAGAACTTCCTTTTTGGATTTGGATAAGACATATGTCGATAAATTTAAAACAGAACCTTCCACCGCACACTTTGACCAAGCACTTTCATCACATAAATTGGATAGCTTTCTGTTAAGTCCCCCACATTTACGGCTTACCCAAAACCCATAAGATTAATATACCACTCTGTCCCATTATTTCACACAGGGGTTCCTTTGGTTACAGGTTATCTAAATTTCTTGCAGATAAATTATCCCCATTAGTTGGTAAATTTTCAGGCTCGCACATCACTAATTCCTGTGACTTTATTAACAAAGTTATATCCTTAGATTTAAAGCGGGGAAGAATGATCAGTTTTGACGTTGAAACCTTGTTTACGAAAGTTCCCATTGATGATGTACTTAGTTTTTTAGATAGAAAATTGCCAACATGTAACGTAGAACTAGGAATGCCCACATCTGTATTTTTAGAACTGATAAAACTCTGTGTCACCAATAATGCCTTCTCCTTCGGTGAAGAATTTTATTTGCAACGTTTTGGTATGGGAATGGAGTCCCCTTTATCCCCAATACTGAGTACATTATACATGGAATATTATGAGTCGGAATTGTTGCAAACAATATGTCCCAGGAATCTAATTTGGTTTCGTTATGTAGATGATATTTTCTCATTTTGGCCTGACCACTGGAACAACTTTGACACTTTCTTTCAGTCATTAAATAATCTTGTTCCCTCTATTAAATTTAAATATGAATGGGAGAACGACAAACAATTACCTTTTCGAGATGTTTTGGTCATTAACGAAAGCGGAAAGCCCAATTTCACGGTCTATAGAAAACCTACTCATTGTAATTCGTACATTCATTATTTTTCATATCATGATGAAGGGGTTAAAAGCTCAATTATTTCTTCCATGTTTCTGAGAGCACTAAGGATTTGTAGCCCACATTTGCTGGACCCGGAAAATTCAAAGATATGGAACATTTTTAAGGATTTAAAATATCCTGAGTGGTTTATCAGAAAGGCGTATTTTAAAGCCAGAAAATCTTTTTATGCCCTCGGGAACTTTCAGTTAACCAAAAACAATATATGAGTTTGCCTTACATTGCCAGTTTAGAAAGAGTAAAACCGTTGACGAAAGATTTTAAGTTTGCTTTGGCGTTCAAATATTCGTCTACCGTAAAAAGTAAATTGATTAGGAATAACGTTGCAAAACAGGAACAAGCCTGTGTCTACAGCATTCCCTGTAAAAGTTGTGATTTATTATACGTAGGAGAAACTGGAAGAAATATTGAAACCCGTATTAAAGAACACAAATATGCTTTCAGAAGTTGTAATACTAATAATGCAATTTTTTTTTACGCCAGCCAAAATGATCATGCTATAGATTGGGAATCAAGTAAGTTACTTTATAAATGCAGTAATTATGTCAAACGAAAAATAATAGAATCTGTGGATAATTTTAATTTGTGCGAAGGTACTTATAAGCTGGACCCTCTAATGAGATTCTTGGTCAAAAAATCCCTTACAGCGTCGGATGAACGAGTTCTAACCTAAGTGTGAATTTCTTAAAGGTCTCTGGATTGTTTCCTTACTCGCTTTTGGTTCATTCGTTTTTTCGGTAAAATGTAAATGGAATAATAAATGTAAATGTAAATGTAATAATGGAAGTAATAAATATGGAAATAAATGCAAATACAATAAATGTAATAATAAAGGTAATAAAATAAATGCAATAATAAGTGTAAAGGTAATAATAATAAATGTTAAAAAACGTAAATGCAATAATAAATGCAGTAATTATGTCAAAATAATAGAATCTGTATGTATAGAACAAGAAGATAGTTTTAATTTGTGCGAATGTACTTATAAGCGGGACCCTTTAATAAAATGCCCTTCTGTTGTCGGGGGAACGGGATCTAACCTAGGTTCGAATTTCTTCATGGTCCCTGGGCTGTTTTTCCCTCTTGTTTCTGGTTTATTCGTTTTTCTGTATCCACCCGAAGAGGATGCCAGTGGGCATCGAAACTGTTGTGGAAATAAAC
The DNA here is from genome assembly GCA_023014485.1 of Bathynomus jamesi. Lineage (NCBI taxonomy): Eukaryota > Metazoa > Arthropoda > Malacostraca > Isopoda > Cirolanidae > Bathynomus > Bathynomus jamesi. The sequence goes on along the minus strand of JAJOZX010004683.1, from coordinate 193,149 downwards.
TCTGTCTATTAGAGTGGGGTTTTATTATCATACTGCGCACCAAAACTTAATTCGAGTCTTAGCCTTTTGATATCTTGCGAATTCACACTAGCGCAAAATAGCGATTTTTAGGGACGGCACGAGAAGCATATTTCACGGCTCAAATCTTTTCCCCGTTTTATCACAATTAGGTATGGAACCCTAAATGAAATAATTTATTATTATTATTATTATTATTATTATTATTATTATTGAAGCTTTATATCCTTACCCTAGCACGATTATATATATATATATATATATATATATATATATATATATATATATATATATATATATATATATATATATTATATATATGTTAATGTCTACCGTATAGATATATTCTCTGAGTTATTTAATGTATAATTAACTATCTCAATTCACATTTTTGTAGATGCTTTGAGTTCATCCTACTTTCTTTAATATGCTTTTGTTCTTTTTAAGATACTGAAATAAATACTTGCCTTCATATTAGTGAACTAAAAATTCTTGATAAACATTAGAAACATTTCTATGAAAATAGTTATTTAGAGTAGAAGTCACATTAGTTTAGGCATAATAAGGAAAAATCGAAATATAGGAAACAATACTTTTAGTCGAGCAAATTAAACATTTTCCTATATAAATGTTATGATTTTGCGTTTATAGATTTCATTCTAGCAGGGTTACCCGAGTAAATCCTTCTTTTACGCATATTTGTAATACAGAAAAAGGAATTTTATTTAATGGGGTTCTTCATTAAATATGTTCATCGAAAGTTTTTAGCAGCAACCCAATTAAACTTCCTCAGTCCAAAAGAAATATAACTGGTTTATTTACGCATATTTCTAATACAGAAAATGGAATCTTATTTATTGGCGAGCTTAATTAAATATATGAAATAACTTTGTTTACTTCATACTAATTAAACTTCCTCAACCGAAAAAATTCTACATGTCAAACATCAATCTTTTTTAAGCGAATATGGATATTTGAAAGGTATAGAAATGTTCTAATGGGCTTACATTTTATGTATATACATCTTTTACCCCATTCACGCCAAGCGTCCTTTTTTGAGGACACATTTTAGGTTAGCGCTTAAAATGAAAATTTTAAATATTAAATTTTGTGTATGAGATAACTATCTCGCGTTTATTTATAGTCTAGAAGAAGTTGAATATATCAAGAAATATCAGGAAATAAAAATTAGTTTTGTTTGTTAATGGGCTAAATTATAAACCTCTCTCGCTCTCTCTCGCTCTCTCTCGCTCTCTCTCTCGCTCTCTCTCTCGCTCTCTCTCTCTCGCGGGCAGGCAAAAACTTAAGGACCGCCCATAAGCATCGCTCAAAAACCTTCCACTAAAATACGTTCAGCCAATGGGTGTTTTGCTTTCTGAAAGTGTGGGGAGGGAGAGGAAGGCTTTTCTTCATAATGCCACATTCTAGGGGGTGCTTTCCCCCCGCTCCTATAAAAATGCGTAACAAAGCCATATACGATCCATTTCCAGTTTAGTGAAGTTTTCAAGTGGTGCATACAAATTTATGAGCAAAGAAAATGTCGTCGGACGAATTCCCGAATATTGTTATGCAAGTCATTTTACGTGATACATTGTGCTCTACCCAAATAACCTTATTTGCTCTCAGTGAAGTATATAGAATCTATTTCTACTGTGTCGTCATTTATGTAGAAATGTTTTTTATTGTGAGTGCACAATTTTAATCTATTATAATTTTTGTCTGAAAGGTTAGACTCTTCCATACACAGATGTCTCGACGAATTTATAACACCCGAATTGTTTCTATGTGGTGATACAGTGTGAGTAGCTATTTTATCTATATATCATCGCTATATATATATGTATATATATAATACCCATTCTCTGCGCATACGCCGTTACTTTACAGTGCTGATGCGTGCGTCCATTTCAACTTTTCTATCATATAAAACCTCTTTTAAAATGAATAGAACATTAGTTTTGATAATAAACATCCTTTAAACTCTAATAATATTCTAATTAAACGAATATATTTTTTATTCTTAGGGATGTTCCGACTGTATAATATTTTTTTCTTTTTAGGGACGCTCAGCTGGCGTTGCGAATGCAATATTATCGGAGAAACGATGTAAGTTTTTTATTCTCTTTACTTGTGTGTGTGTGTGTGTGTGTGTGTGTGTGTGTGTGTGTTGAATAACACGGGTATTTTCAGCATCTAATGAAACTAAGGTTTTTCTGTATCTAAAAAGATATAGCTTTTACATTTCATAACTTGATTGGGCCACAGTTATGGATCTCATTTAGCGTATACGTCACATTTTTTCGTTATATATATATATATATATTTATATAATAGGCGTGCACACTGGGTACGCAAGGTACGCAGTGCGTAGCCAATTTTTTTTATTAAATTTAAAATTTAATTTTTTAAATATTGATAAAATGCTATTATAAATACCAATAAATTTTATAATTTATTCAGTATACTTAAGCAATACAAAGTAAAATTAAGTGAAACTTCCTTGTTTTCTCATGAGCTTTCTTACAAAGTACGCTCTGAGCATGGAATGTACTTGCATAGGAATATGATCCTTAAGTGCTCGGCGGGGCTTAACAAATACTGCCTTACTATTGGCCGAAAAATGTCCTGGGTTAAGCTGGAGTGTTTCAGCGTAGTTTTATATTGTGGGTGATGGAAAGTTGTTGTGTCATTCAAATCATTTAAAATTTTGCATTAGTTTACGTTAAATTAGTATCATTTTAGGTGCAGTCATGAATGAACAAAAAAGTGAATGTTTAATTTGTAAAATTAACGAAACTATACTTTCATCGAAATCGTATGAAGAGAAACTTACATTCAAGAATGCAGATAGGCCTACTCCTGATTTACCGAATTTAATGCAAATCAAAGCCAAATTCACCAGAAGATTTCACTCTTCATCTTACAGTAAAGTGAGCTGGTTGGCAGGTTGCAAGAAAAAAAATGTTTTATTTTGCAGGCCTTGTCTGATTTTTGCTATTGATAAAAGTGTATGGAGTAAAACTGGATATGAAAATTTAGAAAATCTATCTCACGCAATGGAAAAGCACGAAAGCTCGCGAGGACATATAACGCAACTTTATCTTTCGCTAGTTTTGGCAAGCGTCGTATTGTTACAATGCTAGGTGAGCAAAGACCACAAGCAATTTCTCAACACAATGAAACCGTCAAGCTTAACCGAGAAGTAATGAAACGACTCATCGATGCAACTTATTTGTTAGGTAAGCAAGGGCTACCGTTTAGAGAACACGACGAGGCGGAAAAGTCTCCTAACCAGGGTAATTACAGAGAATATCTAAACTCGTTAAGCTCGTATGACGAATGTTTGAAATTTCATTTAAAAACCTGTACTCTGTTTAGTGGTTTGTCTAACGCACTCAAAATGATTTAATTGATGTTGTAGGAATAACTATGCTGAAGGAAATTAAGAGAGAATTAGCCTTTACTAAATTTGTAGCAATAATGATTGACGAAACATCAGATATTGCGATGAGAGAACAGTTATCATTTGTACTGAGATACGTTTTCAAAGGAAATGTGTATGAACTTTCATTACTTTCAAGGATGTCAGTATGACAGAACAGCGGCAGCTTTTGAGACAATGGTTCTTGAGTTTTTGAATAATTTTAAATGCAAGGCGAAGTTAGTTGTCCAAACATATGATGGGGCAGCAGTTGTTGCATCTGATCTAAATGGTCTCCAGGCTAAAATAAGAGAACATATCCCACGGGCGTTATTGGTTGACTGCTACGCTCATAATTTAAATTTAGTTTTTTTTTCACAGTTTCTCAAAACTAAGTAAGTGCAAGAAGTTTTTCGGAACACTTAATGAAATAGTTTCGTTTTTTCACAAATCCACTAAAAGAACGGATGCTTTGAATGAAATCGTGCATCGCCGCATGCCAAAGATGGCACCAACTAGGTGAACATAGCATTCTCGTTTAGTGAACGTAGTTAAAAAACATAAAGCTAATCGTCTTGAACTGTTTGAGCAAATTACGAATGACTGAAAAGTGGGATAAGCATTCAATCTTTATGGCTGAAACAATCAAACAGCATCTCTGTGCATTTGAGTTTTCATTCATATTGGAAATTTTTGGAAGCATATTTTCACAAACAGACGTACTGTACAGTATTCTGCAAAATAAATACTGTGCCATTGCTTACTGCACTGGAAGAGTGAGTCAAACTTTAGATGTAATTCAGAAAATGCGGAGTGGCTTTGATGATTGTGTGGCAAAGGCGAAATATCGCATGCCATTGACTGCTGATGCAGAACTAAAACGAATAGGGCTAGCACAGACTGATCAGCCCGATTTGGAAATGAAAAGACGTTATTTAGAAATCATAGATACGGTTTGCATGCAACTTACTGCTCGGTTTGGAAATCTGTCACAGTTGAAATTTTTGGAACTTCTGAATCCCAAAAATTTTCTAAAAATTAGCCAAGCATTCCCTGATGAAATTCTTAAAACCTTTTCGGAGTTACACAGTGGCTCTTTTGATTTTATAAGACCGAAAAATGCACTAAGTGTCCTATACTCATCTGAAGAATTTCAAGGAAAATATCCCTGCCATATTGCAAAATTCTTGAGCCTGAACAACTTGAGTGAAAGCATGCCTGAACTTAAAAAACTCGTAGAGCTAGTACTAACCATTCCCTCTACAACTTCATCAGTAGAATGATCATTTTCGACTTTGAGGAGAATTAAAAAGTATCTAAGAAGTACAATGGGCGAAGAAAGGCTGTCATACTTAGCACTTATGAGCATCGAAAATGAGTTATTAGTCCAAATGAAATCTGACCCATCATTGTACGATTCAGTAATAGATGAATATTCCACTAAAAATCGTAGGGTCGATCTGAAATATCGATAAAAATCGCGCTGTCGCATATAAATAGTTAAATATCCATCATCCAGATTTGGTAAGTACAGTTACTACCGTACCAAGGTCATAATTTATTATAGTTTATATCATCGTTATTTCTTAAAAATTCTTGCATAATAAAATTATATATATATATTGTCAGCAGCGTACCCGATCGCTAGCTTTACCGCACGCGCCTGATATATATATATATATATATATATATATATATATATATATATATGTATATATATAGTTTTAAAAGATGAGAAATTAGCTGTGAGATATTTATCATATTTTCATCTTTTTAGCTCGGACGCAGACCTTCTTTGGTATGTATTGGCCTACGAATCAACGCTGCATCCGCAAACCATCGATCTTACGGCGTAAGCAGTCGCTTTTATTTTTAAAATCTCTCTATTCCCTACATTTTTGCTGAAAGACGGAATAAATTGCGGTAGTAAATAAAGGCACTCTACTACGGAGAAATAAATATCCTTAAACTCTAATAATATTTCTAATTAAACGTATATATTTTTTATTCGTAGGGATGCACCGACTGTATAATATTTTTTTCTTTTTCGGGGTGATTAGGAGCCGTTACGTGAATGCGACATTATCGTAGAAACGATGTAAGTTTTTTTATTCTTTTTACTTGTACGTGTGTGTTGGTCGGGGTAAGAATAAACCAAATATTTTCAATATTTATTAAATAATAAAATCAAGGGAACCATTTTAAAAAGTAATTGTAAAATTAACACATAATTCTTGTAACAACACATTCTTTACGTAATATTGGCTTCAATGTTTTATCGTACAAATAGGAGTGACAATAATTTTTACACATTTTATATATATATATACAAACAGTGTTTAGAGGATATAAATTTAAGCGCAAGATTTTTTATTACACTGATATAAAATAACTACAGGGGCAATTTTAACACGCAGATCTCGATTATTGCGACGGTACGTAGTGTGTATATATATATATGTTAACCCCTCCGTCTATGGCCCTGGGGTGGTTCGGATCGACGGGGGTTCTAGTTAGGAGGCAGCAACGGATATTTCTTCTATAACATTCTAATTCTTTTCCGCCGGTCAAATGGTGGGTCGCCACTCTGTTAAACTCTTGGCTACAGACTCGCCAGACTGTTATGCTTCTTAAAATATTCTTCTAATCTTGGTAGTAGGGTCGCCAAATGTTTATCCTGGCTATAGGGTCGCCAATTTTGTTCATTCTTCTCTTTTTATAATGCTCTGATACTTTCTCTGATACTAAAATTATCGACTTTTCTTTATAACTTATCGACTTAACTAAGTTCTTCTGAAGAGAGCACGGCTCGAAGGGGAAAATAAAAAGTTTCTCTTACGGTAGTTTACTTCTAAAAATGTACAGGTAGTGCTCTGAATTTACAGGGGTAGAGGTTCGACCTCTTTCGACCATGGCTCAGGCCGGAAGTTAAGGAGGCAAGGGGCCTCTGCCCCCTCCTCGCAGCGAGGCTGCTAACAAAGGAGTCGTTATGAAGTGCCGTAATGAAGTGCTATTCATTTTACAAATACATGTATAATATAAACCTAAATGTTGGGGGACGGCAGTTGAAGGTTAAGTTCCCCCCTTTTAAACACATGATCAGATGTTTGAAAGATTCCAAATAAAAATAAAAAAATAAAAATAAAAACTAATTTGTATTTTTCGCCGAGTCTACATTTATGAAGGCGATATAATTTCATAGTAGTACATAAGTACAATTTGAGTACATGACTGAGTACGTATTAATTTTGGTTAATTACAATTACAATTATGGATTACTTCACATTCGCTTATGATTGTCCATTACAGTTCTATTAAAGTACATTCTTACATTATATATTAAATCATTACATTTAATTACAGTTTCATTGAAGTACATTACGTCGTTTACCATTCTTACAGTGTTTTTATATTTATATATGGTTATAATATATGGTTATAATATATGGTTATAATATATGGTTATTAGTACAACACAAGTACATGGGCACATACGAGATAATTTATATACGACATAATATGTTATAATATGTTATAACATGTTATAAATTTGAAATCAGAGGGACAAGAGGTTTCACGTTTTCAGATGTTTGATTTATGCTGATTTGCGAATTGCGTACACTTGCATAAGCATTTATGAATATCTTGCGAGGGGTGAACGCACTTGAAAAAAAATAATAAAAAAAACAATACGAGAACGTATTTGAGCGTTTTCGAAGGAATGCAAAAAGTTTTGCATTTCACGAGCAAAATGAATATTTAATAAAATTGACATACGATAATGGTCAAGATAAGATATGGACGTATGGGAGCGGGGGATATGGTCGAATAATAGTTATATTTATACTACATAACATATAAATAATGACTTCTATAGAGTGTACAGTTTTTATTATGATGATAAAGAATTTTCATACATTGCATACTAGAGATATAATGAAGGGAAATTAATGACGGGAAAATGTGACGTCATAGTTATTGAATTTGTACGTATAGTACAAATCATTATTAGGAAGATTTACAAGAACGAATTAGAGACAAAGAGTGGGTAGTAATGACTAAGAAGTACAACTACGGGTTCCAATCCTGTTATATGCAATGTGTATGCATAATCTAGGGACGAGGGTGAGATGCAAGACAATTCATAATTAATTATAATAACTTCTATAACAAATGGAAAATGGATACGACTAAACCATAGATATGGTAGATCGTAGGGTTGTGACACAAACAAAAATAGGAAGCTACAAGTAAAATTATTATCCAAACTCGCGTTAAGCGATTTTGGTTCTTATGTAAAAATGAATATTGATTATTCATTGTTCATTTTTTACATATATATATATATATATATATATATATATATACACTGTCATTTATACAATACGCCTGCCCGTTTTATTTACAAAGGGTAATCTGCGTAATACCTCGTTAATCACGAGATTATCATTACCCTCATAATCACAGAAATCTAACTTTTTTAAGAAATCTGAATAGCTGTTCAGGAGAGCCAGAAATGAATTAAAGCAGAGGCAATGGTGTCCGCACATATATGAGGAAAGCCCCTGATATCGCTGAGAGTTCCATACATCTCTTTGTACAGGTAGCTTTTTTATAAAATCCATAAATACGGGGTCGAGCCACATTTGGAGTGCTAAAGAGTCATAACAATAGACACACTCTCTATTTCTAACAAATATTGCGAACCAGTGGGTACCCGGGCTACCAATGGAGTCGGTGTTTACTATTAATGCAACATTTTTTTTCGTAACTGGATATTTCATTTTTTTCATTTTTTGCATAAGTCCCTGCGAATATGTTTCGTGTGAAACAATCCTGCATCATAACTGCGCGTATCGTCATTTCATCCATTATTTTTTTAAATTGCCAGATACACTTCTGAAGCGGTCAATCTCGATGACGGTCTGGTTTTCCAAGTAAAACAGTACACTTAGAGGGTTGGCTAATGCTTCACCAAATTCAAATCTTACACCAAGACTGCAGTGCGTCCGGGAATTCAGATGTGTGCTCCCGCTCACACACTGGTCAACCGAAAAATCAAATGCGAAGATGCTCTTTCCATTTATAAACTCGTCTATAGTGACCCCCGAGCCAAAAATATCACACCCATTAATATCGCGGGACAGATTATGGTATGCGCGTGAACATAAAGAAAATTCGGGGCCTGTAGAGTATTTCACTTCCAAAGCCCCATCAACAGATACACCATTAATATGTAAATTTATGCTCTTCAAGCCGAAATTTTGGAATTTGAAGGCGGATTTCTTATGGCCGCCGACCATGTATTTATGGTCGAGCAAGCCGATAAGAACACGTTATGGGAGAACATCCAAGGCTATATTTTCTATCTGTTTGGTGGTTACACCCGCCGTGACAGTATGCGTTTTTAAAATCATGCGTCTCATCGGGTATTTAGCTGAATCTTTCAACAAGGGCTTTTCAATTTCCATTTGCTTCGTAGCAGATAGCTTCACGCAACGAACTCTAAGATACTTATCTAAAATGTGTACAAAAACAGGTTTGGTATATTGGTCGCCGCCTTCATCCAGATTTAAACATATCTCGGCGACTGTACGTGTAATTTTAATCCTCATTTCAGCATCGTTCAAAAGCAGCTTATCTTGCTATAAAAATCCGAATGGAGTCTCGCGTAGTAATCCTATATTTTCTTTTTAGAATTTTTAAATTTATTTTTTACACTGTCCATCAATTGAGGGATATAATACCTCTGATCCACCAAATGTGTCTCTTTTGCATCTCTCGTAAAGTTTAAAACATATTCTAAATAGGCTCTATAATGGTGATGGCTAGCTCCACGTGAAACGTTAGTTTGATTAGGTACACATCACATTGACTTATCGGTGTGTGTAGGAACGTAACCATCTTCACAATCTGTATCATCCGAATGTGCAATTCTTAGATTAGTGTAAAAAAATACATTGGAAGGGTCGAAAAATGACTACCTGACGAAGAAATCACGAACTCAGTAGGTGCGCCGTCGTTGATCCAATAACGTTGAGAGGATGAATTGTGAAGAATTCGGTCTTCACAATGCGTTTGCGTCAGAAGCACATCAAAGAGATTAACTCGGATTTACAGCATTCCGAACTGTGAGAGTGAATAAATTGAGTCATGGCACCCGTTAATGCACCCTTCTACTTCATTTGTACAAACAGCTATGAGATGCATCTGTAACAGATTTACCTTATATTAGTTTTGAAAAAAATAAGTCCACGACTGGTTTCATACGCTTCGAACATTTCTTTTTTTTAAGTCCTTCTCCGCTTTATATCAGAATGATTTCTGCTTAACTTTCCTTTTTTTCCACCTCGTACAGGGCGCTTTTTTCCTCTTATAGCTACTTTTTGTTTTTCTTTCTTCTAAAACCCCCGCCGCGTATTTTTCACTTCACATCTTCGACGATTTCATCTCTTGCACGTCGTAAGTGTTTTCTGAAGGCTTCTTTAGGTTTGGTGCCTAACATTATATCTTCAAATGTGTTAAGTCCTGTTTGTAAGGCCTTCTTTCCAAGATATTTGGCTCCACTTTTCAGTAAGGGCACAGCTGTGCGTAGTATAGCCGAAAAAATTAATCCGATGCCACTTCCACGTTGGTACCTCACCCCTCGGTAGACGGCAAATAGCCTCTGTGTCATTCTAACGCAACACCCTGGAAGTGTAGCTTCACGGTTAAGCTCCCATGGCCGAATGGAAACTTTTTCCCCTCAATCGTTCTTTTTATATTGAGATACTGGGTAGTAGCTTAGGTGCAACTTTGACAAAATGAGGCTTATCACATGTGATGCTTAAGCTCTTACCTCTATGATTGGGGATGTGCATAATGCGTAACAAACGAGTCTGGGTATCCCAAAGAAATTGGTGGTCCACTATCTCACTGTAAACATAACATGCTCGGGGGAGGGCCTCAGCTTCTAATTTCGGTAATTTTAGTTGGTACAATAAGCTGAACACGTCATACTGTGACTCGTGACAAGTGTCTCTTTAATAAGGCCCGCTGTATCTTCCCTCAGGTATAATTTTGAACAGTTCATTGTCCTTAATATTTCTACTAGCCATTGATTTTAGCATCAAAATATGGGCCGGTGTGTCTATGTTTACGACTTCAAAAAGTAATTCGGGGCTGAGGTATAACCTTTCAAGACTCTTCTTTAAAGCCTCACAATATCCGAGGCTCTGTCATAATGGCCAGGTCCTGGGGTTACTTTTGTACTGTAATACTGCACCTCGCCGAACCAGGCTGAACGTATAGTACCATCTAAAGTATCCCTTCACGATCACGGTAGCGCTGGATATACGCCACTTTTCATTTTCGGTTTTAACTCCTCGTGAGTAGCCTGATACTTCTACTTTATCCTTCAAAAAAGTATTTATATATGGTGTGAAATGTTGGGGAGATTCTGAAACCTCCACACCTCATATCTTCAGTATTCTGTACCAGTGGCCGAGGGCTAGTGATAACTTAGAACTTGTATATACGCCTCTGATCTTCCTTTGGCTGACTCTGTGATTACAGTCCCCATAGTTCTCCTCTGCACACTTCTCACACAAAGGGCACATGAGTTTGTTGTCTATAACAACAGGCATGATCGGCACCCATAAACCGCAAGGGGGAAGCACATCTACGAAAGAAAGCCCAAAGTAGCTCTCACCCAAGTTAGCTGAGAACTCCTCCGTGGTAGGCATGGCGGGGCCCACCAGTTTTTCAAGCGCACGTACGGGCTACGGGTTGTACGTAGTAGTGAAGCTTCACCCCATCCGTAGGCGGAAAGTATAGTTTGAAGCGGTTTGTACGTCCTCCAAAGAAGCTGTCACCACATTTGTGGGGCTCCACCACCATTGTACTTTTGATGGCCTTTATTTCTTCGCGATACTGTTCATCGGTTTCCATCCAGGCATATTCATGCTCCCACAAAACCTTGTGAGTGAACTGGGAACTTATAAGCTGGTCGCGGGTACGGGTCCATGCGAGGCTGTCGGCGGGAGACCTCTCATGGAGGTCCCCTGTGACGGCACACTCAGGACGATGGCATCCATGCCACCAGTAGCCGTTAAAGGAGTATACACAGTTCTCACCAGTGGTTAGGTCCTCACTTAAGCCGTCCACCTATAAAACACGGACATTGATCTTAATGGCAACTTCCCCTGTGTTGCGAGCATGTTTTATATATACACCTGTCTGTTATTATATGTGTGTGAGCCAGTAAATAGCTTTATACCCATAATTTCACGGGGCGTTTCGAGGAATGGCGGCTAACGTGTCTTTAGACATGAAGTTATTCTTGAGTACAGTAAAACATAATGAAGCGATCGTGGTTGCAGCTTGTAGCGGATCACAGTTGAAACGGGTTATGTACATCCTTCTAAAGGCTTGAAAGCATACTCTAAGTAAACGTACGTCATTCGCACAATAACGTTCACATTCATACGTTATATTGTAAGGGTTATCTTCATTGAATCTGTTGTAGTAGCGTTCAAAAATTCACGCTCACTATCACTCATACATTCATAGTTAAAGTAATGTTTCGGGTGTGATGGACCGACATAATTTAAAGTGTCTTCATTGAAGAATGTGTAAGGGAAGTATCCTTTTGAGACTTCGGCGTCTACGCCCATCACCTTGGGTAGCTTGGCTAATTTACAAGGTGGGAACAACAGGGTGTCTTTAAACTGTATATTTCCCCTTTTCTGCATCTGTATAATTTGTTCCCTCTTTTCAGGGGATCACCAGTGAATATCTCTGATGACTCGTGTTGAAGCAGCTCCTTATACAGGAACTGAGTGTCAAATTTTGCCGAATTATGGGCAAGAATATAGTCATTTTTTTTAATTGGTCCGCCAGTTTGACAATATAGTTTACAAACAGTTTCACGGGGGTAGTCTCCTGCAAACACCTTAAAAATGTTTGTCCGCTTACCACATTTGAGGCATTCATCACACTTAGTTTTCATGCACTCGTCACAAATACTCTGACTTACGAGTAAATGCGGAATAACCTCTTATGTTTTGGGGTTTGTGTAAGTTTCTCTCATAATACACTGTTATACAGTGTTTAATTTTAGGCTTGGATTCTTTCATATAACATACATGCTTTACACCATCCGTCTTATATTTTCATGACATGAAGAACAGTGAATTTCATCGCATTTGTGCTCAAACTTCCCCAACTGTCCATTGTATGAAACATACCACACTCGCAAATCCGCATTTTCCTGCACGTGCCATTCGATTTGTGGTGAGCAAAACAGACATTATTGAAAAACATGCGCTTACATACATTACAGTCGCGCTTCTCAGTTTCAACTACACGAATTTCACACCGGGCTTTTACACTGGTTGCAAACAATGTGGCACTCCTTACAATGCTTCAGCAGATCATTCGTAAACTCGAAACGACCCTTACACAAATCGTGATGTCTTCCATATCTTCGACTTTTATCATAACTCGCGTAAAGAGCCCTTACATTACGATGGGCTTTGTACGTTCCCTCACGCTGTTTTTAAAAATTTACACAGTCCTACGGTTAGCATCCAATCCAAACACAACTACACGTACACCCATTACCTGTTCTGCCCTTCTCAGCTCTTCAGGCTCCATATTACAGGCAAATTCAAGTCTACAGTCTGCAGCCAGTTTACGTGCAACCTCCACTACCTCAGGCATCCAAAGTTTTTGGGCGGTTGTATTTATCACAGTAAACATATGAGCCAAGACTAATGCTATAAAACCACAACTACGCTCGAAAGCAATGTGTCTTTTCTATATCTGATAACTGTTAAATTTAAGGGTATAAGGCGTTGCGTTGTCCTACAGGTCGGTAGACATGGTCTATATCAATCGTAAAATTCTCCAAACAACCTCGGTGCCGCTTTGAGCGGCCTGCATTAGACGCCTCAAAATATACTCTACATCTACGTCGGCCAGACACCTGTAGGGTATTACTACCCAAAATTCGTCTCTAACGGTATCAGGTGACCCGAATCTGAGCGCCAGACGCGTCCTGACTTCACGCCCCTCACTGCTCTGAAGGTCAAACTCCACAATACGTTCAACCATGCGCCGCAGTCTATGTTCAAAGCCGTTACTATACATGACACGGGGTAGATCCTGACTACGTACCGGTTTCTAGTCAGGGATGGGGTGGTGGTGACATTGCGTAACAGGTCGAATGATATACCACTGCTGACAGGCTGCTGTGTTGCTGCTGAGGTGGTGGGCACGGCCGGTATTGAATCGGGGTAAGTGAGTACAGTTTTATTTGTAGATGGTGCTACTCAAAGGGTCGTACCATAAGACGTGGAAGGTTGCGGTTCTATTGCTGCGGCTCTAACGTTCGACGACTTTACGCGCTTTGACGTGGAGGATGATTCACCGTGATGCCCCCACTTTCTTCTCGAATTGACGAGTGGGGCTGCTGCGTTTGCACTGCTGATGGTTCGCTGGCGGGTTGGAGTCTGTAGCCTCAACTACACTGTCGTCACCATCATTAGCAATATTTATGAGGGGTGCATGTTGCTGGTACTGTAACTCATCATTCACGGTTCTGGGGAAGAAGAAAAACAAGATTGTAGAATATAAGGAGCAACACTTAAAATGTTGTTATATTTTGTAAAGGCTCCACTTAGGAGTGTGTCGTGTTAAAGATGGATTCTGTAGAAAAATTCAGGTTCATAAGTCCTACGTGCATTATTTTCGGACCTACAAGCTGTGGGAAAACCGTGTTTATGCTTAAAATCATTAAAGATAAGGACGATCTGTTCTCAAATTTTGTGCACAAAGTCATATGGTGCTATTCGACATACCAAGCTGTATTCAACGAGTGTCAAGATGATATGTTGTTTCACAAAGGTGTTTATGGTGTTAGTTCTATAAAGGGTGATGAACACACGGTTATTGTAATTGTTATATATGCTAGAAATGGACAAAACGTTTACCGAGACATTTACAGTATTCTCCCACCATCTTAACATAAGCGTGTTCTTCATCAATCAAGACCTATTTTTCAAGAATAGATACATGCGTGATGTATCGCTAAATACGCAATATCTAATCTTATTCGCACTAGAGATGTGGCACAAATTGGGGCATTACCCAGTCAAATGTTCTCGAATCAGCGTAAGGAGTTTTTGGAAGTTTATAAAGAAGTTACAAGTGAAAGTTACGGATATTTGGTTTGTGACCACCCGCGAAACACGTTTAAGGTGCTTCTAAGAACGAATTTATTTCCAAACGATGCTGAAACAGTGTACATCCCAGAATGACAAAGAGATTAAAGAAATATCGTGAATTAATAAAAATCTACCAACGATTGCCACACACTCTCCAACGCCTGTTTGTTAAAAATATTGACCCAGACTTTTTAAAATGTATCTGTGAAATCTTCCTTAACGTTTTAAAATGCAATATACTAATGACGGCTACTCAGAAGTCGCGCTAACGTCGTTATAAGAGCATAATACGTGCACTCGCTCGTAAAAAGCAGTGTGGGAAAGAAAAAGCGAATTATTGTGCAAAAGGGTGTTTCGTTCCTACGCATCTTGTCTTCAGTTTTGGTACATTTATTGTCTAGTATAATATAATGAAGAAAGTGGTCGTTCTTCCACACGAGGTATATACTTCGTTGTTTGCAATATACAAAGAACCAGGAATCAGCATTATATCTTGGTAAAAATAGGCTTAAAAGAATGGAGAATGAATTGGTGAATCTATTAAACAGCGAGAAGCCTCTTGATGAGAAAAGAATTTTATATGAAGAAGCTCTACATAAATTTTTTAAGAGCTCGAGGATTATAAGAGACCGACCGAGGTTCCCATAGTTATCAGACATCGCACTGATGATGTCGAGCGTGATGGCATAGGACCTGGAGCCGAAGCTAGAGACGAGGAGTCAAAGAACAACGGAGCGCAACACATCGAGCATGCATTAAAAAGTAGTCTACCTCATACATTGAGGAATAAAGGGTTAAGTCTTCAAAATCTATTGAGTGAGGACCCCATTATACAATGGCCCGATACAGGCGAAGTTGTTGTTGGAAGGTCAAAGGTACAGGGCTCGAACATCATTGATATAGTGCATGATTTGTTGAGAAAGTGGGATAGACCTTCACCAACAGGATGGACATATTAAGGCTAGACTACAGCAAATAAACATCCCAAAAACGTTGATAGGTAACCAGAACAGGTTAAAAGACTTGGGGGAAGCAGCGCAAGTACCACAACTGAACACGCCTTCACCTCTGAAGAGGAAGAAGAAGAGGCCATCCGCCAACTAACAACCCTACCCATGCGCCTCTAAAACACCTAAATGGCTAGCATATTAACAAAAAGTTATTATGACACTTCTAATCCAGCATCCTACGGTAGTGTTAATAGATTGTACAGGGGCGTATATAATGAGGGAGTACAGAAAAAAGATGTTGAGAGAGTTTTCGCCTGAACAGGATGCTTATACACTACATAAACCAGTGAGAAAAAGGTTTAAATAAAACTGCTAAGACTTTAGCAGCCTCGGTTGATTCTATTTGGCAGGCGGATTTAACAGACATGCATAAGTATTCAGTGTATAATAACGGGTATAGATATATTTTGTTTATAATAGACGTGTTCTCTAGATACTTGTGGCTTGTCCCGCTGAAGAATAAATCGCCTAAATCAATGGCTAAAGCAACCAAAGCGCTGATGTTGAAAGAAAACAGGATTCCTGGCTATTTTTGTACGGATTTGTGGAAAGAATTTATAGGCCGATCCTTCTAGAACATGCTGACAGAGTTTAACATCAGTTATTACACGTCCAATTCTATACATAAGGCATCTTTTGCCGAAAGAGTTCAGCGTACTATAAAGGAACGTATGCACCATTATTTCACACAAAAACACATACAGATATATAGACATTCTGGATCCTCTGGCTTCATCCTACAATCGGTCACGGCATCGCATGATTGTGACATCTCCTAATGCGATTTTAAAAAGAGACCCCTCATATATATCCTGAGGATAGAAAAAATAAATGTGGAGCACCATCACGCTCTGGACATTTCAAAATCAATGATTATGTAAGACTGTCATGAGCGGGGAATAAGTTCGCGAAAGATTTTGAGCAAGGGTGGACTCAGGATATTTTTAAAGTTAGATCTATGTGGCCTAAAAACGATGTGATGATGTATTACATCGAAGATTTGAATTGTGAAGAAGTTGGGGGCGGCCTTTATGGAGAGGAGATGCAGAAAGTGGTATTTAATTCCTAAAATTGAGAAAATTTTAGGAAGTAAAGGTACAGGGAAGAGAAAGATGTATCTGGTAAAGTGGCTAGGGTAGCCTGAAAGATTCAACTCCTATATAAAAGCTCAAGCAATAATGAAACTTAAGTATTATACAAAATTACGACTAACCACTTCTACGTTACACTGCCCTCTTCTGCCTCTTTGGACGTGCATCCTGACAACACTGTCCAGCTTTATAACAGAATTGCATGAACCTATCGATTTGGAGGGTGGATCATACGAGGTCGTTCTGTGAGAATTTCAATTGACCACCAAGTTTTTAAGTATTGAGAAGAAACAGGCCGTTTTTCTGGCTCTTAGAAGAATCGATGAGTGTGAAAAATTAGGCATAACAATTTGATCGTGCCCAAATTGTGAGGAAACCTGGCAAGCGCTTTAGTGCAAAGTTGTGCCTAAATAGTCTTTGGAGCAAGTTTTCCCAGAATACAGACAAAGGGAACGTACTTTAGCAAAAAGTTATTGTGAAGTCTGGGATTATGCAAACGTCAACGACAAAGAAGTCATGGAAATCGTGAATGTGGGTAATACGTACATAATAAGGTACAACCGGACCGAATTGGCTACAGATACATCACGTGTCACAAACATACCTGTAGCCAGTTTCACAACAGCCTACGCACGTATCAAGCTATGCCATCTGTTGCATTCTCTCGGGAGGCGGTTTCTGTATACTGATACAGATAGTGTGATATTCACGGAGAGGGAAGGTGGATATATGCCTTCTATTGGGGAATTCCTTGGAGAGTTGACTGATGAGATAAAGGATGAGTATGGAGACATCGCATACGCCGATTCTTTTGTCTCAACAGGCCCAAAACCTTAAGGTGTACGCGTGAGGGTGAGGGATGAGTACAAGTACATCGTGAAGGTTAAAGGCATCACGCTTAACCATGCCAACCACCAGATAGTGAACTTTGAATCGTTCAAAGATCTAGTGAGCTTAGAAGACGATGGTAATGAGGGTGACCAGCCACCCCACCTGGTTGTGGGGACTCATAATTTCCGAACACAGAAATTAGGATGCGTGAATGAACTTGGGAGCACGAAGGTTTACCGTAACACCTACAGGAAACATTGCCAGGTGCCTGGCACCTATGACACTGTTCCCTTTGGGTACCATGGTCCTTGAATGTCTGCTATATAACCTTTGGTTAGCTTCCGCCCGAATTGTTCATTCTGACGAAGGTCAAGCTTTTCACTCCACCTTAGACCTACAGTTTAACGTGGAATCCGAACCACGCCCCATAAGCAGCCCAGCGTCTTAACCACTAGGCCACCTAGGGTACCCATTTATCTACCAACCACTTTCTTTATTGTGTGGAAGGATGAACAGCTGGGTTTTGCTGCGCGCCGGCTGCCGTCGGGTCTCGAACCCGGAGCCGATGGATTCGTAGTCAGCGACGCTAACCACTATAGTGTGTGTGTGTGTGTGTGTGTGTGTGTCTATTTACTTGTTGGGGATATGTTTATTTATTTTTCTCTTTATTACATGTATTTGTTATGTTGCATGAATATTTGTTTTATATATATCATGAATTAGAGACTATTTACTTGTCGACGATGTGTTTATTTATTTTTCTTTTCTATTTAAAATAAATCACGTTTCAATTAGCGTTTCATTTTCTCCTTTACGTGTGTGTGTGTGTTCAGGAAAAATCTAAGCATCTCCCACTGTATGACGCAGTCGAATCAAAGGGGTCACGTGACTCCTGCTACTAGCCGGTCATATCTCTGCCCTGTGTGCTCAGTTGATCTCAGCAAACCCTGTATCTCAGACTTGTATTTTACCTTTTGAAGAATTGTCGCGTAGACGGAAAATAGCGATGGCTACCTTTGATATTGCGTGCTCGACATTCATGAAGTGGTACTTGATAAAGTCTACAGATGTGGTGAACACTCAAAGAATCCCTAATCCTCCCTCCTTTGAGGCTTTTAAGGCCACACTGAACCACACGAAGCGTGAGGAGCAAGAGGTTCAAATACTCTATGGATATTCTGGCGAGAGCATTGCGGGTTTTCGTGGCTCAAACGACGTCATGGAGTACGTTGTAAAGGACTAAATGCGTAAAGAAGCACACACAACGCGAAGTGAAAGAAACAACACGTGCCGAAGAGAAACAGGGGGTGTGGGTTGTGAACCTTGTTGATAATTGGTGTGATAAGAGGTATTATGTCATGTTACATCATGCCGAGTACGCATACCCTGCGGCGGAGAATATCAATCTTGTGATTATGGACAGCCTAAAATATTTTTATCATTACGTTCATATATATCATGATGAGGTTCGCAGTGAAGTTGTGGCTAAAAGCTTGTGCTAGTTTTTGATAAAGTTTAGGGATGAGTATCGCTTGTTAAGCAAAAAGGATAAATATCGACAGATGTTTCTCTCAAATAGAGCGCCGGATGCTAATAAAATGTGCGTAGTTCGAGAAAATACGAATGAACGAAGATGTATGGTGCACATTCCGGGGAATGGTAAAAAATTAAAGTCGATGCTACTTCATGTATCGCAGATGAAAAAAATTCTCTAAACGATTGCTCGGTATAAGTGGTTACAAACATTCGTATGATTCACGCCTCGGTTCTTTCATGTTGGAACGCACCCCGTGTGACTCATTCGCCCACACCTCCCGCCGAGCAAAACCGCGCACCGGTGGCTCATAGTCACCTCAGAGCCTGACCGCACTGGACTTGCTCTCCTCACAATAGAAAACTAATAAACGATGGAGCTTCCGTTGAGCAGTATCTCAATGCAGTATACGATGTGTCCGTGTCGAAGTCAGTGCGTGTGTTCAGGCGTAATACCAGTGCTATTAATTATGTGCTTGAAACGAAGTGTAGACAATAAAACTCTGATAAACGGAATGTTATTTATTTAAGTGTTGAGGAGATGAACAGAATTTTCGTGGTGGTTGAGAAGTGGGGCGAGGACCGTTATAAAATACCTGTAGGTGTAAGCACAAAAAGAGAGCAGATTAGTGATGCGCCCTCATACGCCGTTATTTGTACGTTGTGCATAAATCGTGATACAAACCAACCATGCGTTGAAATACGATTGATGTTGAAGAATGCAGCTGACAATAATGCCCTTATCCCCACCCAAAACGGCTTCATTCTCGACAGAATGTTTGAAGTCGTCGGCTTCCGAAAACTGAAACCTATATTAGACGCGCGTGTTGCCGATATGCGTTATTTTGACACGGTTCTTGAATACGCATACACTGCTGTGCTCGTTGGTTTTACCGAGTGTAGGGAGGAGCAAGCTGAGAATGGTTTGGAGCTTGATGCGTATTGAGAAAGCACAGACTCCTAGAAATATCACGAACTTTGGTACAAAGGACTTGTGCGGTATAGGCCTGAGCTCACCTTCACTGTTCACCCTGAAGGACTATTTCTTTATATAACGCGCAGTTGTCGGCACGATTTAGAAGATTACTTCAATTGCCAATACGAGTTGTGAAGAAGAATTTACGGTTGAAAAGCTCGGCTCGGAAAGACTAAACCCTCGTTTGGAAGTATAAAAAGTAACTAGGAAAAATATAAAAGCATTAAAACTAAAAGATAAATAAATAAAATAAACAAGTATCTTAACCAAAACATAGCAGATCAACCGATGATTCATCAGAATTTAGATCTGGTTTTAATTTATAAATAAACAAAGATTCCATAATTTTGAGCTTCAGGTCAGAGTTTCCGGCAGCAAGTACGGCGAAATTAGACTGTGAAATTGGGTGGTTATTGTTGTGTGAATGGTTACGTATGAGAGAATTAGGTGGTTTGCCAAGAGGTAAATTTTTACGGACCGATTTACCGAGATGTTCGTAAATACGAGATTTTAAGTGTCTTTTAGTTTTACCTATATATGACCCCATACAGTGGTCATACTTGTATTGGTAAACTATGGATGACTTAAGAAGTGTAGGAATAACATCCTTGTATTTAAATAAGTGATAAATCGATTTAGACGGGTTGAATATAAATTTTATACATAGTTGCGGGTAAAATTCCCTTAGCAATTCTAAAAGTTTGTTTCTAATGTTAAAACTTGAGGTTCCTATATAAGGTAAAGTGAAATACACGATATCTTTAGGAGCTGTAATTATATCTGCAGCTGTGGGGTTTATTAGTCTATTTAGGGTTCTGCCTATTGTAGTCTCCACCAATCTAGAAAGGAAATTATTCTTGGTACGGAGTTTTCGGATGAAATCTAGTTCATCGTTTAGTTTAAAGTAATCTGACAGATATTGAAAGCTCTGTTAGTCAGAGTCGAAATTAAATTTCGTTTGAAACCTAAAGGGATAAAGGGAGAAAAGTTCGTAGTAAGATTGGTGAATGTCGGCTTTCGGTAAACCGAAGTTTCAAAAGAGGAATTAGTTTTTATTATCTTAATGTCCAAAATGGACAGAGAGCTATTAGATTCAGCTTCTGAAGTAAAGTCAATATTAGGTGCTTAGAATTAAGGTAATTACGAAACAAAGGGATATGGTCTGGTGATTTGAACAGGAGAAAAGTGTCATCAATATATCTTCTATAAAAATCCGGTTTGAAGTTGGAAGGACACTCGTTCAGTCATTTCACTTCATGATGACAAAAAACGCGTTAGCTAACGTGGGACCAAGGGGCAAACCCATTTGAACACCTTCAGTCTGTTTAAAATATTCACCGTTGAATATAAATATCAGGTCTTCCACGGAAAATTTTAGTAGTTCTTTCAACTGACCTCTATTAAAACCCTGCACCGTATCAGTATTACTAAAAAGATTGTCAATACATATATCAGTAGTTTCTGCAACAGGCACATTGGTAAATAAAGATTTTACATCGAAGCTAGCCAGTGTGTACGAATTATTATTTAATTAGGTAATTTCTCTAACGAAAGAAAAAGAATCCCTTGCTGTTTACAAATTATAAGTTATAGGTGATAGTATGGGGACCAAGAATTTTGAAAGGTTATAACTAAAAGTTCTTAGTGCCAATAAAATTGGCCTAAGTGGACAATTAGGTTTGTGTATTTTAGGGAGTCCATACATAATACCTGGGCTAGATCCAGAAGCAAATAATCTGGAGAAAACTGTGTCTGACATTATATTATTATATTTAAGTTTTCTAAGATACGTATTAATTTTATCTTCCTGTTTAAAAATTAAAGCAAAAATGTCACCAGTTACTTTAGAAAATCTAGTTGCATCATTTAAAATACTAACATTTTATCGACATAGACATTCCTGTCCAAAAGAACAACTTGCCTTTGTCTAGTCTTGTAACCACCAATGACTTGTCCGAAGACAGATTTCTTAGACTTTGAAACTCTTCCGCCTCCATATTAGATCTATTGCCATAAGGGTTAAAAGCATAAAATGAAGTAACAGCTAAATTATGTAAATTATTAGATAAAAAGTTAAAACCTTTACTATGTGGGTCAAAGAATGAATGCTTAAAAAGGTCCTTAAAAAATAACTCAAAGTTCAGGAAATGATCGTAAAAATTAAGCTTCTTTGGAGTAAGAGAGAATTTCAGGCCTTTAGAAAGGGCAGATTTTTTAATATCACTGAGAAATTTAGAAGAATAATTAAAGATGAGATCATTAGCTGCTAGATTATTAGTTGTATTATATCCTAATTTTTGGAGTTTCTTGTTTTGAACGAAATTCACCCTTGCAATGCATTTTCAAATTACCGGTCTGAATGACGTTCAAAAGATGTGTTGAATCTATACCAGATATCAGAGACTTAAAATTACAAGTAGAATGACTAAGATCCCTATTACATTCATTACTGAGCCTTTTCTTAAATTTAATTTCTGCATCTAGTAATTGTTTTTGACAATTCCTATAAGTTTCACTTTTTTGTAAATAAGAGTTACTAAGTTTGAACCTCAAATACGGTGATACGGTGCAAGGTTTTAAGAGAAGTCAATTGAAAGAACTACTAAAATTTTCCGTGGAAGACCCAGGGCTGGATTTATGAGTGGGCAAAGTGGGCAGCTGCCCATGGGCCTCCACATCTTGGGGGCCTCCACATATTGACAAGCCATTATCAAAATAGAAAAAACCCGACACTAGAAAAACCCGATAGATGATCAACAAAAAAACACGCGCATCCAATACCACTGTAGTACATAAACTTTTACCAATTACTATTTGTTGTGTACTGATTATTATTTTGTTTTTATTACTCTTTTAGGCCTACTCTCACTATAATGGAATACCCGAGTAACCCGAGGCTTTCATTTTTTGCAGAAATGAGTGGAATGGACAGACACAAGAGTGCACGATGTTTTGAAAGTGTATGTATGTTAATTATATTATGAATCTTATGGATGACTTCAATTATGTCTTCCCCTAAGGTAGGGGGGCCTCCACATGGAGGCTGCCCAGGGCCTCCACACGTCTAAATCCGGCTCTGGGAAGACCTTATATTTATATTCAACGGTGAATATTTTAAACAGACTAAAGGTGTTCAAATGAGTCTGCCCCTTGGTTCCACCTTGGCCTACGTGTTTCTTTGTCATCATGAAGTGAAATGGCTGAACGAGTGTCCTTCCAACTCAAACCGGATTTTTATAGAAGATATATTGATGACACTTTTCTCCTGTTCAAATCACCAGACCATATCCCTTTGTTTCGTAATTACCTTAATTCTAAGCACCCTAATATTGAATTTACTTCAGAAGCTGAATCTATTAGCTCTCTGTCCTTTTTGGACATTAAGATAATAAAAACTAATTCCTCTTTTGAAAACGTTTACCGAAAGCTGACATTCACCAATCTTACTACGAACTTTTCTTCCTTTATCCCTTTAAGTTTCAAACGAAATTTAGTTTCGACTCTGACTAACAGAGCTTTCAATATCTGTTCAGATTACTTTAAACTACACGATGAACTAGATTTCATCCGAAAACTCCGTACCAAGAATAATTTCCTTTCTAGATTGGTGGAGACTACAATAGGCAGAACCTTAAATAGACTAATACTCCCCACAACTAGAGACGTAATTGCGGTTCCCAAAGATATCTGTATTTCACTTTGCCTTATATGGGAACCTCTTAAAATTGCTCAAGGAATTCTACCCACAACTATGTATAAAAATTATATTCAACCCGTCTAAATCGATTTATCACTTATTTAAGTACAAGGATGTTATTCCTACACTTCTTAAGTCATCATAGTTTACCAACACAAGTGTGACCACTGTATGGGGTCATATATAGGTAAAACTAAAAGACACTTAAAATCCCGTATTTACGAACATCTCGGTAAATCGGTCCGTAAAAATTTATCTCTTGGCAAACCACCTAATTCTCTCATACGTAACCATTCACACAACAATAACTACCCAATTTCACAGTCTAATTTCGCCGTACTTGCTGCCGGAAGTTCTGACCTTAAGCTCAAAATCATGGAATCTTTTTTTATTTATAAATTAAAACCAGATCTAAATTTTGATGAATCATCGGTAGATCTTCTATGTTTTGGTTAAGGTACTTGTTTATTTTATTTATTTACCTTTAATTTTAATGCTTTTATATTTTTCCTAGCTACTTTTCATAATTTTAACTTTATTTTAAATTGTTATTAAGCAACTTGCAATTTGTATTTTGTATATGATTTGGCATTTTATTGTTTTAGCCCTGAAGATAAAATTAGTGTATTCCGAAACGTTGGTAGTGATTAAACCTTGAAGGATGTTTATTTTTTTCTGGAGTTCCTGTTTATATATATATATTATATATATATATATAATATATAATATATTATATATATATCAGGTCACCCCATAAGTAATGTCGTTTTTTACGATAGATTAAGTTTAAACTAGTCCTACTCGGTTTAAGTATAAATTTTCGGAAGGTTATATCTAAGAGGAGATCTATCAGGTTTCGCTACATATTTTACAGACCTTGACTAGTGAAGACGTGTGTTTTGCTTTATGTGAACCCCTCATAAACATGGCGGTATCAGAAGAGCATATCAGGCATATAATGCTTTACGAATTCAAAAAAGGGAATACTGCTACTGAAGCAACGCGAAACATCCAGGACGTTTATGGCAACGATATTCTGCATGTGAGGAAGTGTCAAAGATGGTTTCAAAAGTTTAGGAATGGTGACTGCTGTTTGACAGATGCAGCACGCTCTGGACGCCCTGCTGAGTTTGATGATAACCTGCTGTTAGCCGCACTTGAAGAAGACTGTTCAACAACTGTCGAAGAATTGGCCCAGAAACTCAATTCATCCCCGTCCACCATCCATCGACATTTGCAACAACTCGGGAAAGTGCCCAAGTTAGGAAAATGGGTGCCACATGAATTGTCGATGAACAATGTGAGGGTGCGGGTAAACATTAGCACAGCTCTTCATTCCGTGAACTCCAAGATCCGTTTTTGCACCGTTTGGTGACTGTTGATGAAAAGTGGATACTGTACCAGAATGTTAAGCGCCGTCGACAGTGGGTTTGTGCCCGAGAACCAGCGACACCACAGCCAAAACCAAATCTTCACCCTCGGAAGGTGTTGCTTAGTGTTTGGTGGGATAAAGGTGGTGTAATACACTTTGAAACCTTACCACACAACCAAACAATCACCGCTCAAGTCTACTCTCAACAACTGGATCGATTGAACACCGCACTAAAAGAAAAGAGACCTTCTTTGGTTAATCGGAAAGGAATCGTGTTCCACCACGACAACGCACGTCCTGTGTCCTCATACCGCTCGGATCACTTCTGCAAAAATTGAGGAGGTTGGGTGGGAAAAACTTCCACATCCTCCATTTTCTCCAGACCTTGCGCCTTCAGATTATTATATCTTCAGGAGTCTGTAAAACTATCTTGACGAGAAACAGTATACTTCTTTAGATGACCTGCACACCAGTCTTTGTACGTTTTTTGCCTCAAAACCGCCTGAATTTTATAAACATGGCATTGAAAAAGCTTGTAGGACGTTGGCAGTGTCAGTGATTCCGATGGAAAATATATACTAGATTAAAAAGTTTCAGTTCAGTTTTTTTTGTCCTTCAAATTCCGATCTAAAAAACGACATTACTTATGGGATGACCCGATATATATATATATATATATATATATATATATATATATATTAGGGTGTGACCGTTGCCCTCCAAAAATCAAAAAATGGTCCTACAATGCTGTTCAAAGTTTTAGTGTTGTGTATTTATCTAGGAAACACCCCTGTAAATTTTCTTGGAGATCGGTGCATGTTTGAGCTAGCACCGTCGTACCAGCAAGTATTGCTATTTCAGCTTATGAACTTCATAAATAAGTGTGAAAATAGCACATTTTATCAGATTTTCATTTCCGGGTCTGGAACGCTGACCCACAAATTTTCCACGTATTATTTTATTGCATTTAATTTTAATGATGCTCTTTTCTTTTCCCTTGACAGTGATTTGATGTTGTGAATAGAGAATTTAATCATGGATACACGGCGGCAAGATGATGAGTATGTCAGAATTCATTGGGCACCTTACCCCGAGAAGAAGAAAAGGAAATAAAGGGCTGCAAACTGCCAACTAATAGGCAGGTCTTACTATGTCTGTTAGCAAACCTTCGGGATATGCATTGGGACCAGGCTTTATCTGCCACCATTGACAATGTGCTTTTGCATTACCAGAAGGCGAATGTCCCGACCATTACAGGCAGGAACAATATTGGCCGAATGATTAAAACTTACTATGACAAAGACTACATGATGCTTATGAAAAAGAATGAGGATAGAAGACGGGCTGATGATCCTGGAATTATGAAGTTTAAATCAGAATTGAGCCTCACGATGAAATTTTATAAGAACACAGTGTTGAAAGACATGGCGGCTGCGAAAAAGGGGAACACTCAGGCCGAACAAGATGCCATCGATACTGACATACTCTTTATGAAAAGCATGCTAAGTGACAGAGTAGCTACCTACTCTGGGGTAAACAAAGTACTCACAGAAAAGGTTCAGAAGCGACAGAAAAGGCAGATGCGAGAAGAGAAGCGACAAGAGAGAGAGGAATGTGATCATGCTGAGAATGTAGAGGCTGATATTGATTCACCTATTTGGTCGAAACCTTGGCTGAATTTGCCCCATATGACGCCACAATAGTTGACAAAGCACGTGTGGCACTCGGTAGACACACTTGGTACCTAACTGAGGAGTTGGCCCCACTGGCTTTGTTCTCGTCCCAAGTACAAGAAAGGACAAAAGAGGAGATGAGGAAGCCCTTTTTGCCATGAAGACACTGAAGTTACTGAGAGAGTGGGGCTCAATCATGGGGGCTATGGAAAGCCATATCTTCCCCCTGTCCCAGAAAGTGGCACTGCCCTGGTGGACCTAATTGGGCCTGACTCAAGCCGGTTCTTCACCATTTTAGGCATGCCCTATCAGTTTCTCCACAGTCCAGCCAGTGAATGGGCGGATCATGACGACTACCTGAACATGAAACGGGTTGTGGACAAGCTTCAGGTCGTCAATGAGGCTGCAGAGCGTGGTGTAAAACTTTGCCATGACTTTCTTAATGTTGCCAGGGATGAGGAGCGCTTTCAAGAAGTCCTTCAAGTAGTTGAAAATGACAGACTCCGCTTTCCTAATCAGCGCAAACGATCATCTGTTTCCGAACAGAAATCATGGTTTCTTGCTCTAGAGAAATAATACCTTGTGAATATATGATAAAACCCCTAATGTACCATGAGAGAATAAGAATGATTAACTTTTTTGTGTTAGTGATAACAGCTTTTAATTAAGACAGGCAAATGATTTGTGTTAATATCCCTTATGATGGTTGTGTATTATGTGTAATCTCATATATAGGCGCGTATGCCGTATAAGCAAAATCGCTATTTTTCAAATTGCTGGTGCTCACTCGAATATGCATGAATCTTCAAAATATTGCACTTGGGTATTTTTTATGTCAATATGCAACACCAAATTTTGAACAGCATTGTAGGACAAAGTTGGGGCAACTGTCACACCCTAATATATATATACATAAAACCAAAATTTCAAAATTAAAAGATTTAAAAAAATTTATAAAGATAAAAATTTTAAAATTTTAAAAAATTAAAAAAAGGACTGACCTGGATGGTAAAACTTACAAATGACAAGTGGAGAGAAAGGAAAGAAGAAAAAACTTAAGTTAGTGCGTTAGTTGCGTTAAAAAGGTGTTGGTTGGTTAGGAAGTATGTAATTTTGTCGAGGAAAGGCTGTCGTTTAATTCTAGATTTAATTTCTTGATAAAAAAGGATTCTAAAATTTTGAGATCAAGCGAATTAGAAGCAGACGACAAAATCGCAAAGGAGTCCTGGGGGCACGGGTGGTCATGGGTCTCTGAATGATGCCGAATAGCAGAGGATTCAGGAGTTGAAAGAGGGCGACAAGTTCGATAAGAAAAACCCAAATGCTTCGAAATCCTAAGTTTTAACTGTAGGGCAGTCTGCCCGACATAACGACTTTGGCAGGTCTCACATGTATATAAATAAATAACAAAGGATCTCAAAAGCACGGGGAGGTGATCTTTATCGCGAAAAAAGGATTGCAGAGAATTAGAATTAGAATTAATAATTTTAAAGTCACATTGAGAGAAGTGTCTGTCCAAAATAGAGTGGACAATTTAGGGTGGATCGATTTTACATTTTTTCCGATTTCCATATTCTAATAGAGACAAAAACTTGCGCATGCATGAGAAAATAACCTCTGCAAAATCTTAGCTTAATAGGTAATCATCTTCTGCCCCCGGCAGAGCGATGAAAATCATATTTTAGTAGTCAAAAACGTATTTTTCTTATAATTTTTAAAATATTTCAATATGCATCAAAATTATTCCTAGTAACTATAAAGTCGATGAAAAAGACCTCATATGATCGTTTTTCCAAGCGCGTTGTCCTACGTTAATATCTTTTGCCCCCGGCAACAACGTCAAATGTTGAAAAAATAGGTAATTTATATACATATTTTCAGATCGGCTCTTTGTCTTAAATAATGCATTTATATATTTCCCATAGCATTTATATCGTTGCTTCGGCATGAAATAACACACACGCAAAATTTTATGACTCTAGAGTAATATCTTCTGTCCCCGAGAAAAGTCTAAATGTGGATTATAATTACGTTAATGCGATGTTATAAGTACGATAAGTACTAAGTACAGCTCCTCGCTTGCTAATTTTATAAAATTAGCAACCCAGAACTCACCACGAGGAGGTGGCTGTACGTCGAGTTCCACCTTATCCAGCCCCAACCACCCTTCCTTTGGCTGCATGTCGATTTACATACGGTAATCTTTCTTAGAATCAAATCGTGGAATTTTTGTTCGGGAGTGAAGACGGGAGCGGATGAATCCGTCCCTCTCTTCTATTCCACTTACACTGGCAGAGGCTTCGGTTACTAATTTGATGAGTCTCGACCGC
This sequence comes from Bathynomus jamesi, assembly GCA_023014485.1. Classification (NCBI taxonomy): domain Eukaryota; kingdom Metazoa; phylum Arthropoda; class Malacostraca; order Isopoda; family Cirolanidae; genus Bathynomus; species Bathynomus jamesi. The sequence goes on along the minus strand of JAJOZX010004683.1, from coordinate 163,990 downwards.
TTGAGTATGACAAGGGAATAGTGGGATCAGTCCATCAGGCTGGGCTCCCGTCTCAACAAACTCTTTTATTCGGGTATCAGGTATTGTTTTTGTAACGGGGGGTTCGGTCACCTCAGCCGTTTGCCAGTTGATCATTTCGTAATAGTTTTGATTATCGTAGAGCAGCTCAGGCATGGCGAAGGCTCGAATTTCCCCCGCTGCTGATTGTTTTGATCGTGCTTTTAATATTCTTCTCCATCCCAATTCTCTTATGTGTTGCTCATCGGCATGTAGCATGGAGATCAAAATATTTTCTGGGTGAGCAAAGAAAGAATTTCTACGGAGGACTTTGTGGGCGATTGTCTTAGATCTTTGAGGCATGGTCTGAGAGAGACGCATCATTTCGAAAAATTGTTTTGCGCCCTCAGTGAAACTGGAGTTTTTCTTTATCTTAAACCAAATTGGTGCGTAAACTGTCATAATGAATCGCACAATTTCGTTGAAGGTGCTGGAGGGTTCACTGGTTGAAACATAGAGGCGCAGAAATCTATTTGCTGTTGTCAGCCACCTGGAATGCGCCATCTTACCTGGATTTCGAGCCGCGAGAGCTAAAGAGCAGCTACCGCTCGACACTGCTCTGTAGATGCCTAACAAATATTTTTGGTCAGTGCTCAACTCGGCATCATCTATGTCAATGTCGGAGATGGAATGGCATCGAATTCTGTAATTGGAAGTTTTTCGCAGTCGTTCAGTTGTTTTCCAACTGGTCCAGTAAAGCCCATTGGCCCAGTTGTTTTGCCGTCCAAGTCTTGAATGAGGTGTCGCAGTGATAATTCATTACGTGTAATAGGCATATGATCCACTGAACTGGCCTTTGTAGTTTCATTTCAATCATACGAATGGCTCCACCCTTTCGACCCGTGTTCACTGCGGTACCATCACAGCCGATAGCCACAATGTCGTCCGTGCTAATATTGTTAGTCTCTAGAAAGTTGATGATACCTGATGTTATTGCAGTGGCAGAACCTGATGCAGGAGTGAAATGCCCCATGTACTGGGATTCTGGTTCTTGAACTAAAACTATATGCTCTTCTACCACAGTCCTTCTATGCTTCACATTGTCTAGTTCTTCTTGTGTCATTGTTTTATCTTTACGTCCGTCAAAGAAAATGCCCTGTAATGGTAGCGTGATCTTGTCATCTTGCTGATGCTCAGAACGAACTCTTTTTCTGACTCTTCTTATCTTATTTCGATCAATCACTGAACTGACATCATCTTCTCGTATCCAGCCAACATCCTCTAACAACGAAGAAGCAATAAATGAAGCAGCTCTGTCTGAGACGCCCGTACGATCACAAGCTTCAACAAGTACCTGGAGTTTCATTCGTGTTTTTTCCTTCATGTCATGTTTATCTCTCGGTGTTAGTTCATACGATGACGATGATTCTATAGATGTATCCTCGGTTTCACTTGAGGCTGACGAAGAAGGTTGTTCTTGAGAAGTTTCTTGTCGTTTACTAGTCGACGGCTCTTGATGTTCTGCTATTCCTTCTTGTTTCAATATCGCCAATCTTCTTGCAAGAGTCATCTCGTTTTTATTTGTTGTTTCAACATCCAAAGTTCTTATTGCCATTTTGCGATCACTTCTTTGGTCGAGTAAAAACTGTTGCTCTTTCAGTGGTACTCGTCGTTCACGAGGGCAGCTGCATTTTGTCAAATCAGGGCATTTACAAGCCGATATGTCAAATAAGGTGGTCTTAGTTGATGTCTTGAAGGCCTCAAGATTTTTCTGTAACGATTCGTTCTTCTTTTTCGCATTCAGTGATTTGATGATGTTAGCCATTTTATCACCATAACTTTTCAACATTTGATTTATCCGTGCTGTCGAAACTGTTGGAATGGAAGCTAATTTCCACAAGTATTCCAGTCTCTCCGTGACCACAGCGGCGATGTCTTTGAATGGAGGTTCCTTCTTTGATGATCTCAACTCAGTTCTCACATGATGGTAGTATTGTATCACATCTTCACATGTGGGAAAACATCGCAAATTCAAATCTTTCCCAGCACCAAATATTGGACACGTAACCGATCTTCTAGTTGTAGCGGTAGCCATCCTGTAAAGATTAAAGAATAATGTATTGTTCTGTTACGCAATAAAATCGAAAAAAACAGAGTTATGAGAAAAACAAACAAGGATATGAGCAGAGAGATTGAGCACACTGAAGACTCTGAGTGAGGAGCCACACACACACACACTGAGGACTCGAGGAGCCAGCTGCAAAATACACACCTGCCTTCGACGCTGTCAAAAGGCAACTGAGGGAACTGCGCAGTGCGTACTGGCGCGTCAGTGGCAGCTGCTGCTGGCAGCACTCACCAGAGATGACCTTTAAACCCTAGCCTAGAGTCATAAAATTTTGCGTGTGTTATATCATGCCTAAGCAACGATATAAATGCTATGGGAAATATATAAATGCATTATTTAAGACAAAGAGCCGATTTGAAAATATGTATATAAATTACCTATTTTTTCAACATTTGACGTTGTTGCCGGGGGCAAAAGATATTAACGTAGGACAACGCGCTTGGAAAAACGATCATATGAGGTCTTTTTCATCGACTTTATAGTTATTAGGAATAATTTTGATGCATATTGAAATATTTTAAAAATTATAAGAAAAATACGTTTTTGGTTACTAAAATATGATTTTCATCGCTCTGCCGGGGGCAGAAGATGATTACCTATTAAGCTAAGATTTTGCAGAGGCTATTTTCTCATGCATGCGCAAGTTTTGTCTCTATTAGAATCTGGAAATCGAAAAAAATGTAAAATCGATCCACCCTAGTCCGACTCACTGGACATCTTTATTAAGTTGAAAAGTTAGTTGGTCTAAAAAAGGAAGCTTAAGATAAACCTTCTGTTTATATATATATTTATCCATGTATTGGCTTTAGATTTCTTCTGTACTGTTATTTTTGGAGGTTATATATAAGGGTGTATTTTTTGATGCATGTGTATATATATTAAATGTGCATATAGATTTCTCCTGTACTATTATTATTTTTGATTGTATATTATTTACTCTATATTTTCCGCTTAAAGTGTGTACTTTTTATTCATGTGTGTATGTAAGTTATATTAAACGTGTATATAGATTTCACCTGTACTATTAGTATTTTTGATTGTATATTTATTTACTATATATTTCCCGCTTAAAGTTTGTATTTTTTGGTGTATATACATTTCTTCTGTACTATTATTATTTTTGATTGTATATTAATTTCCTATATATTTCCCTAGCTGAATAAATGTTAAAATAACACTGGACAACAAAAAAAAAAAAACTTTCCGTCTGCTACTGAGATAAATGTAGGTGTCCTTTAATAATTCGAGTATGCTGACTCCAAATCTGAAGTCAGAATTGACCCAGCACGTCAAGATGTTTAGTTACAGAAAAAATTATTTTTTCAGAAATTGTTTATTGAAAAATCAAGTACATTGCACAATTGCACAATATAAACACATCATATAATGTACGATGTGTGTACATGTAAGCAGGCAACAACGTGTTTTCCCGTGTACTACATATGCACAGTATTAAAAAGAACTCAAGTAGCATGGGCGCAAAAGGAGAGAGTGCAATTCAATTGCAAATGCTGATCAATGTTGCAAGATGTTATGTAACAAAGGGGGAGGGGGAATGGTACAAGAGCAACAAGGGTTATGCAACTTGAAGGCGGAGTTATCCCCCAAGAGAAAGAGAGGAGAAGGAGAGAGAGAAAGAGAGGTGTTCGCCTGGCAGGAGCCAAGCGCATATTAAGACTTCAGCCGAGCGGCCGTTGTCTTAATATGTTCCTAATCAGGCAGTTGGCTTATCTGGCTCAGCTGCCAGATTGCGCTATTTATTTAATTAAAGCATATATTCTGGCTTAACCAGCCAGTTGAATTAGAAGGCGTAAATGGCTTGTTCAGATGTACATTATTAGGGTTGCCAGATTTTGCTATCCAAATATTTTTGGCAGTTGGTTTAGAAATCCGTTTTAGAAGGCAACCATTTGCTGTAATTAAATGTAGTGTACAACCAAAAGAATTAAATAAAACACCATTACATCATTCTGTTTATTTAGACGAATTATATAGAAAATAAATATACAATGGAATAAACAGTGTGTCCGTAAAGTCATGGTGGGATTTTAAATAGCTATATTATTGCAATGAAACATGATAATGAGATGAAACAATGCCAAATTTAAGAACAACTACCAAAGTTGTATCTTGTAGTTAGTCTAGGCTAAGCTTAACCTTTATCTCGTAGTTAGTCTAGGCTAAGCTAAGCTAGTTGAGCTCACACGACGAATGCCCCAGTAAGATGACGACGGTGCAAAGGAAGGTGCAGTGCGTTTTATGGCTTGCAAAATTTGAATCTGTGACTCTTGTGCGACATGAGTACCGTCGTGTGTTTAACGAAGAGCCACCACACGAAAATAACATTCGCCGTTGGGATAAACAGTTGAAAGAAACGGGAAGCCTACTGGACAAAAAGCGTTCCGGTAGACCATCTGTTAGTGACGATTCGATTGAAGCCATTCGAACAAGTTTTCTTCGTAGTCCAAAGAAATCAGTGCGTCGATGTGCTCAACAATTAGGACTTGCAAAAACAACAGTTCATACGGTCTTGAAAAAGCATTTGTGTTTTACAGCTTATAAACTTCAGGTGTTACATGCACTCCGGCCAGCTGATCACCGCATAAGATACGAATTTGCTGCTGATATTATTCACGAGATTGACGATGATGAGCACTTTTTAGATCGTATAGTGTTCAGTGATGAGTGTACTTTTTATGCTTCAGGGCATGTCCATTAGGGTGGATCGATTTTACATTTTTTTTCAATTTCCATATTCTAATAGAGACAAAAACTTGCGCATGCATGAGAAAATATCCTCTGCAAAATCTTAGCTTAATAGGTAATCATCTTCTGCCCCCGGCAGAGCGATGAAAATCATATTTTAGTAGTCAAAAACGTATTTTTAAACCCTAGCCTAGAGTCATAAAATTTTGCGTGTGTGTTATTTCATGCCTAAGCAACGATATAAATGCTATGGGAAATATATAAATGCATTATTTAAGACAAAGAGCCGATCTGAAAATATGTATAATATACATATTTTCAGATCGGCTCTTTGTCTTAAATAATGCATTTATATATTTCCCATAGCATTTATATCGTTGCTTAGGCATGAAATAACACACACGCAAAATTTTATGACTCTAGGCTAGGGTTTAAAAATACGTTTTTGACTACTAAAATATGATTTTCATCGCTCTGCCGGGGGCAGAAGATGATTACCTATTAAGCTAAGATTTTGCAGAGGCTATTTTCTCATGCATGCGCAAGTTTGTGACTCTATTAGAATATGGAAATCGAAAAAAATGTAAAATCGATCCACCCTAATGTCCATCGACACAACGTAAGGATATGGGCTAGCGAATGTCCACATGTCTATGTTGAACATGAGCGTAATAGCCCGAAAGTTAATGTGTGGTGTGCTCTAGCACGAGATCGAGTGATTAGCCCATTTTTCTTCTCGGAACCCACTGTGACGTCACACAACTACCTCGCTATGTTAGAACATTTTGCAGTACCCCAATTTATTGACAATAATGTCATCTTTCAGCAAGATGGTGCTCCTCCGCACTATGCCAACGTTGTTCGAGAATTCCTTAATGAAAAATTTCCACAGAGATGGATAGGAAGAGGAGGATGGAAGCCATGGCCTCCACGCTCTCCGGACCTGACACCTTTGGACTTTTATTTGTGGGGTTACGTCAAGCAAAGCGTGTACAGTGTACCCATTAGGGATATTCATCACTTGCACGAGCGAATCACGGAAGCTATCGCATCCGTCACTCCTGATGTTCTTGGGCGTGTGTGGCTGGAATTGAATCACCGCCTAGATGTCTGCAGGGCTACCAGAGGAGCCCATATCGAACTACGTAAATAAAGTTATTCTTTTAGAGTTGTTCTTCAATTTGCCTTTTTTTCATCTCATTATCATGTTTCGTTGCAATAATATAGCTATTTAAAATCCCACCATGACTTTACGGACACACTGTATATGATAAAAAATAATAGCATAAAAAATACGAACGATGAATATATGGTCAAAATAAATATACAGTGGAATATATATGATAAAAAAATAATAACAGCATAAGAAATACGAACGAGAAATATATAATCAAAAATATACAAAACGTTGTACTGTAACCATCAATATATGAGTAAAGGAGAAAAAAAAAATATATATATATACAGTTATATTAAATAATTAAATATATTGAAAATAATAATATACGAAACGTATAATCAGTTGCATATTAGTAGGGGAAATATATATATGTATATATATATATATATATATATATATATATATATATATATATATATACACATTAAATAATTAAATAAATAAATATACATCAAAATACTTCATGTTCTTCGGCGCAAAACGCTAAACTCACACGTAATCGAGTATAAATTCACATCGTTATTAGTTTGCACTACACGGTAAAACCGTCCAAGCAGTACTTCACCGCTCAAGTTATACGGATACCTATACTCGACATAAATGGCTTTCATACCGTTCAATACTATTTTTGTGCACACTTTGCATTCGGCTGGCAAGTTATCTTTAAACACGGCTAGAATACAATCAAAGCACACAAAGAGGTCATCGTTAACCACAACATCATTATTAAATACAAGTTTATAAACACTCCTTTCCAATCGAGGGTTTTTCTTACCGTCCCGAGCTTTTCAATCGTGAACTCTTCTTCACTCTGCATAGCGGCAATTGAAATAATCTTCAAGTCGTAACGACAGCTATTCATTATATAGAATACAGCTCTTCAGGGTGAACAGTGTAGGCAAGCTCTGCCCTGTACCGCTCAAGTGCTTTGTACCAAAGTTCGGGATATTTCGAAGAGTCTAAACCTTTTAAATATGCATCCAGCTCTAGACCATTCTCGCCTTGTTCATTCCTACATTCGATAAATCCGTCGAGCAGAGCGGTGTATGCGTATTCAAGAACCGTGTCAAAATAAATCATATCCGTAACACGAGCGTCTAATATAGGCTTCAGCTTGCGGAATCCGACGATTTCAAACATTCTGTCGAGGATGAAACGGTTTCGCGTAGGGACAAGAACGTTATTATCAGATGCATTCTTCCACATCAGTCGTATATCAATGCATGGCTGATCGTTATTTATACACAACGTGCAAACAACGGCATATGAGGGGCATCACTAATCTGCTCTCTTCTTGTACCTACACCTGCAGGTATTTTATAACGGTCCTCTCCCCACTTCTCAACTATCACGAAGACTCTATTCATCTCCTCAACACTTAAATAAATAACATTACGTTTGCTTGCTTGCCTGCAAATCGTTTCAAGTACATAGTTAATGGTGCCGGTTTCACCTGAACACGCGCAATGACTTCGTCACGGAGACATCGTACGAGGCGTTGAGAATGCTTCTCAAAGGAAGTTCCATCGTATTCGCACGTCTAGTCGGTTCAAGCTCTGAGATGACTATGAGCCACAGGTGGACGGATCGGCTCGACGGGCGGAGTGAGTCACGCTGATGAAACGTGTACGGGTTTGTTCGAACTCGTGTGTTTCGGAGGGGTGAGGTACACGGGTGGGCGGCTCGCTGGGGGAGCGAGTCACACCATAAACTGCTGAAGCGTGTACAGGCTTGTTCGAACACTTGTGCCCTACTGGACAAACAGAATTTTCCGCTACATGAAGCAATACCGGCTTTAATGTTTTATCACTCACCAGACGTTCATTTCCACAAACTAAACATCTTCACAATCCGGTGCACTATTTGAGAGAAACATATGCCCATATTTATCCTTTTTGTTTAACAAGCGATACTCGTCTCTAAAGTCTGTTAAAAACTCACACAGCCCATTAGCCACAACCTCACTACAAACCTCATGATATATATTAATATAGTGGTAAAAATACTTAAGATTCTCCATGATGACAAGATTTACATTCTCAACCGTAGGGTACGAGTAGTCGGTATGATGTAACATGACATAATATCGCTTGTCCACCACTCATCAACAAGACTCACTATCCATAACCGTTGCTTATCTTCTGAACGTGTTGCTTCTTCTACTTCGCGGTATATGTGAGCCTTTATAAAGGTTAGGTCTACAACATACTTCAATACATCGTTTGTACTACGAAATCCTACAATGCCCTCGCCAGAATACCCGTAGAGTATTTGAACATCTTGGTCCTTCGCACGGCTCAATGTAGCCTTAAAAGTATCAAAGGAGGGTGGAATAGGGAGTTTTTCAGTATCCACCACATCTTGGCACTTTGCCGAATACCACTTCATAAACGTTGAACACGCAATATTAAAGGTAGCCATTACTATTTTTCGTCTACGCGGGAGAATACACGTCTGAGCTCAAGGGTATGCAGAGGTCAACTGAGCACGCAGGGATAGAGATATGCTCAGGTAGTGGCAGGAGTCACGTGACCGATCTTACAGTGGGCGGAGCTTAGCTTTTTACTGTACACACACACGCACGCACGCAAAGGAGAAAATGAAACCTTAATTGAAGCAAATATACGTGATAAATAAACATATCGTTAACAATACACATATATATAAATACAATCAAGGATTAAGGTAACCAAAGGGTACGGTATCATAGGTACCAGGCACCTGGTAACGCTTCCTATAGGTGTTACGGCATACCTTCGTGCCCCTAAGTTCCTTCACACACCCAGTTTCTGCGCCCGAAAATTGTGCGTCCCCACAGTCAGTTGGGGTGGCTGGTCACCCTCATCTTCAAGCACACTAGATCCTTCAACGAGTCAAAGTTAACGACTCGACGGTTCGCATGGTTAAGCGTGATACCCTTAGCCTTCACGATATACTTCATATCATCCCCTACCCTCACCCGTACCCATAGGTTTTTGGCCCTGTTGACACAAACGAGTCTGCGTATGCACCATCACCATACTCGTCCTTGATCTCGTCAGTTAGCTCTCCGAGGAATTCCCCAATAGCAGGCATGTATTCACCCTCCCTCGCTGTGAATATCACGCTATCTGTGTCAGCGTACAGCACCCTCCGTCCAAGAGAGTGCAGTAGACCCAAAGTTTGATGCGGGCGTAGGCCGTTGTGAAGCTGGCTACAGGTATGTTTGTAACCCGTGAGGTATCTGTGGCCAGTTCGGTGATGTTGTACTTTATTATGTAAGTATTACCTACATTCACGATCTCCATAACCTCTTTATCGGGAGCGTTGGCATAATCCCAGACTTCACTATAACTTTGTGCCAAATAACGTTCCCTTTGCCGGTATTCTGTGCAAATTTCCCCAAAGACTGTTTAGACAACTTTGCACTAAAGCGCTTGCCAGGATTCTTAACAATTTGGGATCGGTCAAGCTGTATACCTTCATGGGCACGGTAACGCTGAATATAAGCCGTTTTTTCATCTTCGGTATCAACCCCTCGCGGATATCCTGATGCTTCTACTTATCCTTCAAAAAAGCGTTTATATATGGTGTGAAAAGGTTGGGTAGCTTCTGAAACCTCCACACCTCATGTATCTTCAATATTCTATACCCATGGCGAACGGCTAGGGCCAGCTCAGGGCTTGTATATACACCTCTGATCTTACGCTGGTTGGTTGTATGGTTACAATCACCGTTGTTCTCCTCTGCACACTTCACGCACAGGGGAAACATGAGCTTGTGATCTATAACGACGGGTAAGATCGGCATCCATAAATCGCGAGGGGGAGCACGTCTACGAAAGAGAGTCCAAAGTAGCGCTCATTCAAGTTAGCTGAAAACTCCTCGATGGTTGGTATGGTGGGACCCACCATTTTTTCAGGCACCTACGGGGTACGGATTGTTCTTCATCACGTAGGGGTATAAAGAGCAGAAGTCGTAGTAGTGGAGTTTCACGCCCTCCGTAGGCGGAAAGTATAGCTTGAATGGGTTTGTCGCCCTCCAAACAAGCTGTCACCGCATTTGAGGGGGTCCAACACCATTGAACGTTTGATGGCCCTTATTTCTTCACGGTACTGGGCATCTGTTTCCATCCGTGCATATCATACACGATTTTGTGAGTGAACTGGGAGCCTATAAGTTGACCACGGTTACGAGTCCATGCGAGGCTGTCGGCGGGGGATCTTCCATAAAGGTCCCCTGTGACGGCACATTCAGCGCGCGGGCATCCATGCCACCAGCAGCCGTTGAAGGAATACACAGTCTTCTCACCAGTAGCTGGATCTTCACTTAGGCCGTCAACCCAAAAAACACGACCATTGACCTTAACGGGTATTTCACTCGTGTTGTGGGCATGTTTTATGTATACCCCGGTCTGTTGCTGTAGGTGTATGAGTCAGTAAATAACCCTGTGGCCATAACTGAGGAGGTTGTTTCTGTGAATGATTGCCAAGTTGTTTTTAGGGATGATGTTATTTTTGAACACTGTAAAACATAATGAGGCGATCGTGGTCGCGACTTGCAGCGGATCGCATTTGAAACGGGTTATGTACATCCTTGTAAAGGCTTGAAAGCATACTCTAAGTACACGTACGTCATTCACGCAATAACGTTCACATTCATCATCACATTCTTCACGCTCACTATCACTCATGTTGGTGTAGTTAAAGTAGTGTTTGGGTGGAGGTAGTCCTACATAATTCAAAGTTTCGTTAGTGAGGAATGTGTAAGGGAAATACCCTTTTGAAACTTCGGCGGCTACGCCCATGACCTTGGGCAGCTTTGCTAATTTACAAGGTGTGAACAGCAGGGTGTCTTTAAATTGTACATTACCTCTTATCTGCATCTGTATTAATTTGTTCCCTCTTTTCAAGAGATCACCTGTAAATATCGCAGACGACTCGTGTTCAAGCAACTCCTTATAAAGGAACTGTGTGTAAAACTTTGCCCCGTTATGGGCAAGAATATACAGTCATTTTTTGAACTTTTCCGCTAATTTGACAATATAGGATACCAAGAGTTTCCCAGGGCTGCTGTGTGCATTCGTTTTAAAAACGTTTGTCCATTTTCCACATTTGTGGCACATCACACACAATCTCCATGCACTCATCACAGATAGTCTGAATTAATAGTAAATGTGGAATGAACTCTTTGGTTTCAGCGTTCGTGTAAGTTTCTATATCGTAGTACACGGTTATACAAGGGCTATTTTTAGGTTTAGCATCTTTCATATAACATAAATGCTTCATTCCATCCGCGTTATATTTTTCATGACATCTAGAACAGTGAATTTCATCGCATTATGTTTGAAATTCCACGTTATCCATCATGTGAAACATACCGCACTTACAAATCCTCATTTTCCTGCAAGTGCCATTTGATTTATGGAGCTCAAAGCATTTATTATTGAGAAATGTACATCTACACACATTACATTCCCTCTTCTCGGGTTCAACTACACGACTTTCACATTTGGGGCTTTTACACTGCTCACATACCATGTAGCAATCCTTACAATGTTTCACCATATCATCAGCAAACTCGAGACATCCCTTACACAAATCATGATGTCTTCGATATTTTCGACTTTTATCATAACTAGCGTAGAGAGTTCTTATGTTACGGATGGGGAGATACGATGTTCTTGACAATCCTAAAATAAGTAGAGGTCTTGTACGATCTCTCACGCTGCTTTTAAAAACATACACAGTCAAACGACGATCATCCATATGAAACACGACTATACGTGCATTCATTTCCTGCTTGGCCCTTCTCAGTTCTTCAGGACCCATACTACACTCAAACTCAAGCTTACAATCTGAAGCCAGTTTACGGGCACGCTGCCAAATTTTTTGCGTCCAAGTATTTAGCACGGTGAACATATGAGCTAAGTTTATTGCTATAAAACAACAACCACGATCGACGCTTAAATGATTTCTGTAAATAACCGGAGAATTGAAATTAAGAGTATAAGGTGTGGCATTATGACCCGCAACCCGGAATACTCTGTCAATATCTACCATGATGTTGTCCATATTGAAGGATGTACCACTTTGAGAGGCTTGCATTATACGGCCTAAGATATATTCTATATCTACAGCCGCCAAACGTCTGAACGGTATTACCACCCAAAAATCATCCCCCTCATCTGAACCGAACCTGAAGGATAACTTCGTCCAGACTTCACGTTCGTCGCGGTTCTGAAGGGCAATCTCCACAATACGTTCAACTACGGGCCGCAGTCCGTTGGTATACAGGGATCCAGGGTCAACCCTGACCACGTACCGATTTCTAGTCAGGGCAGGGGTGGGGATAGCGGTGCGCACCAACTCGAATATTATACCATCCTCCACAGTATGAGAAGCTGCTGTGGAGGAAGTACCCGGAACTGAACAATGGGGCATATTTGAGGAAGGTACTATTGTGGGGGTTGTGTCGTAAGACGTTGAGGGTTGGGGCTCTACTACTGGGGGTCTAACAATCGGAGCAATCCTGGCACGCTTTATACCTGACATGGAGGGCTCTTCATCATGCTTCCGCTTTGAACTGTCGCATGCTACAAGTGTAGCTGGTGAGAGTTCGTCAGCGGGGAAGGGTTCTGTAGCTTTATGGTCATCGGTTCGTCAGTGATAGCGATGATGGGGGCTGTACATCGTCGTCATTCACGGTTCTGTGGAAGAAGAAAAACAAAATATAAGGAACAGCACTCAAAATTTTTAATATTTTGTAAATGACCCAATTAGGGGTGTGACGTGTTAGAGATAGAATCTGTAGAAAAATTCAGGTTCACAAACCCCTCCACATGTATTATATCTGGCTCTACAGGATGTGGAAAAACTGTATTTATGCTTAAAATCATTAAAGATAAGGGGGAGATGTTCTCAAAATTTGTGGATAAAGTAATATGGTGCTATTCGACGTATCAGTCAGTGTTCAACGAGTACCAAGATGAAATTTTGTTCCACAAGGGTGTATATGACGTTAATTCGTTAAAAGGTAATGAACATACAGTTATTGTAATTGATGATCTCATGTTGGAAATGGATAAAACGTTTGCCGAGACATTTACAGTGTTCTCCCACCATCTTAACATAAGCGTATTCTTCATCAACCAGAATCTATTTTTCAAATAGATACATGCGCGATGTGTCGTTAAATACACAATATCTAGTCTTATTCGCAAAACGTAGAGATGTGTCACAAATTGGGGTATTAGCCAATCAAATGTTCCCGAATCAACGTAAGGAGTTTTTGGAGGTTTATAAAGAAGCCACAAGTCAGCGTTATGGATATTTGCTTTGTGACCTTCACTCGCGAAACACGTTTAGGGTGCTTCTAAGAACGAATATATCCTGAAGCGAACCTGAAACGGTGTATATTCCAGAATGACAAATAGGCTGAAGAAATATCGTGAATTAATAAAAATCTATCAATGATTGCCCCAGGCACTGCAACAGATGTTTGTTAAAAATATCGACTCCGTCTTTTTAAAATGCATCTGTGAAATCTGTTTTAATGTTATAAAATGTAATGTGCCAATGAAACCCTCTCAGAAGGCTCGCTTACGACATTACAAGAACATAATAAGAGCGCTTGCTCATAAAAGTCAAACTGTGGGTAAGAAAAAGCGAATTATTTCAGAAAGAGGAGGATCATTCCTACCCATCTTATTTTCAGTTTTTGGTCCTTTACTGACTAGATTAATATAATGAAGAAGGTGGTTGTGTTTATGTACGAGGTGTATGCTTCATTGCAAAGTTCAAAGATTCCAGACACGGCTCTAGAACCCCGTAAAAGTAGGCTTAAAAGAATGGAAAGCTAGTTGCTAGCCCTATTAAACAGTGAAAAGTCACATGATGAGAAAAGGCTCTTGTACCAAGAGGCTTTGCAGAAATTTCTTCATGAGTACGAAGATTATAAGAATCCGACAGAGCTCCCCGTGGTGATTAGGCACAGCGCGAGTAGCGCTGAGCATGGCGACACAGGACCTGTGCCCGACGTTCGAGATGACCAACCAAAGAACAACGGAACACAACACATCGAACATGTTTTAAAAAACAGTCTTCCACACACATTGAGGAATAAAGGCTTAAGTTTTTATAATCTTTTGAGTGAGGATCCCATCATACAGTGGGCCGATACAGGCGAGGTCATTGTTGAAGGAACAAGGGTACAAAGCTCCAACATCGTTGATATTGTTCATGATCTGGTGAGAAAGTGGGACAGACCCTCACCAACAGGATGGAATCATATTAAAGCAAGACTACAACAAATAAATGTCCTCAAAACATTGATAGGTAATCTAAATAGGTTAAAAGACTTGGATCAAGTCTCGCATGTGTCACAACTGAGTACGCCATCGCCCCCAGCAGCAGCGTCTCAGAAGAAGAGAAAGAAGAGAACAAACGCCCAACCTTATCCACGTGTCTCTAAAATACGCAAATGGCTAACATATTAGTAAACGCTATGATGACATTTCTAACCCCGCCTCCTATGATGGCGTTAATAGGCTGTACAGCGGTGTTTACGGAGTAGGGAAAAAAGATGTTGTGAGGTTTTTGCGGGAGCGGGATGCTTATACACTTCATAAACCGGTATGAAAAGGTTTAACCCTTTAAGCCCTGAATTTTTTGTAGGGTTAAGTTATGAATGCGTGTATTTTAAACGTTAGCAATTTGTACCAGTCGTCCTTAAAGGGTTAAAACGGCCAAAACAACAGCGGATTCGATTGACTCTATTTGGCAAGCGGATTTAACAGACATGCAAAGATATTCAGTGTATAATGACGGCTACCGCTACATCCTATTCATAATAGATGCATTCTCTAGATATCTGTGGCTAATTCCACTGAAAAATAAATCGCCTCAAACAGTTGTTAAAGCGACCAAAACGTTGATGTTAAAAGAAGATAGGGTTCCTGGCTATTTTTGTACGGATGTGGGGAAAGAATTTATAGGAAGCGCTTTTCAGAACATGCTGACAGAGTTTAATATCAGTTACTACGCTAGCAGTTCTATAGATAAGGCCTCTTTAGCTGAAAGAGTTCAACGTACCATAAAGGAACGCATGCATCGCTATTTTACACATAAATACACATAGAGATATATAAACGTTCTCGGGTCATTGGCATCATCATACAACCGTTCACACCACCGTACGATTGGCAAAACACCTAACGAAGTTTTAGAAAGAGGTACGCTGCCAGAGGTGAGAAGAGATGGAGTACCGCCCCCGCACTCTACACATTTTAAGATCAATGATTATGTAAAGCTATCACGTTCGGGAAATAAATTCGCGAAGGAATTTGAGCAAGGATGGACACGTGAGATTTTTAAAGTTCGTGCTATGAGAACTAAAGCTGCGAAAATGATGTATTACGTTGGAGATTTGAATGGGGAAGAGATCGCTGTAGGCTTTTACGCGAGGAGTTGCAGAACGTGACATTTAATTTAGGAAAACGTGTGTTTAAAATTGAAAAAATTTTAGGTAGCAAAGGTTCAGGAAAGAGAAAAATGTACCTGGTGAAATGGCTGGGTTACCGAGAAAGCTTCAACACCTATATAAAAGCTGCTGCAATAATGAAGCTTAAAGAGTATGCAACATGGCGCCTAGCCACTTCTATGTCACACTCCCATCCTCCTCTTCTCTGTCTGTACTATGGTGCCCCGAAAATTAAAAGATGTTGAAAAAATCTCATAAAACTTTGCTCCCCGGGCTTCTTCTCATTCTTTTATATCATATTAATGCCAGAAACAAATATTATCTACATTGAAATATACTAAGCCTTGCCACCAGGCAGCTGAAAAATATGCTTTATTGAATTAATTTATTATACTTAATACTTACATTTTTTTTTTTTTTCAGATTTACCTATCATAAATAGCGTATTTATTAAATAAATCGTATTTTACTTGAGTCTATATAAACTTAAATAATAATTATTACAAAATGTAATACTTATTTTTTTGTCAAGAAGAGCAATAATTAATTACTTTTACATGGCAAACGGAAACGGTAATAATAATGAAGATGATCCAAATAAAAAATCAAAAGATAATTCAAATATTTCCTTAAGAAAAGATGATGAGATAGACATTGTTGATGAAGATTATTTAGAACTAGATGATAGTGATAATGATGAAAATGTGATTTCAAATTCTGATCAAAAACAAAAAGGAAGCGTCGAAAACTATCACACTAGAACTTCCACGAAACCCATTCAAAAGTAAAAAATATCTGAAATGGCTGATCGTTTAAATTTATCTTCTGGCCAAAGAACTGCATTTATGGCTGCCATCGCAACAGAGGGGGGAGTTGATTTGGAGAATATCACGTTGTCTATAACAAGTACGAGGACAGCAAGTAAAATAGTGCGGCATGAAAAAGGCGAAGAAACGAAAGTAATTTTGTATGACCAAAATTTTGTAATCTTCATTAGGATGGAAAAATTTTGCATGAAGAATGAAGATTAGGAGTGCTGATATCTGGTGCCCCAGGATATGAAGAAGGAAAGCTCCTTGGCGTTCCAAAAATCGTCGATGGCACTGGTAATACACAAGCGAATGCTACTCATTCTCTAGTAGCTGAATGGAAAGTCGAATCCAATATATATGTCTTGTTTTTGACACTACGGCGTCCAACTCCGGCTGGAAAAATGGAGCCTGTGTAAAATTAGAAGAATTATTCCAAAAAACTTTTCTTTTTTGCTTGTAGACACCACATACTGGAAAGAATCTTGCAGGCAGTTTGGTCAAAACTTTTCGGAGATACAAGTAGTCCAAATAATTTAGATTTTAAAAATTTTCAGAAGTTTTGGAATACCATCAACAAAGAAAATTTCAAAATTCTTGAATTTAAAGATCGATCCTTAAAATTTCGTTGTGAAGATGTTAAAAAATTTCTTCAAGAAACGTTGACCCAAAGTTCTGACAAAAATCATTACCAAGAGAAGATTACAAAGAGTGTGCGGAACTTATGCTTATTCTCTTAGGAGGGACTCCGCCTCGTGGTGTGCATTGGTTAAAGCCAGGAGCATATCACCATGCAAGGTGGATGGCATACATTTTGTATGCGGCTAAAATGTTTGCTTTCAGTTGTCAACTTGGGTACGATTCCAAAAAAATAAAAAATCTTGAATGCTTTTGCACATTCACATCGCTTTTTTATATACAACCCTGGTTATCAGCTACCAATGCAGCTGATGCTGCAATAAATGACCTAAAATTGTGGCACGAATTGTAAAATTTATTCAGATGTGGCCTCAGCAGCTACAGAAACCTTTGAAAGACATTTTTGGTATATGACAGAAGAGTTAGCTTCATTTTCACTGTTTTCAAATAAAATTGAGATCTCTGAAAAGCGCCAAATAGCTAAAAAAATTATGAAGATCAAAAAAGTAAACAGTTTTAAAATGGGAGTTCTCACTTTCCCTAAATTAAACTCTTCGACGAAATTAATTTCGCTGATTGGAGTAAACTCTATGTTCCGTTTACAAACTCTGGGAATAGATATGGAATGGATGACAAAGGACCCAAGTGAGTGGAACGTAGATTCTGAATATGAAAAAACATCTGAATATGTTAGAAGTGTCAAAGTAGTAAATGATCTTGCAGAAAGAGCTGTGAAACTCATTCAAGATTACTCAAATAACATTACCAAGGACGAGCTCAAAGACAGTACATGCTTCAGGTTGTAGAGCGCCACAAGAAACTAATTCCTGATTTCAAGAAAGGGACACTAAAACATCTTCTGTAAAATCAAAATAAGGTCAAAACGGACTGTTTATAACTGCCAAAAGGAAGAGGCCAACTCCTGCTAAAACAAAAATAAACATGATGGCTACAGTTATAAACAATTACGCAGGAGTGAGGGGGCATAAACCTCGGTAAAGGCCAATCTTCATCTAATTTCCCTAGAAATAAGAAAAAATACCAAATTTTAAGCTCGTCTTTTTTTTTTTTTTTTGCACATATACTTATACTATATCAATGCTTTGTATTTTTAAATCAATTCTAATTAACCCTAATTTATTTTTATGAGGTTTATGTAACTTAATCTTAAGTAATAATACCTACAAATCAGACCTAATTGCATAATTCGAAACTCACAAAACCTCAATTTTACATGAGGCTGGTGGCAAGGCTTAATATGTTAGGATCGAGCTAAAATTTCCCAAAAGTATTTAGAAGCATGATAGCAATGAGAAAAATAACTGGGGAGCAAATATTCAAAATCATGGTTTTTTTTGGAGCACCCTAGTCTGTACATCCAAACAACACTCTCGCCAACTTTGTGACAGAACTCAACGGACCCATCGAATTGGAGCGTGATTCGTATGAGGTGGGTTTATGTGAACTCCAGTTAGTCTCCAAATTTTTAACTCTTGAAAATGAGCAAATCATATTTCTGATCCTTAGGAGAATCGATGAGTGCGAAAAATTAGACATAACCTTAGGCAATACTATGCGATCAGTCCTGTTCGGTGAAGAACAGTACTATAGCACAAATGTTTCGCTAGGAATCGGGCATTATGACACAGCCATGGATATTGTGACGGGGTTAAACAAGAGTCTTGAAAAGTCGTACCTGACAAACGATTTACTTTTTGAAGTCGTAAACATAGACACGCCTGCATGCACATTGAAGTTAAAATCAACGCTTAGTAGAAATATTAAAGATAAAGAGCTGTTTACAATTGTTGCCGAAGGCCGATATAGCGCAGCTCTTCAAGGAGATACCTTTCACGAGGCACAGCATGACTTGTCCAGCTTAATGTATCAATTGAAAATGGAGAAATTGGGAGAAAGATCTCCATCCCCAGACATATGCTATATTTAGAGCAATATCGTAAGGCATCAATTTGTTGGGGACACCCAGGCGCGCCTACTGCACATTGCACACATTCCCAACCATAGAGGGAAAAGTTTGAGGATTACATATGACAAGCCCCATTATGTGAATGTTGGGACTAATCAATTAACCAACATCTCGATATATATAAGAACGATTGAGTGGAAAAAATTTCCCATTCGGTGATGGGAGCTCAACAGTGAAACTACACTTTCGTCGTTTATAATGAGCCGAAGACCATTCACAGTCTATCGAAGGGAGAGATACCAGCGTGGGAGTGGACTTGGATTCATTTTTTCAGCCATGCTACGCACCGCTGTCCCACTGTTGAAGAGGGATGCTAGATACCTAGGGAGGAAGGTGTTACAAACAGGTTTTAATGCGGCAGGAGACATAATGGGCGGAACTAAGCCTAAAGAGGCTCTAAAAAACATTTAAAACGTACACGGGACGAAATCATCAAAGATGCAAAGAGAAAAATGCGTGGTGGCGGAAAGAAGAGAACTGCCAGGAAGAAGGGGCCATCACATGACGCTAAACTAAAAGGAAATCAAAAAAGAAGTGCTCTAAGCGTATGAAACCTATGGCTGATGAGATTTTTAACTGATATAATCTGAGGACAATACTCACACGAATCATAGGCTGTTTACTACTTGTCGAGAGAGGTGGCACGATTTCTGACTCGTCATGGCGCGTTTCATCCATCCGTGTAGTTCACAATGTTGTAAATCGGAACTGTCCCTCTTTGATATGCCTCCCACTCAGGTCTGTATTGAGCATAGCGACTTTATTACAATTAACCCATTAAACACAATTAGTTCGCTGAGTGCCCCTATAGAATTCGTGATACCCAGCTCAGGCCCTTACATTTTGACCCGAGCTGCATTCACATGTACGCTAAACTGCGTATTAGCGTGTAGGGTCATGAGCGATCTGGAGGCACATTTCAGGTTTTGTACAATCAACCTTGCTGATTTCAGAAAAGAAATAAAAAAAATTCTGCAACAAGCAGAACACCTCCTTTTTTTCATGTAATAATACAAAATTCTTGTTAATTACAGTTGGCAACACTGACTGACATGGTACTTCTGGCAGCTTTCTAATTATTCTCAGTGAGTCATCCCCTGAAATTTCTTAGTTCTACGCTAGCTCGCTTGAGAGAAACAAGTGTTTTTTCTGTGGATGGGGTGTTCAAAAACCCCAAGGTACTAACGAAAGGTGCGTTTTGTGATATATACATTATACACAATTCTTTGTTTTGTTGTTTTACATTGTTTATAAGTTTGTTATATGTCTTAGGGTATATATATACCTATGGATATTTATATACATAATACATATGTGTGTGCAGTATATTTATATATATATATTGGTAAACTTATTGTTTACCAATAAAGCAAGCCTTATATATATATATATATATTCTCATAATCATATATATATTTTATTTAAACGTTTGTGTTTTTGTTTCAGTGTTCCTGTGTGATACTTGTTGAGTTTTGCTGGTACAATGAGCACGCAAAGAACACAGGGATCTGCCAGCCACATTGTCATTGGTTCTCCACTATCAGAGCTTCCTCTGTCTGAACTTCCAACCCGTATACAAGTTGCAAGGCATTTCCTCTTCTTGAAGGAAAACAAGTACACCAGCAACAGGGAGATTCTTCCGGAGGTATGCCAAACACTCATTGACCTTTAGAATCGTGCTAGCATTCCATCACAGCCAATCAAGAATGTGAAGACCAAGCTGCTCCGATTGATGGAAAAAGGCTCACAAGCATCGAAGCAAGGCAAGCAGGCCACAAAAACCAAGAAGTTCGAGGAAAGCCTGAATCAATTGTTTGACATAGCTGTCTGCCAATGCGATGATCTGTCTGCATGCCACTGTGAAAAAGAAATGAAAGTTCCACGACGAGAGCATGCCTTTCTGATCGACCAGAGAACCACGCGGATCATGCAGATGAGTCGGGTGGATACGAATGTGACTCAGATGATGGAAAGAAGGAAGTCAAGGGAGGATCGGATGCAAGAAAGACAAGAAGATAATAGAAGAAAAACGGAACGGCAAGAGGTAGCATCCTTGCAGATGTGGTCGAATTAGCTCAAGCAGAAGCAGACTCCAGTGGTGAAAGTGTTGGTGATGAGTGGATGAGTGATAGTGCCCAGGAGGACAGGAACATCACACCGATTCCCACTGTTGCTTTGGAAATTGACCGGTATGGTGTATCGAAGAGGGCTGCTGCAACTATCAGCACTGCAACATTAGTTGACTATGGCATCATTAGTTCTGATGATCAGATAAACGTAATTAACCACCACAAAGTATGGAGAGCACGGCAGAAGGTACGGAGGGATCTGAAGGAAGCAGTAACTTACCACGATGTGGAAGTCACTGCTTTAATTTTTGATGGGCGGAAAGACATGACACTTGTCAAAGAGAAAAAGGGGAACAAATGGTACAGCACAAAGAAAGTTGAGGACCACTATGTGCTGGTCGGAGAGCCTGGAACCTTCTATCTAAGCCACCTGACACTGGAACGAGGAACTGGCACTGTCATTGCGGATGGAATTCAAAATACGATTGAAGAAATGGGTATTGCAGACAAGAAAATTGCAGTGGGAGCCGACAGCACAGCCACAAACACAGGGCACAGAAGTGGAGCAATACACCTGCTAGAGTGCCGCCTGGGTCGCCCTTTGCACTGTTCATCTGTAGTCTGCATTTAAATGAACTCCCACTGCGCCACTTGTGCAAGGAACTCATCGGCCCAACAGAATCTGCAACTCAATGGAAAGGACCAATTGGCAAAGCTTTGGCCACATGTGAAAGTTTGCCACTTTCCTCTAGAGGAATTCAATGTATTGCTGATGGCCACACTCTCCCGGATGTTGACCTTACTGAATTGAGTCGTGACCAAGCCTACCTCTACAGAATGATGAAAGCGATAAGGACTGGTGTCATTAATGAAGATCTTCTACGAGAGAAGCCTGGACCAATCTCCCATGCCAGATGAGTTACAACTGCCAGCAGAATTTGTCGGCTATATGTAGCGATGGCGCAGCCAAGTGATGAACTGTATTCACTCGCACAGTTTGTCGTGTGCCACTATGGACCCATGTGGTTTAGCATCAAGTGCCATCCAAGGTGCACAGATGGCCCAAAACATTTCCTGGAGCAAAGCAAGCTGCTACGATTACTGCCGCCAGCTAGCAAGACTGTCACATGGCCTGTTATCCAAAGAAATGCATATTGGGCTCACCCTGAAAATGTTCTACTGGTAATGCTTGCAGATGCAGATCAAGCAAACCGGAAATTGGCCATCGATGTAATCAAGACCATTCGACGAGCTCCCAAACCTGCTCAACAGCAAGTCAGAATTTCGGCCACCAAAGCTCAAACAAAGTGCTCAGAATTTGAAAGATTTACTTCCACCAGTGGAGGAGTGCACAATGGAACCACCACTCACGAAGCAGTTCTCTGTCGAACAACTCGATAAGATCACTGAAGAGCCTCTTGTTGTCCGGATACCATGTCACTCCCAAGGTGTAGAACGCTGTGTTAGGATGGTAACTGAAGCGTCTAGGGCAGTGTATGGAAAGGATTCAAGAGATGGTTACATTAGAGCAGTTCTTAAATCCCGTGACTTTATGCCGTCATTCAAAACTAAACAAGATTTTAATGTATCATTTACTAAATAAAACTATGTAGTTTACCTACCTACAAACCTACAGTGTATATGTTTATTCCAAAAATAAATTTTTCTATTTTTCCTGAAAAGCAGTATATTGTAAGGGGTCAAATGATAGCTCAAACCCTAGGAAAGCAAGTGTCCAAATGTTATGGGTAACTAGCAATTTTCACGATTTTCACATGTGAAACAGGAGGTGTTGCACTTGTCATAAAAAAATTTTGTTTTCATTTTTGAATTTAGGGAGGTCAATTGTACAAAATCTGAAATGTGCCTCTTGATCCGTTACACTTTGCCCAATGACGCTACACGCCACTGCGTATAGCCCATTTAGATGGAGCGGACTGCGATGATAGTTACTCAGCATACTCTGAAACCAACTTTTTACACTCCATATTCAGCAAGTGTGAGGTGTATTTAAATCAGGTTAACATCTCGGTAGGAACGGGGTATATATTACCTACGAGCCTATGTGGAAAATATCCTCAACTTTTCAAAAGAAACGAAGGACACCTTTTTAACAGCCGAGGGTTTTTATCAGACTAAAGATGAAAATGGTATAAAGGATAAATTTAAAAATTCTAAAAAAAAAGATATACAAGTGTTTTGGACGTCTTCATACAGATTACACATTCCAGGAGAAACTGCTTATGAACGGCATCGATCTGAAGTTAAAGCTCAACCGCACGAGTCCTGAGATCTGCATAAATCTGGGGTCTAATCAAGAAGAGGGCGCGAAACCCATTGTGAGTCACATCATGGAGGCGTATTTGCGTATACGCCGAGTGAAATTAAGTTCGCCAAAACAAATAGAAATTGAGAAAGACTTAATACACGCCAGAGTAAAATACCCAATAACAGGGTACAGATCAAACTATACACAGTGCCCACCGGGTTGGCCTCGAAACAACTAGAAAACGTGGCCATTGGAGTTCTACCTAAAATGATATTAATTGGAATGCAGGACCACGCTTCGACGAATGAAAAATATAAAAAGAGTGCCTTTAAATTCAAGAATTTCGGCCTTAAAAATATAACTCTATACGTAAAAGGCATAGCGTTGTGAGGGACTACGATTACGGACTACTCATCAGACGCTGTGTTCCCGCTCTGCGCAAGAGCTTATATTAGTCTGGCTCATAATACAGGTGCCTGTGATGAGCTCGGGTTGCAAATTAACATTTATTCATTTGATGTTACGCCTGACTTGTCTGCTGGCTTAAATACGCACTTAAGTCCACAACAAAGTGGGAATATCTCAGTCAGGTTGGAATTTGCCAAACCTATAGACGTTCCTGTTTGTGTACTCGTCTACCTCGAATCACAAGCACTAATAGAAGTTAACCGTTTCAGGAACGTGGTCACATACTTTTAAAATGGAAGCGAATATACTCCAGAGAGTGATGAAAAGTGACTGAATCACACGCTCCAAATTTATCGGTGTGTTTGCGAAGAAAGAAATATTGAAATTGACAACTACAAGAAACTGGTTCAGGATTATCGTTAACACCGACATTGTGGGGGTGAGGGGATTCATTGGTTTGCGATCTATTTTAAAAATAGGGAAAGAATATACTATTTTGACTCACTCGGCACTCAGCCCTGGAATGATTCTGTGGTTTGTACAGTTTATCGAACAGATACATGTACCTGAGATTGTATGGAACCCGTATCGCTGTCAAGGATATTATAGCAACACGTGCGGGATGTACGCCCTCTCATTTCTCATGCACATGTCACGTGGGAAGGGATTATAAATGTTTTAAAATTATTCGATTTGTGCGACACTGAAATGAATGACGAGTTGATATGTAGACAGATAAAGAAAAAAGTTCCCATATGTTAGCACCCGATTTATTGTGTAAAGATGAATATCTATATTGTGTAAAGGCCTATTTGTAGCCATTACGACTTATTTAATGGACACTGGTTCCGCTTTGTACATGTTTCCTACCATTTAATAAATTAAATGAAAATACAATGTGTTTTGTTTTTAACCCCCAAAAAATACTTACATTAGTTCCTCGATGACCTGCATTCGTTAGACCGGATGTGAGCCTGTGAGCCAATACTCGACCTCGCTATTCAGATCGCTGGTTTGGTTGTGGGGTAAAGCATCCATATCACTTATTCCCCTTTCATCAAAACGAAAAGTAGCTATAACACGATCAAGTTACGCATCTGTCCTATAAAGTTAAGTAAAAGTAAAGTTTAATTAAAAAGGTACATAAGAGAAAATGACACGAATTTTAAAAATTATAACAAAAAAGCAGATATCCTGACAGTTTTCAAAAGTAAGAGTGCTAAGACATCATCAGCCGACACCGAGTCACGATCCCGTGCCCTCAGGCAATTCTTAAAAGTTTTTAATATTTCTAAAATCCTTCTGGGGAGCTGTCTTTAAATTATCGAGAAATGTATTATTAAAGCTCCACCATATATAATATATATATATATACAGTGCCCGCGAAAAGTATCCGATCACTCAAGAAAATACAATATTTTCCCTTGATATTCAGAGACACGTAATTCACTTTCTATTTGTTCTAGCGACATCTGGTAACTTTGAGGTTGCTCGCTGATATGAGAGCTATCCAACGCATTCTCAAATTAGTGTTCTGGTAGCCTTCGTTGCGGGTGGCTGTGTCTCAAATTTGTCAGATTTCACTGTTTGTGTAATTTCTTGATATTTTTATTTTTTTTTACAGAAAGTGGTGTAAATAAAATTATATATAATGTGTGCTAAAAAACAACTTAAGAGTGATTGTCGAGGTGCTATTGTTGCTTTGCATGCATGGGAAATCACAGAGACAGATAGCTAAGGAATTAAACATATCCCAAAGTACCGTTAATTTATGGGTTTCACGGGCTAAGAACAATGGTGGCCTAACCACGCCAGTCCCTAAAAAACGATCTGGCAGACCGAGAAAAACAAATTCGCGAACAGACAAACTTATGAAACGTTTAGTATTGAAAAACCCAACAATAACTGCGAAAGAAATAAAATTTAATATGAATAATTTGTTATCTGGTGTTTCTGAACGAACTATCCAGGAGCGGCTCCAAAAGAACTCGGATTACCATCTCGCCATGCTGCTAAGAAACCGTTCATTAATGAAAAAATGCGTAAAAAACGTGTCGCATTTTGTAAAAAATACATTCATTGGACTGTTGATGACTGGAAGAAGGTTTTATTTAGCGATGAGTCGACATTTTTGACATTCAGAAGTTGTCCAAAAAAGGTTCGCCGGCCTATTGGCTCAAATAGGATGGACCCTAAATACACCCTAAAGACAATGAAACACCCTCCAAGTGTGATGGTTTGGGTTGTTTCGGTTACTATGGGCGTGGAAACTTATATTTTCTTCCGAAGAACACAACTATGAATGGTGCACGGTATTTAGCAATGCTACAGGATAAACTTCCAATGGCAATGGCAATCCAAAGGACAAAAACATACATGCATGATGGTGCACCATGTCACAGGGCCAAAATAGTGACAAAATGGATTACTGACAATAAATTTGATATTTTGGATTGGCCTGGTAATAGTCCAGATCTCAATCCGATAGAAAATCTGTGGCTAATAATAAAAAATAAGGTTGAATGCCACGACACTGGCTCAGTCGAAAAATTACAAGAGGCCATCAAAAAGGTATGGTGCAAGGAAATATCAGTGGAAGTTTGTCAAAACTTGATTAAATCCATGCCAAAACGTCTAGAACAAGTCATCCAAACCAAAGGACAGATGACAAAATACTAATATAAGGTTAGTATACATTTAAACATTGTTTTTTATGTAAAAAATACAAATTTCAAGGGTGATCGGATACTTTTCGCGGGCACTGTATATATATATATATATATGCCAAAATAACCACGAAGGAAACAGAGAATGAGAAAATAATTAAAAATATTTTTTAAAACGCATTTATTGTGGCCTTTTATAAGTTAACAGTGAATGAACCGCATAGCATCACCATATATATATATATATATATATATATACACACACCGAAATAACCACGAAGGAAACAGACAATAATTAAAAACATTGAATGAACCGCAATATGTATAATCACAATTTAATCACGTACATTTCAAATGAATTGTCCGTTGGATCTTGCAATGCATCGCAAATTTCTGTAACAACTTGCGTTGAGAGAAGTTCATTCTGATTCACTGCGTTGAAAAGGTGGAGCGCAGCTGTTGAGTAGAAATCGCCATCTTCAAACAAATCGGGGGGCTGTAGAGTGAATCTTGGCTCATGGTGTATATTACAAAAGCACTAAGCAAAAAAAACATTGAAATGATGCTCTGAGATGAAAATGTCCCCTTTTATAAATGGGATAGTGATCAACCTACAACACACGAAACGCTAGCTTCCTATTGACTATCGGTGAATTTTTGGCTGGACTTGACACGTAGGCCTGTATAGCGGCCAAACAGAGGACCTGGGCTCCGCCCACAGAGCTGTGATTGGCTGCCCCGTGAAATCTGGTGCGTGTCAGATATTCCCATTCGTAGAGAGAGAGAAACGCTTTGTTTTTTTGATCTTGTATTCGGCCGAGATAGAGAGAGAGAGAGAGGGCGAGAGAGGGAGAGAGAGAGAGAGAGAGAGAGGGCGAGAGAGAGAGAGAGTGAGAGGAGAGAGAGAGAGAGGTAGATGAGGATGGTTTGTCAATCGGTTTGTGGTGCCCCATCTAAAATAGGATCGGGAAAAATGTATTGTCTCTGAAATATAAAACGTCTCAAACTGAAGGTTAATTATCCATGAAGAAAAACAACCAGCGCACAAAGCTCGAGACAATTCCTCCCATCTGTAAAGTTTATTGTATCCCGGAATTCTTATACGATACAATAAATAAATTTTTAAAAAATAGCAGAGTATTCCGGGTTGCGGATCATTAACCTCAAAGTTTATGATCTCGAAATAAACTCCTGCGAAAAGAAGTTTATTTATTGGAATTTTAAAATCGATATTATCTATTGCTTCCGCCAAACTGTCGCCACTAAACGCAATTTTCAGAACGATGTTTAATCTAATTGTATATATATGTATATATATATATATATATATACACGAGGGTAATTCAATAAGTATCTGCACTTTTTATTTTCACAATTTTATTTTCACATCTGATAGATTATAAACACCACTTCTGAACACAGTCTCCCTGTTTGTCAATATACTTAGTCCAGCGATATACAAGCTTCCTATTGCCATCACAAAAGAATGTTTTTGACTGTGTGCGTAGCCAGTCATGCACCGCCTCCTTCAGGTCATCATCGCCTTGGAATCACTGACCTCTCAAAGCGTCTTTTAGTGGTCCAAACAGGTAAAAATCCGAAGGTGCCAGGTCTGGACTGTAGGGTGGATGGTCGAGAACTTCAAATTTAAGTTCTTGAAGGCATTTTCTAGTCTGTGCAGCGGTATGAGGGCACGCATTTTCGTGTAACAGAATAACACCTTCCGACAATCTCCCTCTCCGTTTTGTGCGAATTGCTTGGTTTAACTCATTCCGAAGCATGTCAGAATACGATGCACTTGTTACTGTAGATCCACGCTCTAGATAATGTTCAAGGATAGGGCCTCGTGTATCTCAAAACAGTGTTAGCATAACTTTACCTGCTGACGGCTGCGCTTTGAACTTCCTCGCAACGGGAGATGTTG
The DNA here is from genome assembly GCA_023014485.1 of Bathynomus jamesi. Taxonomy (NCBI): domain Eukaryota; kingdom Metazoa; phylum Arthropoda; class Malacostraca; order Isopoda; family Cirolanidae; genus Bathynomus; species Bathynomus jamesi. The sequence goes on along the minus strand of JAJOZX010004683.1, from coordinate 135,749 downwards.
GATGCTTCCATTGCATGCTCTGTCGTTTGCTCTCTGGTTCATAATGATGGATCGAGGTTTCATCTCCAGTGAAAATGCGCTCTAAAAGGTTTTTACCTTCATTATGATACAGCGCCAAAAGACGAGAGCAGACCTCCATACGATTACGATTGTGCCCTTCTGTCAACTGTTTGGGCACCCATCTTGCACAAACCTTGTGAAAGCCAAGAATGTCATGAAATATCTAATAGGCTGACCCTTAACTGATGTCTAATGAAGATGCAATTTCTTTTATTGTTAATCTTCTGTCATCGAAAATCATGGCTCTGGCTTCTTTCTGCTTGTCACCACTGGTTGATGTTGACGGTCGTCCTGGGCGCTGACATCTGTCACACATATCCAACCTTCCTTGAACATTCGAATCCACTCTTACACATTTCGCCGTGGTAAAGCATTATTCCCATACTGAGCACATAAACACGTGTGAATTTCAGCTCCTTTTACACCTTCTGCCCCCAAAAAACGAACCACGGATCTCTGTTCATCCAAAGTACAAATTGAAAACGGCGTAGCCATGCTCACTACTCGTACGATATTTGACAGCTACCAGTAGCCTAAATAAGCCTATACTGTTGCTAGCCTAATTAAGCCTATACTCTCAGTTTGGCTCGTTATTACGAGTATATTATATACACTATATTATCACTAAAATAAAAAGTGCCGATACTTATTGAAGTACCCTCGTGGGTATATATATATATATATATATATATATATATATTCCTTAAATATTTATGATCTTCTATTGTTCAGCTGTCTACTTCGTTTAGTTAGGAAATGTTCAGGAGGGAATTTGATTATACTGTCCAACCTTCTCTCCATTTCCCTCAAGTTTTACACTCCAGCTTAGAGCGAGAGAGAGAGAGAGAGAGGGAGAGAGAGAGAGAGAGCGAGAGAGAGAGAGAGAGAGAGAGAGAGAGAGAGAGAGAAAGAGATTTGTACATATATAGGATCACCTTTGCTTTCGATACAATAAATAAATTTTAAAAATAACAGAGATGTTTGATGTAGCGAGTCATTAAACACCAAAGTTTATTTCGATATCATAAACTCTTGCGCCAAACACAATTTTTAGAACGGTATTTAGTATAATTGTGTGTGTGTATATATATATATCATATATATATATATATATATATATACATATATATATATATATACATACTATATATAGCGAGAAAGAGAGAGAGAGAGGGAGAGAGAGCGAGAGAGAGAGAGGGGGAGAGAGAGAGCGAGAGAGAGAGGGAGAGCGAGAGAGACAGAGAAAGTTACAAGGAAAAGAAGTACCTCAATAGGCCTTGCGGCCCATACCAAGGAGGTACCAATGGCAACGGGTGCCACGGAAAATTTTCTATACACTCAAAGAGTGTGCAAGATTTGGTCCAACCTTTTCTTGAAATGTTCCACAGACGAACTCTTTACAACTTCTGAAGGTAACCTGTTCCACGTGTCACAGATCTTATACGTAAAGTAATTCCCACACACACTAGTCCTAAACCGTTTCAAATCCAACTTCCAACCATTGTTGCGAGTTGGGTTATCATTTAAACTAAACATGCTACTAAAATCGACATCGTTGAACCCGTGTAAGAACTTGAAAACTTCGATGAGTTGACCGCGCAGCCTCCGAGTTTCCAGCGAAAACAAGTTCAGGGCGCGTAAGCGTCGATTGTAGCCCATATCCCTAACGGAAGGGATTAACTTTGTGGCCTGTGCCTGCACTCGCTCCAGTCTCTCAATATCTTTTCTGAGGGTGGGCGACCAGAACTGCACAGCATACTCCAGATGCGGCCGAACCAGGGAATTGTACAGAGAGAGCACAATCTCCTTGTTCCGAAACTGAAATTGCCTCCTGATATAACCCAACAGCTTCTGGGCTTTCTTTTCAACCTCTACGCACTGTTTGGTAAACTTAAGGTCGCTGCTAATTAGCACACCCAAGTCCTTTTTCAAATCAGTCGCCTCGATATTACTCCCCAACATCGAGTAGTCCGACTTGGGATTGGCATAGCCAATGTGCATCACATTGCATTTACCTAAGTTAAACGGCATTTGCCATTTTTCGGACCACTCTCGTATCCTACCTAGGTCCGCACGCAGTTGCTCGATCGCTTCGGGCGTCCCAACATTGGCCCCAAGCTTGGTGTCATCAGCGAATTTGGCGATTCGACTGACGATGCCACCGTCGATATCATTTATGTAAATGATAAACAACAGTGGCCCCAAAACGGAACCCTGAGGAACCCCACTAGTGACCGAGGCCCAACCCGAACTAACCCCTTTAATCACAACCCTCTGCCGCCTATTCTTCAGCCAGTTTTCAATCCACCTACCTACTTCCCCACCGATACCCAGCGCGCGCACTTTCGCCATTAGCCGGCGGTGAGGTACCTTATCAAAGGCTTTCTGAAAGTCGAGATAAAGTATATCAATCGCCCTACTCTTATCATACTCACCCAACATGACGTGGAAAAACTCGAGCAAGTTGGTGAGACACGACCTATGCCGTCTAAACCCATGTTGGGAGTCCCCAAGCAGCTTGTAGGAATCCAAATGGTGAACGATCCTATCCGCTATTATCCCCTCTAATAATTTACCTACAACTGAAGTGAGACTAATGGGACGATAGTTCCCTGGACTTTCGTGATCCCCCTTCTTAAAGAGAGGGGTCACGTTGGCCTCCCTCCAGTCACCAGGCACTTGGGCTTCTAGGACAAAATCCCCCCGTGGACAAAATCCCCTCGTGGACAAAATCCCCTCGCGGACAAAATCCCCCGGACACAACCCCCCCGGACACAATCCCCCCGCGGACAAAATCCCCCTAAGGCTTTATTAAAAAAATAAGAATACGACTGACTTTATTAAAGTTTTAACAAAAATATCACGACTTAACCTAACCAATCGTCAAGGGCGTACAATTACCTAACCGGGCAAACAAATAAGAATACGACTGACTTTATTGAAGAAGAAAATTAAAAACACAAAGTCAAACAAAATTCAAAATTTAAAAAGACAAATTAAAAGCAATTCCCTTAAGAAAATCAAAAATAGACCTGTTGTTATAGTCTTGTACAATTTTCAAAATGCGAGAAGAAGAAGACTTATACTTCTTCCTTTGCGGTTCTGTCGGCAAGCCAGCGATAATTTGAGAATAAATGCCTGTTGGTAGCTTATTTCTTGCCCTAAAACTTTTAAAAATTTCCATATGTTTGGATGCGAGCATCCTGTTAGAGATGCAAAGCGTCTATGCCAGCCTTCGACAGAGTTATTTGTACGTGGAAGTTCTGTAATTGTTCTTGAGTACATATTCCAAATAGAAATGCTAAAAGTGGGTTCTCTTCGTCCTCGTCGGCATGGCCTTCCAATATAATTAGGGGGATTTTGTCCGCGGGGGGATTGTGTCCGGGGGGGGTTGTGTCCGGGGGGATTTTGTCCATGGGGGATTTTGTCCGCGAGGGGATTTTGTCCACGGGGGGATTTTGTCCTGATACCGGCACTTGGCCCGTCTCCAACGATTTGTTGAAGACTGTAGCCAGGTGGGGAGCCACCTGGTCGCGCACCTCCCGCAACACTCTGGGGAGAAACTGGTCTGGCCCAGGAGCCTTAAACGCGCTCAGTTTGTCTATTCCATCGGCAACGACTGTCGCGGTACATCGAGCGCTATCCAGGCCAGCACCTTCGTGCCTCACGCCTGGCTCGGGGATGATGCGGGTGTCCTCCCTGATGAACACTCCCGCAAAGTACTCATTAAGCACATTGGCGATGTCCGCGTCGGAGGTCCGCAGAACGCCGCTTCGGTCCTGAAGAACTGAAGAACTCCTTAGGGTTCCCCTTGCAGAGGCTTGCCACCCGTAGTTCTTCGTTAAGTTTCGCTAGCCTAACCTTCGCCTTCACTTCCCTACACAGGCGGACATACGTTCAGTGTTCTCATGGAACGATTGGCCTTCGCCCTCCTATACGCTACTTTCCTATTTCGGATAGCCGAAGCGATGTCACGATTGAACCACTTAGACTGCGTTGAAGCAGGGGTGACCGGTTTTGAGGGTATGGCAGCAGACTGCAGCACCATAAACTCGTCCCGGAATGCACTCCACACTTCCTCAACATCACCGCTGACCTCTAACCCCATCTCACCTACGCTATCCTGGAGGCTAACAAAGTCCGCCCGCCTTAGATCGAGCTTACTGCCTCTCGAGTTACTACGCTTCAACCGAGGGACGCACACACGGAACCTAATCAGACCGTGATCACTCCCGCCCAACGATTCGTCAACGGTGATGCCAGTGACGATTGTCTTCGGTCGTGAATACTAAGTCTAGAACGCTTTCGCCTCGTGTAGGCTCATTGACCCACTGAGCCACTGAGCATTGCACGGAGGGCCAGTTCCCTATTCTGACCGCCCCTAGCACGACCCGTCTCCCGAACAGCCAGGGCTGTCGGGAGTTGAAGAGCCCCTCACTAACGAGGGGGCAACTTCCGCAGGAGCCTGAGCCCCCTCCAACGTGGAAGGAGGGTCACCCACCTGTACGTGGACGCACCCTTCAGTTAAAAGTACGTCCGCCACCGGCTCATCATCATCTCTCCCCGGTGGGGCCCATCATTTCTCCCCGGACTCGACCTTACTATTCTGTATAGGTGCCGGTCGAGCAGCGCACCTAGCACACCTTTACCCTTGTTATTGAGGTGGACACCATCCCTCTGGTAAAGGTCCCACCTACCTGCAAATGCGTCGAACGGGTCAATAAACATCACGCCCAGCGGGTCGCACAAGTCTTGCACCCTCTTGTTGATGCCAATGACCTTACTGAGCGCGTGGTCACTGGCATTCATTCGCGGTAAAATACTACATTCGCCGTAAAATACTTCATTCGCGGTAAAATACTTCATTTGCGGTAAAATACTTCATTCGCGGTAAAATACTTCATTCGCGGTAAAATACTTCATTCACGGTAAAATACTTCATTCGCGAGAGGCAGAGAGAGAGAGAGAGAGAGAGAGGAAGAGAGCGAGAGGGAGAGAGGGAGAGAGAGAGGTGGAGAGAGAGAGAGTGAGAGGGAGAGAGAGAATGAGAGCGAGAGGGAGAGAGAGAGAGCGAGAGAGAGAGAGGGCGAAAGGAAGAGAGAGAGAGAGAGAGAGAGAGAGAGAGAGAGAGGGTGAGAAGTAGAGAGAAAGAGAGGGCGAGAGGTAGAGAGAGCGAGAGGGAGAGGGAGAGAGCGCGAGAGAGAGATCCCTGCTAAGGCACCCTGGCTACCCATTTATCTACCAACCGTGGAAGGACGCGCCGCCACCGGGTCTCGAACCCGACGCATATAATCATGTGTGCGTAATACTTTTTGGGCGTATAGACGGATGTGTAAGTGCTAAAACGTGGTATACACTGTGCCAACTGGCTGATATTGCCTCGAGGCACTGGCTGATTAAGCCGACTGGCTGATTAGGGACCTATAACACAACGGCCGCTCGGCTGAAGTCTTAATATGCGCTTGGCTCCTGTCAAGCGAACACCTCTCTTCTTTTCTCTCTTTCTCCTCTCTCTTTCTCTTAGGGGATAACTCCACCTCCAAGTTGCATAACCCTTGTTGCTCTTGCAACAACCACATCCCCACATTGGGGTGCCTTGCAACAAGGAGGGTTGGCACTGGCACAGTGCCAACATTTCCTTTGCAACATTGATCAACATTTTCAATTGCACTGCACGCTCTCCTTTTGCTCCCACAGTTAAATGATCAAGTCCCCTCCATTAAGTTTACTTTAGAAATGGAACAAGACAACTCAATCCCGTTTTTGGATGTGCGTGTACATAGGGAAAGCCCAGGTTTTAAGTTTAGTATCTATAGGAAAAAAAAAAACAATTTGTCCTACGTACACTTTTACTCGGGACATTGCACCCCCACTAAGAAGGCCATTTTTCCTTCAATGTTTCTCCGCGCCCTTAGGATCGCCAGTCCGGAATACATCGATGCCGAATTGGAAAAATTCAACGCTATTGGAAGTCATCTGTGTTATCCATCTGCGTTTATGGAATCTTGTCTCAACAAGGCAAAATGAACTTTCTATCGTGTGAACAATAACACTCGGACTTTGTCAAAAAATATTTTAGTACACCCATTTTTCCCGGGCTTTTTAGGCATTGCTAATGTACTTAAACTTTTGGATATTAATGTAGTATTTTCATATAACAATATTGTGAAAAATATCATAGTAAAAAATAGCCCTACCAATAATTCAGGCATTATCTATAAAATTGGTTGTAAACAATGTGATTCCTTTTACATAGGTCAGACGGGAAAGGATTTGCACACACGTATAAAACAGCATCAATATTCCGTTAGAAAAGGACAGTCGTCCAGTGCCCTTTTTGTCCATTTGTCAGTTATCCCACTGTATTGAGTGAATAATGCTTCAGTTTTATTTCACTCTGGCAACATTGTTAATAGAAATATTCTTGAGTCTGCCATTATCGAACTTACAAATAACTTCAACATAAGCAAAGGTCTTTTTCAACTCGATCCTGTTGTTTTGAATTCCTTCAGAACAGATTTAGATAAGAAGGGTAGAACGCTAAATCTTTGGTAAACTTGTATGCTACTCTAATAACTTTTATTTTTCAATTTATTTTTATAGACATCGAACTTTAACAAGAAAGGCAGAGTGCTAAAACCCGGGCAGATTTCCAGTATAAATTTGTATTTTTATTTTTTAATTATCTATAACATTGGTTGGAAACAATTCATTTGATCTTGTGCTAAAAATCGGTAGTTTTTCCTTACAAATTTGAATGCTCCTCCCACAATCCTTTAATGTTTGATAATTTTTTAATTTTTTTTATCTCTCCGTTTATTGTATATATATATATATATATATATATATATATATATATATATATATATATATATATATATATTCCGCAAAAGAAAGAGAGTGGAGGCGAAGTTAGGAAACTGCGGAGAAAATGGCAGGAAAATAATAAAGAAAAACTGGAGGGTATAGATAGGGAAATACAAGCCCTGATTAAGGACCATACAGAGAAAGAGGAAAAGGCGGTAGAAGCAATAAAGGAAAATCCAAAATACTTCTATAGCTATGCAAAAAGGAAAACAAAAACGCGCGCGCTATTGGGCCCTTAAGGACAGGAAATAATGAACTAACCGACGATCCAAAAGAAATATCTGATACATTGAGAGCTCAATATGAATCAGTTTTCAGTACCTCAAAAAGTGACAAAGCGATACCTGACAAAATGCATTCTTTGAAGAGGAATTGCAAGGAGAGTATATAACAGAATTTGAGTTTACACCAGAAGATGTAGCGAGAGCTATAGAACAAATGAAACTACATTCAGCTGCAGGTCCGGACAATTGGAACGCATTATTGATTAAAAACTGTAAAAATGAAATAGTTACACCTTTATACTGGATATGGAGAAGATCCCTAGACACTGGGGAAATACCGAGCATCTTGAAAAGAGCAAACATTGTCCCTATATATAAAGGAGGGGACAGATTTCAAGCAAAGAACTATAGACCAGTGTCATTGACGTCCCACCTCACCAAAGTATTTGAAAGAATAGTTAGAGAGAAAATTTATGATTTCCTGGAGACACGGGAAAGATTCAACGAAAATCAGCATGGATTCCGATCAGGTAGATCATGCCTATCACAACTAATAGAGCACTACAACAATATCCTAGATGCATTGGAAGGCAATGACAACTACGATGTTATATACACAGATTTTGCTAAAGCTTTCGATAAATGTGACCATGGTATAATAGCACATAAAATTAAAGACATGGGAATAACAGGCAAAGTGGGAAAATGGATCTACAACTTCCTTAGTGATCGTCTGCAGGTCGTCAAAATTCAAGGTATATCATCATCAGAATCGGAAGTACGCAGCTCAGTACCACAAGGGACAGTACTGGCCCCACTCCTGTTCATTATCATGCTAACAGACATAGACAGCGGAGTAAACAGCAATAGTATAGTAACATCCTTTGCAGACGATACAAAGATCAGCAGAAAAATCAGCGATGTACATGACGTGGAGGCCTTGCAGAGGGACACGAACAAAATATACAAATGGTCAGAAGACAACAACATGTCATTCAACGCCGAGAAATTTCAGCTCTTGAGATATGGTGGAAAAGAAGAACTTAAACAGACTGCATATTATGCTCCAGATAGACAGGAAATTCAGAGAAGCATGAAAGCGATTGATCTCGGGATAATAATGAGATGATGCGAAATTCGAAACACAAAATCAGATAGCGATAAATAAAGCAAAAAGAGTCGCCGGACAGGTTCTAAGAACTTTCAAGAGAAGGGACAGGACAGTAATGATTCCACTGCTAAAAACACTGATTATACCAAAACTTGAATACTGCTCAGTTTTGACGTCCCCATATAAAAAGGAAGAAACTAATAAACTACAGTAGAAGAAACGCAAAGGCATTTCACAGCCAAGATTGATGGCTGCAAAGAACTCAACTACTGGGAAAGACTACGTAAACTAAATCTGTACTCACTGGAAAGAAGAAGAGAGAGGTACATCATAATCTACATATGGAAAATGATCGAAAAACTGGTACCAAACCTAAAACTAAACCCAATTACCATTCAAACAACACTGGAAAATAGGAAAGGCAGAATGTGTAGTGTTCCCAAATTAAAAGCACGACAAGGGACCTCCTCAACCCTGAAGGAAAATAGCTTGGTTGTCAGGGGGCCAAGACTTTTCAACCAGCTTCCTAAGGACCTCAGAAACGTAACGGGGGTCAAAGTTGAAGTCTTCAAGAAAAGACTGGATGCCTGGCTCAGGACAGTACCAGATGAGCCGTGCGTGCCTGGCTATGTACGGTGGAGAGCGCAAGAAAGCAACTCGTTCCTCCACCAGGCCAGACCTAGAGGCGGGGCCGCCAGCTTGACCTCCGTGTGAAGAGAGACCAACTCTTTATGTACTTCAGTGTTCCTGAGGATGTCATTAGACGAAAGCGCTTGAGCACCATTCTCTGTTTCCTTTCCTTCGTGGTTTTATTCATCATAAATATTATTCACGTGTTACTTTCGTGAAATAATTTTCATATAATGAACACCACTCGTTCCTTCGGCTGGCTGTTCCCTCTCTTGTCTCCGTTTGTGTTCGTATTTTCTTCTACATCAGGGGTTCCCAAATTGGTGTTCCGCGGAACACTTGTATACCGTGAGAAGTGTTCCGCGGAAGACAATTTGGGAACCCCTGTTCTACATTAATGAAGGGGCATGCAATTCGTATCCGAAGAAAGTTTCTTACTAATTGTCTAGAGGAGCAAGTTCTTCCCAAATCCCTCCTTCCGATTCGCCTCAGACAAATTGACGACCATCCATTCAACAACTTCAGCAGATTAATTTTAAAGAAACATTTTGAAGTCACCAGACAAAATGAGTGGCCCGCCTTCAAAAATTTAAGCATTGCCAAACGTAATTTTGTGACCGTTATTCCCCAACCGTGGATCCAACCTTTGTTTAATGAAATTTACAACGAGTTGCGTCGGAGAACTTCTTCACTTCGTAACATTTTGGATCGAAAAATTAAGTCTCATTCGAAATAGTCAGTGGAGTAAAAAAGCAAGCTCAAAGTGTGTTTTGAACCTTTCTTCGAAAAACATTAGTGACGATGCAAAAAGTGCCCTTGGATATGGTATGTCCTTTTTTATTGTTAAAAATTCTTCGGCTTTACAAATTTGTTACAGTCTCGCTTGTTTTGAAAAACAGTGTAATCTCTCTCAGTATTTGTTTAACATAGTTAAAGGCCTTGTTTATAGTGCGGCGAATAGTAGTTACGAAGATAACTTTCCTAAACGTTTTCGCAATAGCCTCTCACAATTAAAAAAAGATGGGGAGCTCCATATTACTAAAGCAGAGAAGGCTAACACCATAGTTATTATGGACAAAGTGGACTACATCAGAAAGATGAACGAGCTTCTCCAGGACCCCGCCACATACAGCAAACTTAGAAAGAACCCGCAGGATGACGTCATCAAATCATTTAATAGTGGCTTGAAACGCATTCTCAAAGATCATAAGGACTTAATTTCGCTTTTCATGTCCACTTCACCTTCTCTGCTCCACCTTCACGGTCTTATTAAAACCTACAAACGTGGCAACCCTATGCGCCCTATTATTAGCTCGGTGGGCTCTATTACTTATAAACTCTCCAAATGGCTTGTCAAAGTCTTGTCCCCCATTCTCGGAACTCTTTCTGATTCACATGTAAAAAATTCCATGGATCTTACTGAAAAATTGAATAATGCACGTACTGAAACCAACGATAGATTGATCAGTTTTGAGGTTTGTTCATTGTTTACAAAAGTACCGATTGACGATATGCTTGACTTTCTCTCCCGAGAATTACATAAGTATGACCTGCCGCTACCTTCACACATTGTTTTGGAACTTATTAAGCTTTGCATCAAAGACTGTAAATTCACTTTCAATAACGAGTATTATCAACAAGTTTTTGGGATGGCCATGGGCAACCCCTTGTCGCCCCTCCTCTCCAATATTTATATGGAGTTTTTCGAAATTACTTACATCCCGAGAATCCTGGGGGTTGGCATCCCTTGGTTACGGTACGTCGACGATATTTTTGTGTATCTGGCCCATGAATCGTGACCTGGATAACTTCCTCCTTCAGTTAAATGATCAAGTCCCTCCATTAAGTTTACTTTAGAAATGGAACAAGACAACTCAATCCCGTTTTTGGATGTGCGTGTACATAGGGAAAGCCCAGGTTTTAAGTTTAGTATCCATCGGGAAAAAAAAAACAATTTGTCCTACGTACACTTTTACTCGGGACATGACACCCCCATTAAGAAGGCCATTTTTTTTTCAATGTTTCTCCGCGCCTTAGGATCGCCAGTCCGGAATACATCGATGCCGAATTGGAAAAATTCAACGCTATTGGAAGTGATCTGTGTTATCCATCTCCGTTTCTATAGTGTGAATAATAACACTCTGACTTTGTCAAAAAATATTTTAGTACACCCATTTTTCCCGGGCTTTTTAGGCATTGCTAATGTACTTAAACTTTTGGATATTAATGTAGTATTTTCATATAAAAATATTGTGAAAAATATCAGTAAAAAACAGCCCTACCAATAATTCAGGCATTATCTATAAAATTGGTTGTAAACAATGTGATTCCTTTTACATAGGTCAGACGGGAAAGGATTTGCACACACGTATAAAACAGCATCAATATTCCGTTAGAACAGGACAGTCGTCCAGTGCCCTTTTTGTCCATTTGTCAGAGTTATCCCACTGTATTGATTGGAATAATGCTTCAGTTTTATTTCACTCTGGCAACATTGTTAATAGAAATATTCTTGAGTCTGCCATTATCGAACTTACAAATAACTTCAACATAAGCAAAGGTCTTTTTCAACTCGATCCTGTTGTTTTGAATTCCTTCAGAACAGATTTAGATAAGAAGGGTAGAACGCTAAATCTTTGGTAAACTTGTATGCTACTCTAATAACTTTTATTTTTCATTTTATTTTTATAGACATCGAACTTTAACAAGAAGGGCAGAGTGCTAAAACCAGGGCAGATTTCCAGTATAAATTTGTATTTTTATTTTTTAATTATCTATAACATTTGTTGGAAACAATTCATTTGATCTTGTGCTAAAAATCGGTAGTTTTTCCTTACAAATTTGTATGCTCCTCCCACAGTCCTTTAATGTTTGATAATTTTTTTTTTTTTTATTTATTTTTTTTTTTATCTCTCCGTTTATTGTATAATATATATATTTTTTTTTCTGTAACCTATATATAGGCTGTAACTCTTTATGTACTTCAGTGTTCCTGAGGATGTCATTAGACGAAAGCGCTTGAGCACCATTCTCTGTTTCCTTTCCTTCGTGGTTTTATTCACCATAAATATTATTGACGTGTTACTTTCGTGAAATAATTTTCATATATATATATATATATATATATATATATATAATTAAGGTGGCCCTTATTTTGTCACTTTTTATTGTTTCTTTCTCACCCCTTCATTAGACGCTGCCTATTGAGAAAGTTTTTCTTGAAAAATTTTATAGCGTTTCGACAGTATTTAGTGTGTGCTCAAGCTGTCCGAAAGTTTAAGCATCCTAACTCTGTAGTTGCCTTTAATAATACATTACGGATTCACTTACACTCAAATCCAGTATTCATTTAATATAAAAAAGTTGTACAATTAGTATTTATTAATATATTTCTAACAACAAGCTTGGTTGCTATTAAAATTTTACTTAATTTTGTGAACTAGATTTATAAAATTAATAATCTTTACATATGTAGTGGGTATGACCGCTACCCTGGAACATCATCCCAATGCAGCTCCGCGGCGATGGGACTCAAAATAATGTGATTTGAGCTGGGCACGACTTTGCAGATAATCAAATTTAGCTTATTAGATCCATCCCCATATCGTTTGCAAAGTCCCATCTTTTTTTTTTTTTATTTCATTCAATTAATACAAGATTTTTAAACAACAAAAAATACTTTTATTAAAATTAAAGGTGATAAGAAATTGAACTGAAAAGTTAGCACAACACAACCCTTATTTAAAGGTTGCAAGAAGAGTGATATGCCTTTGAGAATGGTATCCTTCTTGGAATCGGGGTACTTCTTCCGATGCTCTTGGACAATTTGAACGAAAACTGGGTCTGTTCTTCGTTCTTGTTGAGGAGTCTATTATATTCCTGCATCAATGCAACTCCCTTTCCAGCAGTGTCATTCATTGCTCGAAGATCCTTGACCACTGCTTCTGCCAGTAGGTACTCAGGATTTTTTATCCACATCTCTGGATTATCACGCAAGAAGTCGACTTCAAGCCCTAGAAGAATGAACAAAACCTTCGTTCTAACAGACACGAAGTCGCTGAGTTTCTTACCTTGGATGTCACTCTTATTCAGATGAATTCGTTTTGGTGCATCATGTTGTCCTTCCCGTTGTACATTCTTAACCATAGCTCTTTTTTCTTGCAAATCCAAGTCTCTGTCAAAGAAGGCAAGACCCACCAGATCTTCACTCAAGTACCATAAGTGAGCAAGGATTTTAGTGAGAGCTCCTTTTGCTGCAGGTGTGTCGCTGACTGCGAGAGATTGTAGTAGTTGTAGATCATTGCTTGGTGAAGATGCTGGCAAGCAGAGAGGAACCAGAACTTTACATAGAACTGCACACCGAAAATGCAGAAGTCTTGCATGCCTTTGATTTCTCGTTGCGACAGTTTAAATCTGGAATCGCGGAACATGAAGATTTTCAAGGCGTATATAAGCCGGGCAATGAACCGAGCTCAATGGACTGCTCTAGGTTTTCGAAATTTTACCCCTTTTGGTGGAACGTCTCCCAGAAAAAGAAGGGTAATTTCGAGCAGCTCTTGATAGTCATCTCTTGGATGAACTTCATCTAACTGGAGTCGACAGAAGCAGATGATATTGTCCTTCACAGGCTCTACAGCGAGCAGGACGACCTCGATATTTATGCCAGGACTGTAGTCATTGGGGACGATGTTGTGCCAAAAGGGCTTGAACCGTTTGAAAAGCATAATCTCAGGTCCACTTAATATTCCCATTGTTACCGTGAAAGCTTCCTCTCACTTGATTTCATGTATATGATGGCGACATGCCAGGTACAAAACTTCAGACCCTAAATGTTGCTCGAAGAGAACACATGCTCCATTTACTCTTCCAGTGTTGCTCGCTGTGGTGTCGAAGCTAAGGGCTTTGATTCAATCACGAACACCCCAATCATCGACGACATCAATCATCGCCTGCGCCATTGCTTGGCCAGTGCCATTTGCAAGCTTCGGGATTGAAAGGATCTGATCTGATCTAGTCCAGATCCTGAAACAACGATTGGGAGACGGTCGACCTTCTTATCTCCAGTTAAGTCATCCATCAGCTTGCCGTCCCAGTGAAGGGTGAGAGGTGTTCGCGGATCAAATTCCTTCTTCAACTCTGGAGCTCTTTGTATGTTCTGACCGTAAGCACTGATCACTGACGCGATCGTAAAGACCGCATCACGGTCACTTGTTTTAGTGCGATCCAACGACGAAAGAACTTTTGGATGGAGGATATTCTTGCGGCTTCTTTTTGGATGAGGTGATGACACTACGACTCCTCCAACAGCTCATTCATTCTCTGAATCCGTGGTGTTCTCACCTATGGAAGATGAAGATTCCAGGACGATTTTTCCGTTAAATACAAGGTTCTCTATTTCATATATCTTCTTAAATTCATCATTCCGAATTCGCTTCTTCGTAACTTCCTCCGTTTTAGCCAAAGTCATATCAATTCCAGCAATGGAGCCTCCTCTGCCCTTCTCTCTTTGTGCCAAAAGGAACGCTTTATCCTCCTCATTCGTCATCAACACCATAGCTTTTTGGTGAGCAACGTCGAAAAGGTCATCAAAGCAAGATTTCAGCTCTTCTTCTTTCTTCCTTTGTGTATCCGTCTTCCGGGACTAATGTTTTTTCAAAAGATCCTACTTCTTCATCAGACTCTCCAACTGTTTCACTGCATGTTGAACTGGCCGCAGTGGAATCCTCGCCTTCTTCCAAAAAGTCTCCACTTCCACTATTGTCAACTGAGCAGCCTTGTGCTTATTCTTAATCGACTGAAGCAAATGTAGAGAGTACCTCATAACATCCCCATTACTTGGCAATTTTGCACCTGATAAACAATTTTGAGTATGTTCAAGCAAATAAACCGTGTTTTTTTCGAGTTCCACTAGCCATCATAAAAAAATCTATATACCTAGCTAAAAAGAAAGCGTAATGTCGTTTAGCATATAAGAACGTAAGATCATCGCTACTATTTGTTTCAGATTAACCATATACAATTGACTGAAGCAAATGTAGAGAGTACCTCATAACATCCCCATTACTTGGCAATTTTGCACCTGATAAACAATTTTGAGTATGTTCAAGCAAATAAACCGTGTTTTTTTCCAGTTCCACTAGCCATCATAAAAAAATCTATATACCTAGATAAAAAGAAAGCGTAATGTCGTTTAGCATATAAGAACGTAAGATCATCGCTACTATTTGTTTCAGATTAACCATATATAATTGACTGAAGCAAATGTAGAGAGTACCTCATAACATCCCCATTACTTGGCAATTTTGCACCTGATAAACAATTTTGAGTATGTTCAAGCAAATAAACCGTGTTTTTTTCCAGTTCCACTAGCCATCATAAAAAAATCTATATACCTAGATAAAAAGAAAGCGTAATGTCGTTTAGCATATAAGAACGTAAGATCATCGCTACTATTTGTTTCAGATTAACCATATATAATATTGCAAGTCATATAATAGGCAAATTCTACCAATAACCCATCACGCCTATTTGATAATCTATGAGAGAGTCGAGAGAGAAAGTTTGAAGTCCTTGAGCACATCCTATATATACTTATATCTCACTAAAATTGTGTGTGTGTTATTTTCTAGTGACATAGATTCCAAATGAAGGGTAAGAGGAAAAAAAATCGCAACTTAAAATTTTAGCACCACTTAATGGCCACCTTAATATATATATATACACTACGCCTTCTAAGTCAATAACGCCTTCTAAGCCAATTACGCCTTCTCAGCCAACTGGCTGATTACGCCTTCTAAGCCAACTGAGGCTGTCAAGATATTCATTATGCGACGAGACATGCCAGCGAGAACAACTCCTCCTCTCTCAACCTTCCTAGGTTAGGTTACCCTTTCTTAGGTTAGGATACCCATTTAGGGGGAGGTCTTTTTCCTGTGCTTAACTTCAAACCCCCTCTCCCCCCTTTCATGCAGCTTTGGGGGACTAAATCTCTCCCCCTCCCCCCTGCAATATTGATCATTTTGCATTCAATTAATTTGCACTCTACATTTTTGCGGGCATACTACCCTACTAATTATCTTATAGAAATATAAAACTGTATGTCATTGTCAAATAATATGCCAGCCATTTCTATAAATTTCACCATCCT
Source organism: Bathynomus jamesi (assembly GCA_023014485.1). NCBI lineage: Eukaryota > Metazoa > Arthropoda > Malacostraca > Isopoda > Cirolanidae > Bathynomus > Bathynomus jamesi. The sequence continues at coordinate 119,710 of JAJOZX010004683.1, read as the reverse complement.
AAACCATTGTTTGAACCCTCATAAAAAACAAAATTATTATTATCTAATATACTATTTCAGAAATGAAGCCTTATATATATATATGTAACAGTTTTTTTGCGCACACCTACAGGTCGCTACAATTGGTGTAGAACAATGCGGTTTTCACCATTCGATGCGTCTTTTTATTGCGCAGTGCCCATGCTAAAAAAAAATTCCCTAACATAAATCCTGCCCCCCCCTTTTAGGGGTACAGTTCTTCCCATTTCTTCATTTTTAATCATAATTTTGGCACAAAATGGGGGAGGGGTGGGGTAATGGGGGAGGGGGTGGGGTTAATGGGGAAACTCAGTAAAATAGATGCGATAATGCAGCGATATATATACGTAACCAAAAAAAAATTAAAGTAAATCCTTTGCAAGGTGCCAGCCCCCTTCCCCCCTTCGGGGTAATGGGGGAAGGGTGGGGGTAAATGGGGGAGAGGGGTGGGGGAGGGGGTATTGGGGGAGAGGGGTGGGGTAATGGGGGAGGGGTGGGGTTAATGGGGAAACTCAGAAAAAAAATGATAACCAACATCGATTCCGGTCAGGAAGATCATGCTTATCACAACTAATGGAACACTATAACAATATTATTGATGCACTCGAAACAATGAAAATTATGATTTGGCGGGCCGCAGGGCCCCCAATTACTGTCGGTTCAGTTATTTGGTCAATAAAAGTATAGAAATGAACGCAGTCATGAAAATCTTAGGCTTCAAATCCGAGCTCATTGTATTAAGATTTGTGAAGCTTTAGATTTTCATGGCTGCGTTCTTTTCTGTAGTTTTATTGAATGAATAATTGGTTTGCCAGTAACTGGAAGGCCGCAGGCACCCCAATTACTGAGGCCCAAGGTGAGAGGAATAGGAATGATATCCAGATAAAGGGCTACTGATGTTCAAAATAAATTTTTAATCATAATTTTGGCACAAAATGGGGGAGGGGTGGGGTAATGGGGGAGGGGGTGGGGTTAATGGGGAAACTCAGAAAAATAGATGCGATATATATATGTAAGCAAAAAAAATTAAAGTGAATCCTTTGCAAGGTGCCAGCCCCCTTCCCCCCTTGGGGGTAAATGGGGGAGAGGGGTGGGGAGGGGGTATTTGGGGAGAGGGGTGGGGTAATGGGGGAGGGTGGGGTTAATGGGGAAACTCAGAAAAAAAATTGGTGGGGTGAATGGGGGAGAGGGGTGGTGGAGGGGGTATTGTGGGAGAGTGGTGGGGTAATGGGGGAGGGGGTGGGGTTAATGGGGAAACTCAGAAAAAAAATGATAACCAACATCGATTCCGGTCAGGAAGATCATGCTTATCACAACTAATGGAACACTATAACAATATTATTGATGCACTCGAAACAATGAAAACTATGATTTGGCGGGCCGCAGGGCCCCCAATTACTGTCGGTTCAGTTATTTGGTCAATAAAAGTATAGAAATGAACGCAGTCATGAAAATCTTAGGCTTCAAATCCGAGTTCATTGTATTAAGATTTGTGAAGCGTTAGATTTTCATGGCTGCGTTCTTTTCTGTAGTTTTATTGAATGAATAATTGGTTTGCCAGTATTAAGATTTGTGAAGCTTTAGATTTTCATGGCTGCGTTCTTTTCTGTAGTTTTATTGAATGAATAATTAGTTTGCCAGTAACTGGAAGGCCGCAGGCACCCCAATTACTGAGGCCCAAAGTGAGAGGAATAGGAATGATATCCAGATAAAGGGCTACTGATGTTCAAAATAAAATACGCCGTAGACCCACAATTCAGCCGAAGCACCGCAGATCTAGCAAAATCGGCGCGTAGCGCCGACCTTTTGCTAGTTATTATTACTAGTACAGTTCCCGCCGCTTCGCTGACGGTTAGACAGGCTAAACTACAAAAAAAGAACCCAGCCGTGAAAATTTTGAGCTTCACATTGTGTCAACATTTCTGAATCTGGTATCTCCCAAAACCTCCTCACCCCATTCATACAACTTGGGGCTAACCCCCTCCTCCATTACCCCCCCCTCCCCTTACCCCACCCATCCCCCCATTCCCCCCCCACCCTTCCCCCATTGCTAAACTATAGAAAAGAACACAGTCATGAAAATCTTGAGCTTCACATTGCCGCCCGTAATACAATTTCTGAATTTTTTTTACAATTTCTGAATTTTTTTCGCACAATTTCTGAAAGTGTGACGGACGGACAGACAGACAGACGGACAGACAGACAGACGGACAGCTCTCTTATTATAATATATATAGATTATTATTATTATTAATTATTTGCCATTTCACTTCCCTTCTGTAATAAATAAACTGAATCACGTCGATTCTGCCTAAAATGTCTCCATGCTTCCTAAAATGTCTCCATGCTTCAGATTTGAATGCTTTAAATATATTTACGGCATATCAGACATCTAATCTACATAGGGAAAAAGTTATTTCTTTGTTTGAAGATATTGCAAAACTTTAAGTAAATTGTATTCTTTTTCTTAAAAAAAAAGTTTTTTCAGAAAAAATTGGGAAAAACTTGTTTTACAAATAAAGTTTTAAAAAGTTTAACCTTAAATGGTTTTATATGTTTGCACCAACGCACAACACACACACACACCTCATATATGATATATATATTTTTCGGAATCATCGTGAACAATACATAATATAATGTGTGTGTGTGTGTGTGTGTGTGTGTAGAAAATACTCGAAAAATCAATAGCAAATTGCATAAATGAAAGAAAAACATACTGGAATAACAGGACAGCAAGATTTTGATTCATTCGAAACGAAAGAGGACAGGAAGTTCTGAGAACAGAGATGGAAAACACTCTCACTTTTCGAGTCCCAAAGCTATTTTTTTATGCTGGAAGAAGGGGCCAAGGGCAAACGCTTGTAAAAGTACCCCCCCTCCGACCTAAAGAAGCCGAAGGAGAGAGCCAAAATCAAGGCCGAGAGTTTTCGAGATGCTTGGACACGCTACATTTGAAAGATTGAAGGTCATAGACAGGGGAAAGCTGGATTGAGGAAGGTTGTTCTACAGTTGACCGGTTGAGTAGATGAAAGAGTGGGAATACCGATTAACCCTTGCGTTAGAGAGTTGGACAGAAAGGGAATGAGAATGTATCGAAAGTCTGGTACTGCGTACTCTCCTTAAAGGAGGAGACATGCAGTTGGAGTGTTCAATGTGGCGAATAGAGAGGGAATGAAGACAGTCAGTAAGAGGCGGGGAACTGATGAGACAAAAAGCCTTTGATTCCTCCCGGTTAAGGTGAGCTGTGTGGGTTGAGCAACCCCACACATGAGAAACGTACTTCTTACAGGGGCGAACAAGATCCCTGTACAGAGACAGCAACTGAGTGAGGATGAAGAAACTGCGGAGTCGGTACAGCACACCCAATCTCTTAGAAGCTGTTTTAGACGGAGCTGCGGAATTTACAAAATATTTATTTAGCCACATTCAAAAAATGACTTCATCAGTACCTAATCGATTAAGTACCTGACTAGCCTTGCGTGGCAGGTTATGAAGGCAAGATGAGAGGTGAAAGTAACCTTATTTTTCATCAAATAAAAAGGGATACTGCTGAAGGTCATGGAATCCTAACGTGACCTTAAAACTTTAACCTCGAACTTAAAAAATTACTGCATTCTCTCTTCCTCTGGTTACCTTATATATATATATATATATATATATAATATATATATATATATATATATATATATATATATATATTAGGGTGACAACTTCTTATAGGGATAAAATTTGAAATTCAAAAAAATTTGCCGGCCATTTGTCCAATGCTGCCACCCTATGAGGAAACACCGTAGACGAAATCTCATGGAATTCGGAAAGCATTTAGGGGTGCCTCGAGTCACATGAATGAAACTGTCGCGCGGAAGAAATTTCAAGAATGAACGAGTTTCGACAACTCTTCAAAAACAAAAATGTTTCGAGAATGCAAGTGTATTATATAATTTAATAGAATTGTTTCCTTTATTTCATACTATAGATTATGCAAATCGATTAATTTATTTCATTAAATTAAATTTTCATAAATAATCGTTAAATAATATGATGTGTATCACTCTTTGGATGATCAGCTTTTGGTGCTTCAAGTTCATTTTGCATACGACTGCTGACTGAAAACAACGATTAGAAGTTCTCTCCCGATTCTTTTAAGATATCTAAGGTAATATTTTTTATTTTGATACATTGATTATATTATTATTGGAAATTGTTCTAGAAAAGTTTCATTAATTGTTGCATAGTTTGATGTTTAAATTATATAAATTTGGAACTGAATTTGATTTCCTATGATAATATATATACGAGTATATAAATATATATACAGGGCCGTCGAGAGGGGGGGTCAGGGGGGGCCAGTGCCCCGGGGCCCGGGTGTCTGGGGGCCCGCAGGAGAATAAAAAAAATCGTAAAAAAATAAATAAGGATCATAATAATCATTAAGAAATTGTGACGTTTTTTTCATTCAGAGCTCCTTACATGTAATTTCTTACATGTAATATCTGAGTATCCTAAAAGTCAACACTAAAAATTCATCAATCTGACACATTTTTTCAAATGTAGCTTCCGTTCTCACGCTTTGTGGTATGATCGAAAGTAGCCAAGGTCAATAAACTTGAGAAATATTTAACCAAATCTCTCACTTGTGTTTTGGTGTTGCACGAAGAGGTTTGAAACACTTGAACTATTGAATTACATAATTTTTATAAAGTTAAATATTATATTATTAAAGTTATACATATATATATATATATTAATAGATTTATTGCATATATAATGCCTTGACACTTGGTGTGGGGCCCGTAATGTTTGCTAGCCTGGGGCCCGTTAATGGCTCTCGACGGCCCTGTAATATATATATATATATATATATATATATATATATATATATATATTACAATATAAATGAGATCTTTAAAAATGGAATCATAATACGAAAAAAATTAATGCTTTGATTCTTATTTTAATTTAATATACGTTTCTTTTCTTTTCTTAGACCCAATGGCGACTACCCGCACAGCGAGTCAAATTTGGCTCATTGGCCATCCCATACCCGAGATCAAGGGCGCACGGCTTCCTTCAATTGGAGACGTTTTACGCCTGTTTTTTCACTTTCACATAGAGCACAAGAAGACAGTGAACGACTCAGCGAAGGAGGTGGCATCATCAGTCATTGGTTACTGGGAGAAATCCCGGATACCTACCATCACAGAAAAGAGCATTGGTCGAAAAGTGGTAGATCTTTTTCTTACTTGGAAGCTTCTCCAGAAAAATCGTGCTCGCGCTACGGAAACCCAGCGGAAAAAAGAAGATGAGTTCCGTGATAATTTGGAAAATCTTTTCGATGTCGCCCACCCTAAAGCGATGGAACTTTTGACCATCGAAGAAGATCGAGCCTTCCTTATTGCTCAGCGAGAAAATGGGAGGAGTTGACAAGAAAATGGCTCATTTTGTCATGCGTCGGGAACAAACTGAAAGACGCCTAGCTCAGCACCAACCTCAAGCCAATATTACTTTTGAAAATATTGAGCTGGAATCTTCTTCTACGTCTGAAGCACCAAGTTCTGCGCCATCATCTGAAGACTCACCGCCCGCCTCTCCTGAAAAACGCAAGTGTTATGCTCGTGGCACTATCCAAGTCATCACTCCCGAATTGGCAAGTACATTGGATCGCACAGGAATCAGTCATCGTTCAGCACACCGGATTATCGACGCTACGGCTAGAAGCCTCGGCCATAACTCACAAAAACTCGCGCTCAACTATGAAACCATTAGAAAATCACGAGAAAGGCTCCGTTCGGCGACGGCAGAAAAGATTAAACAAAGGTTCACACCCAACGAAGTGCTCACTGTTCACTGGGACGGAAAAATTCTACCAGACGATGAAGGTGGTCGGTGTGACCGACTAACCATTTTCGTAACCGGAGTTGATACCGAGAAGCTCTTGGGTGTACCTAAGCTGACATCAGGAACGGGTGAGGTCATCGCCTCGGTGGTACATGCTGCGCTCAAAGAATGGAATGTGTCAGAAAAGGTATCAGCTATGAGCTTCGACACTACAGCTTCAAATACTGGTTACTTGTCTGGGGCATGCGTAATTTTGGAGCAGAAACTCGGCCGCCGACTCTTATACCTTGCATGTCGCCATCACATCCTAGAACTTGTCGTTGAGAAGGCGTACATGGAATGCATGGGACCATCATCTGGTCCAGATATCCTCCTATTCTCCCGCTTCAAAGAGACGTGGAATACAATTTGCCAAGATAAATACAAGACCTGTCAGACCTTCCATCGAGTCTGAATGAGAATCGAGAAGAACTGATCGCTTGCTGGAATCTATATCTGACAAAACATCAGCCGAGGGATGATTACCGTGAATTCTTGGAGTTGTCGATTACAATCCTTGGAGGTAATTTACCTAACTTTAGGTTTCGGCGACCTGGAGCACTTCACCGAGCACGTTGGATGGCAAAAGTAATTTATTCATTAAAAATCCTGCTGCTTTCCCATCAGTTCAGACTTACAACTCGTGAAATGTCTGGCTTAAAACGATTTGTATTTTTTGCCTGGAGTTATATGTCAGCGCGTGGTTCACGGCCAGCAGTCCTTCATCTGCTCCCGCGAACGATTTGAAGCTTCTTCAAGACCTAGCAAAGTACCACGATGAAAAGATCTCAGCATCCTGCCTTAGTGTCCTCGGTCGTCACTTATGGTACCTCAGCGAGTACTTGATTGGTCTCGCACTCTTTGATAAAGGTATCATGCAACGACGAAAAAGAATATCGCTCGATCAATCCTCGAAAAAGAAGCTGCTGAAGATCCTCCAAAGCGAGCCCCAATACCTGCTGTTTCTTCCATTTCAACAAAGCAGCTCTCGGACTTTGCCTCGAAAGGATCAAAGCTTCTCTTTGAACTTCTAAAAATTAATGATGGTTTCTTGTCCAAGGAACCAGAGACCTGGCCGGACGACGAAGATTTCAAGACTGGTTTGACTATAGTTGAAGGACTAAAAGTCGTCAATGACATGGCAGAGAGGGGAATTGCCTTGATCCAGGCCTTCAATACAAAGATTACGAAGAATGAAGAACAGCGCCAACATCTCTTGCAGGTTGTTGAGGATCATAGGAAGTCTCAGCCTGGTACATTAAAAAAGGGGTATGGCTTGAGGAAAAGCAAGAATTAATGGGTGGTCTACAATTGAATGAAAGACACCCTGGAATATATTTAGTAAATATATTATTTACTTATTACGATTGGAGTACGCCTGCACTTAAACCTTATGAACTAAAACTAACGTTTATTTACATTAATTAAAAAAAATATTAATTTATTTTTACTAGGTAATGAATAATTAATTTTTGTTATAAGGAGAATTATTTACCTCACTTGAGACACCCTTAAATATTATCTGAATGACCTAATATTTACAGTACATTGTTTTCTCATGTAGTAGCAGCATTGAACAAATGGCCAATAAAAAACTCCAACTTTCGATTTTTATTGTCACCCTAATATATATATATATATCAGTGGTGACTGGTGAACTTTTCATCTCGGCATGCAAACAAATTTAAAAACATAAATCAGCACAAAAATCAATTGCAAGTGCCGTAGGCACGAGTCTAATAGCTAGGGGGTCTGGGGTGAGCGGTAGCTCCTCCAGCGGGATCCGGGCAGAGCGCGGAAGCCAACGCTTTTCTGTATTTTCAGAAGCATTTTCTAACATTCTAACAGGATTTATTTAACATATCATATCTTTGGGAATTTTCCAGATTAGCTTCGAAGAATAATTAATAAAACAATCATAGGCCAAAAGAATTATTATTATTATTAAGAGGAATTATTATTAAATAATTATTATTATTAAATAACTATTAATTATTATTAAATAATTATTAATTATTATTAAATAACTATTAATTATTATTAAATAATTATTAATTATTATTAAATAACTATTAATTATTATTAAATAATTATTAATTATTATTAAATAATTATTAAAAAATAAATATTACCAAAAGAATTATTATTATAAAATTGAAATTAATTAAAGACGGCTTGGCATCTCAACGACATCTATCTAGTTTTCATTTGTCTTCAACAGGTTTTGAAACAGCCAAAAGCGGAATCGAAAACTGCATTCAATCGAAGAAATGATGAGTTTCTCAATGATAAAACTGATTTTCTATTATATAAAGATCGAATTTTGCATCGATTCTATTTAGAATATGAATTATTAGGAATAGTTGACTTTTAAACTTTTGACATGCAATATTTAAGGTTTCAATGGTTAAAAGGACTAAAACTAAGTGAACATACTTCAGATAAACAATAAATTTGTTTATTTCACAAAAAATAAGATTCATTTTAGTATGTTTTGGGCGAGAAGCCGATGCACCGATTCTTCTGAAAAGAAGCTGAGATGGAATTTTATGCCATAAGGACGGGAAAATAATGCTCATTTTGCCGTGTCGTGGAAGATCAATCCATCTTTCAGTGATTTTGTTGTTAAGAAATTCTGTATTTGGTGATCGTTACTTACATATTAATATTGCTCTAAAACCTAATATTTATTTACATTTTAGAAGGCATGCACTGTATGCGTTGCATTCACTAAGGAAACGCCACTGATATATATATATAAATATATATACGTCTTCAAGTTGGATATTTAGAAGAGTTTAATCGTAGGTTGACTTGTAAATTTGTTTAACACGAAAGATATTATGTCTGTAAATGAACTACGTCGGAAGTACATTTTAAATTATTCGCTAAAATATGTATTCCAATATTAAAATAAATAACCTTTTTTTACCGAATATTTTTAAAGAGCAAAGAGAGAAGGAGCATTAGTCGTATCACTTTTCAATGGAATATGTGAGTCCCTCCAAGGAAGAAGTGGCTAAGCGACAAAAGTAAAAACACCAGAAAAAGTAATTAAATTTGTACCAATTTGAAAGTTGTCATAACTTTTGAACTTTTGAAGATATTTCGTCGAAATTTCCTCAAAAGCTCAAAAGTTATGGCACTTTCAAATTTTGTACAACTTTAACTGCGTTTCCTGGTGTTTTTTACTTTTGTCGCTTAGTCACTTCTTCCTGGTTAGCCTCATATTTGAACGAACAGTTTTTATAGAAAAATCCTTAAAATTTGGGCTGAAAATTGAATAGAGAAAGTATAGCTCTTCACTTGAAAATCAGGCTATAGCGTTTACGCCAAAATTTCCTTTTACTTTTATAATATAAGAAAGTTAGGTAGATAGGTTAAGTTAGGTCAGGTTAGATTAGATGAATCTCAAGTAGCCTTACAGAGCCTAAAAAACTTAGAAAGGTACGTTTTGGCACAAAGTAAATTATATAGAACGAACACTTCTGGCTATATTGTGGCCGGTGTCGTAACACCGCTTCCCGTTAATCGGAAAAGTTAAGCGACATTTGGTATGGAGAGTAGTTGGATGGAAGACCGTCTCTCCACCCAGATTATGTAGCGACCCGTACTTCGGGTCCCACATAAAGATGTAAGTCCCCTCCGTCATTTAACCTTAGATATTGGGAAGGAGGTTAAATAATTACTTCCCACTCACTGTCATTCTCATTTCCATCCGCGGCCCACAAATAAAAATGCACAAAGTAAAAAGTCCACAGTTGTGAAAAGCGTTTCTTGATTTGAGTAAGAATGTCACTCCATTCCCGTTCGCGATAAAGGCACCAAATGGAATGGCTAATATTTCCTAACTTAATTTAATTTAACCTAACCTAATCTAACCTAATCAAACGTAACCTATCGTAAACTAACCTAACCTAAACTAAAGTGAGGAAACCGTGAACGAGAATGAGACTGGCATGAATTGGGAATAAACCGATTTGAAAATGCCTCCTTCGAAATTCTCACTCTTGACTTTCCCATTCTTGTGCTCCGGATAAAATGGGAATGACATTGTGTGGAATGATGCCCTTTGTACGAGGATAACAATATTGTAGTCTTAATTTATGTTAAGCCTAAGGAATAGTAAGTCCTTTCATATTGTCGCTGGTTTCTATACATTTTCCTGAAAATAATCTAAAGTTCTGAATGTTTTTATTTATGGACTTATTTCATTTACGTGTATTTAGTTTACTTTTTACATTTGCTCATCTTCAAATGTATACTTATTTACTTTTATATTTGGTGCTCAATAGTTATAGAACTTACACAATGCTAAGAAAACTTGGCAAACGGTGGAATAGAATGGAAATGGCTTGAGAAGAGTAGACCAAATGGAAAACCATTCATACTGGCCGGCGATTCTATGCAATGTATGGCTGCATTTTCCTCGTCTTTTTTCGAAGAGTAAAAATTGAATTCCCTGGATGGAAATGTACCTTATTCCTTACGATGAAATATCCGCTGAAGAAGAGATGTGTGAATACATATGCGTTTTACTAACGGGAAAACATTTTGAAATGGAATTTTCTTAAGATATTGTGGTGTATATATATATATATATATATATCTATATATATATAGTATATATATAGGGTGGTCCTTATTTTCCAACTTTCGATTTTTTTCGGTCTGGCCTCATCAAAATGTTCCATTTGGTCATTTGGTGGAAAAACACAGTGTAGAAATTTTGGGGGGAAAATTTTAATATTTAGAGGTCGCGCAAGGTCCTCAAAGTTTTAATATATGGAGTTTAATGAATCTTCAACTCTATTGACAAAGCCGTGGGCCCTCAGCCAGGGTCCCTACCCCCATTAAAAATGGGTATTATCCGTTTAAAACGGGGGTCTCATGGTGACCAGCCACTCATTGTCTCCTTGTTAAGGTCTGCTTGACGGCCCACGACACACGCTTGCGATGTTCCGCAACCACCTGGAGGATAAACTGGAGTTGTTCCTCATCCTCAGTAAGACGCCCGGAGAAGTCCTGGATGAGAGAAACTCCACGCTCGGCGTTATCATTTGTGACTGCAAGAGTTTTCACCACCGCCCTCGCAGCCTGGTAGGCGCTGTCACTGGTCCATCTCGCTGCAGGAATCTTCAGGAATCCATCCGGGATGCTGAGAATTACGAAGAGTGACCTCGTCTTCTTGGTGACAAAGTCGGTGACATTTTTCCCTTCCAAGGCGTTCAGGTCTACCAAGGCTCGCTTAGGAGGATACTCGTTCCCGTCGACACTTGACATAACCTCGACCATATTGTCCTTGATGTCAGGAGTGACATCGTCATCGAACAGGGAAAGACCCACCAATTCCTCAGACAAGTACCAGAGGTGAGCGGCCATCTTCTGGGAAGTCGCCTTGGCGATGTCTGAATTAACGCGTGCGTATTTGACTAAGGATTGGAGGAAACGTAGGTCATTCTGTGGGGCGCTGACGGCAAGAGCGGAAGTGATCCAGGCCTTGAAGCTGTGAACGAAACATCCAAATCTTAATAGCATAGATAGCCTTTGACATCCACCGGGCTTGACTCAGAGCTCCAGGAACTAAGAAGCGTGTGCCACGAGGAGGTGGAGTGCCATGGAACAGCGAGGCCCTGAAGAAAGACAGGAGCTCTTCCTTGTCGTCAGCAATGGCAGCTGCGACAACCTCGTCTGTGTTGGAGTCTTCAAACCGCTCCTGAGGGATTTGCCAATGTGTTTGGAAGCGCCTGAAGAGGAGTATTTCTGGGGCTGAGGAGGAACCCATGCACTTTTGAAGGCTGCCGCTACCTCTAATTCCAGAATGTGGTGTCGACACTCGACAGGCAAGGTGTAGAACATCGCGCCCGAGCAATTGCTGCAGGATGACGCACGCTCCTGTGGTGCGACCAGTGTTGAAGCTAGTAGTGTCGAAAGACATTGCTCGCACCTTGTCTTCAATACCCCATTGTTTCAAAGCTTCCATGACAGCTTGAGCTTGCATCCGTCCAGTGCCTGAGGGGATTTTGGGAAAAGCGAGAAGCCGGAAGACTCCATCTCCAGACACGATAACGGGAAGGCGATCAACCATCTTTCCGATGAGGTCGGGCAGGAGCTTGCCATCCCAATGGACAGTTAGGGGGACGTCCGGCTTGAAAGTCTCTAGTATGGTTGTGATGGATTCCTCCCGTTTCTTCCGCCGTTGCCTCCGGATGCTGCTCCGATTCAATGCGAGGGCAGTGATGTCTGACCGAGACTCTTAGCTGTCTCCACGAGAATCATCATTGCTGCTCGATCGGACACTTTGCTTCGCTCCAGCGTTGCTGAAAGAGCCGATGTGAGGATTTCCTTTCGACCACGCTTGGGAGGGGTAGTCTGGAAGCTACGTCCAGGAACTGAATCGGTGTCACAATCCTCAGGAGCAGAAGTAGTCTCCTTAGCTCTCGAGCGTGACGGTCGATTGCAGTCGATCTATGCTTACTTCCTCCCTCCGCCTTCGTTTCTGTTCACTGGCCATTTGTTCTTGCTTCTTTTTCTCCTTCCGTTCGAGTACCTTGTCAACAGAGTACATCATTCCACGACGGCCCTTCTCACGTTGGGCAAGGATGAATTGCTTGGAGTCGAGTTTAATGGTGTTGAGAGCATTGGCGTGGGCGATGTCGAAGAGATCTTCAAAGCAATCCTTAAAGTAGCTATCATTCTTCGTCTGCGTCGCCGTCTTACGGTAGGCTATCTTCTTTAACACCTGCCACCGAGCGAAGAGTTTCTCCCCTTTTTAACCGCATCCTGCTTGTGCTGGACTGGGATTCGCGCACGATTCCAAAACTCCTGGATCTTCTCGATCGTCGATGAAGCCGCCTCGCGTGTTGTCTCCTTCTGCTCCATATGTAAGTGGAGGAAGTACTGCCAGTGCCTGTCGATTGGACGGCAGCTTGGACCCCTTGATATCTTTCTCGTACCGGTCTATCAAATACACCTTCGTCTTTGACCAAGTTGCCATCATGAGTACTTTCTATCAAACAGTTTTTTAGTAGTATTAAAAACTGAAAATTAACACCTGAAAAGAGTGGAAAACAAGTTAAATAACCCAAATAAACCAAAGTAGTATGTGTAAACAATACTGGCAGCAGGCACACTATCACTAATGCTAAAGACAGTAAAATTTATAGACAAATATGACGCACAACAAAAATATCGTTTGGCAACGCATGTCACTATCTGTTACCATTGATAATTGCCAACGCCTGCCAATTTTTGCCAACGTGTCACCAACTGTGTCACAGTAGACAGTCAAAGACATTGTTGCTAAATTCAACATTAAAATAAAATTTATAATGACAAATTAATTTTATTGGTATTTGAAAAATTTAATTTTGTATTCATTAAAAACTACGACAATATATTAAAAAATGTCATCAAATTATTGACACAACGTTCGTTCGTACGTTGGCACATTTTTTTACCTCAAAGTTGAAGTAATAAGTATATTTATACATTACACAGTATACTCTACACAGTGTATACATAATTATTCATATTAAACGGCTAATACCCTTTCTGGGTTTATAGAAATTAGTTTAAAACCTGATACGCATCCTGACACGTAATAGAACTTGCACAGCTCCATATACTGTAGTGCAACATTGAGGGCCTTGCGCGACCTTTAGATATTAAAATTTTTCCAAAAAACTTCGTACGCTGTATTTTTGCACCAAATGAAACATTTTGATAAGGTCAGACCAAAACTATTCAAAGAAAATTTTTTCACCTCATAGATAAGGACCACCCTAATATATACTTATATATATATATACACACACACGAGGGCCACCTTTTTTTTTTTTTTCCAAGTTTCTTTGTAAGTTCCAGAAATTTTGTACACAAGTAGTTACACACCTTTTTTACAATTTTTTTTTTTTCACATAGCATCCATCTTTTTCTACGGCTTTCCTCCACCTCGAAACAAGGGCCTTCATTCCTTGCTGGTAAAAGTCCGCCGGGTTCCGCTGGAGCTACCTCTTAACCTCCTCAACAACCTCATCGTCACTCTGAAACTTTCTTCCACGAATAACATCCTTCATTGGCCCAAACAAATGGAAATCTGAACGTGCCAGATCCGGGCTGTATGGAGGGTGGGGTAACACAGTCAAGCGCATTTTTGTGATGGACTCTCTTGTTTGCAAACTGTTGTGTGGTCTTGCGTTATCGTGCAGAAGAAGGACGTCTTCCAGTTTCCTCTCCGGTCGCACTCGCTTTATGCTTGTCTGGAGTTTCTTAGGGTAGCAATATAGGGTGTCCATAAATGATTACCCTGATTAAAGCATGCTATAACTTTTAAATAAACACTCGTATTCAAACAGTTTTAATCATAAGTAGATAAACATACAAAGTTTTGATACATAGTTAATGAACTTAATAAGCTTCCACATGTGTACCCCTAGTGGCACGTAAAATGTCTAAACGGTATTCACACTCACGCCACACATTTTCCAACATTTGTGGCTTAACTGTTGCAATTGCATCCGTAATGCGTTCTCGCAATGTCCTGATATCTGAAACAACTGTTGCATAAACCAAATCTTTAATGTGACCCCAGAGAAAGAAATCCAGCGGGGTAATGTCTGGTGATCTTGGGGGCCATGGGATTGGCCCGTCCCTGCCAATCCATCGATTTGGAAATGTTGCGTCGAGAGTTTCACGAACAACATGCGCCCCAATGAGGGGGTGCCCCATCTTGTTGGAAGATGACAGTTGGCTGCCTGTCCTGCAGCTGGGGGATGGCGTAATTGGTGAGCATATCCAGGTACACAGTTGCGGAAACAGTGTTCTCAGCGAAGAAGAAAGGACCAATTATCTGGTCATGCATTAGTCCACACCAGACATTGATCTTCGGACTGCCCCGAATATGCTCCCTTACGGCACGTGGGTTTTCCGATCCCCAAATAAGCACATTGTCTGTTGACTCTACCACTGAACAGCTACTACAGCGCTCCTAGCGGCGAATGCGGTAGACGAAACACACCAACACAGAATCTCTATGCGTGTACGAGATCACCTGTAAAAAGAAAATGGATGTAAGATTCGTCATTAAAACATTAGAGTATACTGTTTTCAGGGTAAACATTTATGGACACCCTGTATATGCCTCTGAGTTGATTGTTCCCTTTCTTCATAATGTCCACCAGAATCACTCCTTTCATTCCTAGAAGATGGTGGCCATAACTTTTCCTGCAGAGGAAGCCATTTTGAACCTTTTCTTGCGTGGGGAGTCTGCGTGATGCCACTCCATGGATTTGCGTTTTGTTTCAGGTTCAAAGTGGTGTACCCAAGTCTCATCCCCAGTCACAGTTCGTGAAAGGAAGTCATCCCCTTTTGTCTCGTATCGAACCAACGACTCAGAAGCAATTTCTTTTCTTTGGGCTTTGTGATCTCCAGTCAGTTGGCGAGGAACAAACCGTGAACACACTTTTGAGTATCCCAGTTGCTGAATTATCGTATTCACACTTCCTTCACTAATTCCTAGCTCCAGTGATAGCTCCTTGTATATGAAGCGCCGATTTGATCGAGTGATGCTGTCAGCACGTTGCACAGTGCGAGATGTCACAACCGATGGCGGGCGACCGCTGCGTGGCTCATCATCGAGGCTGGCTCTCCCTCTCTCCGACGATCTCGCACGTTTAGAGCAGCGTCCAACTGTGCTTCGATCAACAACAGCATCTCCGTAAATGTTTTGTAGACGTTTGTGAATATTTCCAACTGTTTCCTTCTCTGCGGTTAAGAACTCGATAACAGCTCTCTGTTTACGACACACATCACTGTCAGACGCCATTTTCGAAACTGCGTTAACCATCGGTTTTATACAAGGGCGTTTAAAAGCAGTTTTATACAAGGAGGGGAGGTTCAAACTGAAAAAATCAGGTTATGTGAAGCGCATGAGAGAGAGAAGGAGAGAGTTGTGGTAAAATGTTCGCCTTATATATTTATTCTTCTTTTTATACATGTGCAAGGGCTATACAATGGATGGTACAACATATAAAAATGGATCATTGAATGATTTCTTATATACATATATAGCATAGAACTGTCATGCAAAAACAAGTTTAATGGTGTTATTTGACAAATCTTTTATAGATCGTGCAGAACATAGAGTTTTTTTACAGTAAGTGAAAAAGAAAGAGATAAATGGCGTAAAATTTAGTACAAATGCGATAGTTGTTCATGTCGGATGACGTATACAGTAAAAAAAATAAAAGAGACATGTACGGTAGTTACAAATGATATACAGTATATATATTCGGGTGGTCCAAGATAGTAGGGTAAAACTTCAAACTTTAAAATGTCAATCTCCTCAAGGCTGCTCTTGTTACAATCTGCAATAGTAATACTCACACAAAATTTTGAGCAAATTGGAGCAGATTTAGAGGTCGCTACAAATTGAACACTTTTTATACTAGAATTATATTGGTTTGGGTAATTCCTTGTGTATGTGTGGAAGTATGTGTGCATATTTGCGAGTATGTGTGTAATATATATATATATATATATATATATATATATATATATATATACACACAGTATATTAATCTAGGTTACGAGAGATAGCTGCAAGGGAAAGGAAACACAATATACAAAATTATACATGTACAGTACAAAACCCACATATTAATTCGTCTTGGGTTGAGTGACCTTAAATCAAGCACTGACTTCATTCACCCTGAGTTTGCAGATTTTGACAAGCAAAGGCTAGAAATATGGGGCCTCTTAATGCAGTTTGTAGTAGGCAGCTGTATGATGTGGGTGAAACATTGATTTCGTGATAAAGCAGAAATAAACTTGGGATCACCTGAAGATCAGGGCCCCCAGCCTTCTTTAGTTAGCCTTATAAGACTAACTAACGAAAATATCACGACCTAACCTAACCAATCGTTAGGTCAACTGTACGCCTTTGACGATTGGTGAGGTTAGGTCGTCATATTTTCGTTAGTTAGCCTTATAAAGTTAACTAAAGAAGGCTGGGAGCCCTGATCTTCTGGTGATCCTAAACTTGTATATTTTTGGTAAGTAAAAATCTCATTAAATATATAAAATATATATGTAAATGTTGACTATTCAATTATGAATTATTTTAGAATATTTAGGAGCTACAAAGCTGCTACATGCGTATATATTGAAATGTATATAAACTATAAATTAATGTATATATTAAATATTCTTTGCATACAATTACATATGTATAAAATATATATAGAATATCCATATATAATATAGTCTTATTACGCACATCTATAATAATAAAAGGACGCGCGCGCGCGCGCGTGTGTGTGTGTGTGTGTGTGTGCCTGTTTGTGTCGAGATTTGTGAATCTTAAGATTTTCATGACTATAGTTTTACTGACCAAATAAGTGAACCCCCAATTACTGTCAGTTCAATTATTTGGTCAATAAAATTATAGAAAAGAACGCAGTCATGAAAATCTTGAGCTTCATATTACCGCCCGTAATCTACAGGGTGGGCCGTAAGTTTCCATACATAGGAAAAATAAACATTTTTTTATGGACAACCATTTTTATTTATATAATATGCTCTACATGGTTGCCATTGTTTTGAAAACACATTTCAATACGTGTTCCCCACTGTTGATGAACACGCATTAGCACAGTTGACGTTATGCTTGTAATGGCGTTGGTGATACGTTCCTTTAGATGATTTATGTCTCGTATCTTTTCCTGATACACCATGGCCTTCAAGTGCCCCCAAAGATAGAAATCAAGAGGGGTGAGATCTGGGGATCTGGCAGGCCACTCCACAGGACCACGCCGACCAATCCAAGCATCCGGAAACTGCTGATCCAAATACCGACGCACGTGAAGACCATAATGAGGTGGAGCTCCATCTTGCTGGAAGTAAACTGGGAAGTTACCTTCCTCGTTTAGCAGGGATGGGAAAATCTCTTCTTGCAACATGTTAAGATACCTTTCGGCATTAAGATTTCCACTGACAAAAATTGGTCCAATAATTCTGTCACCCCATATCCCGGCCCACACCATCACTTTACCGGCACCTTGCATCTTCGTCGGACTCAGCCAGTTAGGGTTAGCATTACTCCAGTAACGTATGTTTTGCCGATTAACCTCTCCATTGACGTACAAATTTGCTTCATCAGTAAACAAGATCTTAGTTGAAAAGTTTGCATCCTCGTTCACTTTGGTTAATGCCCATTCACAGAATTCCATCCGTCTATCCGGGTCGTCTTCACTCAAATGCTGTGCCATATGCAATTTGTATGGATGCCATTTGTTTGCTTTCAAAATGCGCCTGATACTCGATCTGCTGACACCACTTTCTGCAGACAACCGTCGTGTACTTTTTCTGGGACTCCGTGTAAGCGCTGTAAGTATCGTAGCTGTTGTGTCTTCATCGGTGGCTGTTCGTCTTGGACCACTTCGGTTGATCTGCAACATTTCCAGTTTTCTGAAACTTGTTAATAAGTTTTGCCACAGTGTCGTGTGTGATGTTCGTTCCATGTTGTCTGTTAAAGTGCATTGCAACCATGCGACTGCTTCCCGACCCAGCCATCAGTATGATTTCAATTCGTTGCTCTTTCGTCAAACGCATATTCTTAGGGTATCTGAAACATAAAAACAAACGTTTAATTTTTCCTATGTATGGAAACTTACGGCCCACCCTGTATAATAATAAAAGGACGAGTGCTCGCGCGTGTGTATGTGTGTATGTGTGTGTGTGTGTGTGTGTGTGTGTGTTCCAGCCATAGTTCCAAAATGAAAGCAGTTATAAACATAAAACTTCACACACATATTGATTAGGTCCCAAGGTTGTGCACCTGGGTGTTGAATGCCCGGTTAGGTTAATTGAATGCCTGGTTAGGTCAACTGTTTGTTGTACACCCTTGACGATTGATTAGGTTAAGTCGTGATATTTTCGTTAGCTTTAACGAAAATATCACGACTTAACCTAACCAATCCTTAAGGGCGTAAAATTAACCTAACCGGGCATTCAATTAACCTACCCGGGCATTCAATTAATCTAATCGGGCATTCAATTGACCGAACTGGGCATTCAATTAACCTAACCGGCATTCAATTAACCGAACTAATAACAGCCTTCGAATACAAAAAATATTCCGCCCGTCTGCTGGGTTATTTTTGTCACCCGCACAAAGGGCGGGTTCTCTGCTATTAGTGTATAGCAGAATTGGTAACTATAAATTGAAAACAAACTATAAAGATAGGTTAAGGAAAGCAGTCTTGAAGATTATCTTTATTTTTTAACAAATGGTTCAAAAGTATAAATAAAGTGCATAGATAATTGATATTTAGTGAATTAGCACCAAGTAGTGATCTTCTAGATGTTAATGAAAGTTGCATGAAATGAGAAATCGAGAACAATACAATTATTGTTACTGTAAATGTTTGAGAAAAATACATTAAGTCAAATATTTATACCATATAAGCAATGACATGTTATCGCTCCAGTGCTTCGGGATAGACTATGTTGACTGTTTTCCCATCAGCACCCAAAATGAAAAGATTTTTACTGTCACCAACTCTTGAGCACCCAACATAAAGCTGGCCATGAGAAAAACATGGTTTCTGTAGGTTGAGGCCAACTACCTTAAGCGACTGGCCCTGAGCTTTGGTGATGCTGATGGCAAAACTTAGTCGAATTGGGAACTGGAGGCGCTTGTATTGAAATGACAAGTCTGATGGAATGATTGGAATTCGTGGAATGAAGACATCCCTTCCTGCTGCATGTCCAGTCATTATTGTGGCCTCAGTGACATGCGCCCACAGCTTCTTTACAGCCAACCGCGTTCCATTACAAAGTGTTGGTGGGTCCATATTCCTGAGAAGAATGATAGGTGTACCAATCTTGGGCTGTATATTGTGTGGTGGCACACCTGGTAGCTCCAGAGAATTGAGAAATTCTGTTGGATAATTGACAGCATCGTTGGTGTCTGGAACAGTGTCAACTGATTTGTATTGGTGCATCTCACCAGGTAACTGTAGAAGTAGCCCTCTTTTTATGGCATCAACTGCATCATTCTTTGGTGCAAGGATGGCTCTCTCACAAAGCCACATTTATATTCCGGAAATGAGAAATAACATTTGGAAAACTGAATCTTTGAGTTCTTGAAGTGTTGTGACTGATTGACCAATGTCTCTAGCAGAGAACCCGCCCTTCGTGCGGGTGGCAAAAATATCTCAGCCGACAGGCGGAATATTTTTTGTAGTTCGAAGGCTCTTATTAGCTGTTATTAGTTCGGTTAATTGAATGCCCGGTTAGGTTAATTGAATGCCAGGTTAGGTTAAATGAATGCTCGGTTAGGTCAACTGCATGCCCGATTAGTGTATATATTAAATATTCTTTGCATATAATTACATATGTATAAAATATATGTAATATATCCATATATAATATAGACTTATTATGTACATTATACAATAAATATATATATATGAATGGACGGAGCCGCGTTTAAAATAAGCGATTTTAGTTGAGGTTCTTTTCTTTTCATTTACATACCTCATTGTAGGAAAGAGACTGATAAATTATAATTTATTTATTATATAATTATAAATGTAAGTTATTAAAATATTGATTTGTTTTCTGTTTGTTACAGTCACTCATCGCCATGTTGGAAGCCAAACGGCCGACCCGAAGTTCTGCCAGTACCTGGCTCGTTGGCAAACCTACAAAAATTCTTCTAACCTCGCGATTACCTTCAAAGCGTGAAGTGTTAAGCTAGTTCTTATTTCATCACATCGAGGGAAAAACGAACAGTCACTGCAAGTTTGAAAAAGACTGTCTCTGCTGCTTTTTATATCTGGGATAAAGCAAGGATTCCAATTCAAAGATCGGACACTGCTCAGAGGAAACTGAGAAAACTATTCGAACAACATTGCGCTCTAAAGAAAAATAGGAAGTCATCCTCAGAAAGCATACAAATGAATGTGGCAGTATTCAATGCTGATCTTGAAGACATTTTCGATGTCGCCAGAGCAGATGCCTTAAAGATAATGACTAACAAAGAGGACAAAGAATTCCTTATCAAGCAGAGAGAAGATCGTTCTTGCGCCAGTTTTGGAGGCATTGATCAAGCCTTGGCTAAAAAGGAGGATCGGAAGAGGCAACTAGAAGAATCTGAATATAATAGAAAAAAGCGAAGCGACAATGAAAAACAAAAGAAATATCACCTTATGGCATCTGACAAAGTAATAATTGATGTGGATTCTTCCTTCTCGTCCATGGATTCTGATGCATCGTGTCGTCTATCTACTGTAGATCATCACCGAACCCTCCTTTCAAATGCACGAAAACAGTATTCTCAGATGGCTAAAGATGAGCAGCAAAAACAATTCCTTTTCCGCATTGTTGAGACCCATCGACGAACGTTTCCTACCCCCTCTAAAGCGTCTTTACAGAATTAAAAGCCATTTGCATGTTCTTTTGTCGAATTTCGTTATTTTTTCATTTAAGAGAAAATTATTCATTTTGTAGTGATCTCTAAATATGGGCGGAATGAACTAATTTTTTGTAGGAATTATCCTTTAATGATTTCAAACAAGGGCAGCCTTGAAGAAGTACAAAAATAAAACTTTTATTTCTTGGACCACCCTAATATAATATATATATATATATATATATATATATATATATATATATATATATATATATATAGTGTCCCGTAAGTCTGGAACGATGGGGAAAAATGATAAAAACGGCAATAAAAACACCGAAGAGACTTTTGGGGACTGTTTATGAAATGAGCGAAGATGGTAGCGGCTGTGTCATCGTCGGTGGATGTCCTCGGAGGTCCATTGCGTGGTTTATCTCCTATGGATCCCGTTTCCCTGAACTTTGCTACAAGTTTGCCGACACAGCTGTGTGTTATCGGCGCGCGGTCAGGATGCAATCTGTTAAATTCCTCAGCGGCCTCCCTCTAACTCCGATTTCCTACGAGCAGAATTACCTGGATGCGTTTTTCCTTACTCAAAGACATCATGGGCACTTGCATAAACGGAAAAACATGAATTACTTATTTTACCCTATGGTTCCAGACTTATGGGACACCCTGTATATATATATATATATATATATAATATATATATATATATTATATATATATATCTATGTAAAAGTGAACAATGAACAATTCCTACACCATCATTATATGAATTCATTGTCTTCATGCAATACTTATGTTCGTGTAGTTTTATGTTCGAATGTCCATTTTTACATAAGAAACCAAAATCGCATAAGCGAGTTTTGGATAGAATTTCGATTTGTAATAATGACTTATGCACTATGACGTCATAAAATAACTTTATTCTCTTTACGTTTCCCACTCTGTCTCTAATTTGTTCTTGTAAATCTTCCTAATAATGATTTGTACTTTACGTAAAAATTCAATAACTATGACGTCACATTTTCCCTTCATCATATATCTAGTATCCAATGTATGAAAATTCTTTAATATCATGCTAAGGACGAAACACTCTATAGAAGTCATTATTTATATGTTATGAGTATAAACATTATTATTCAACCATACTCATTCTTACATTCATGTTCTTTCTCGACCGCTATCCTTTATTAATTTTATTAAATATTCATTTTTTACTCGTGTCAATTTGTGACGCGCGAAACTTTGGGCGTTCGTTCGAGAACGCGAAAAAACGTTCTCGTATTATTTTTTTCATTTTTATTTTTAATTATATGACCTCCGGAGGTGAACTCAAAACAATGCTTAGTAAGATCGAATTCCACTCACGACAACAGAATCGAGCGCCTCAAAGATAAAAATACCTCCGTTCGCTCTGATTTCAAATTCATAACATATTATAACATATTATGTATATAAATCCAAACCATATGTGCCCCATGTACTTTGTGTTATATTTCTAACATCTTAATTGTCTATTAATGAGAAACACTGTAAAAACAAAACAAAGTTATAGTAACTATTTAATTGTAATTAACTGTAATACTTGATTTAATGTAATGTAATGTACTTCAATGAAACTGTAATTGAATGTAATGATTCAATTTATCATGTAAGAATGTACTTTAAAATGGAAGTGTAATTAAACAACAAGTGAATATGAATTAATTGGTAATTGTAATCGTAATTGTAATGAACCAAAATTAATACGTACTCAGTCGTGTACTCAATTTGTACTTGTGTACTATCACGAAATGATATCGCCTTCAAAAATGTAGACTCGGCGAAAAAAAATACAAATTAGTTTTTATTTTATTTTTTTAAATTTTTATTTGCAATCATTTAAAACATCTGATCATGTGTTTAAAAAAAAGGGGGGAACTTAACCTTCGACTGTCTCCCCCAAACATTTAAGTTATATTATACGTATATTTGTAAAAATACACCACTTCTTCTTCTGTCACTTCATTTGCCACTTCATTTAAGGCTCTTCTGCATTAGACTTCATATTAGCACCTCATTAGGAGGGGCAGAGGCCCCTTGCCTTCTTAATATTTTTAGATTCCGGCCTGAGCCATGGTCGAAAGAGGTCGAACCTCTACCCCTGTAAATTCAGAGTACTAACTGTAATTTTTAAGAAGTAAACCAAAGTAAGAGAAACTTTTTATTTTTCCCTTCGAGCCGTGCTCTCTTCAGGAACTCAGTCAAGTCGACAAGTTATAAAAGAAAAGTCGATAATTTTAGTATAAGAGAAAGGATCAGAGAATTATAAAAAGAGAAGAATTAATAATTCTCGACCCAATTAAGAGAGAAAGAGACAACCCCACCATAGAAGATATTGGCATAACAGTCTGGCGAGTCTGTAGCCAAGGGTTTAACGGAGTGGCGACCCACCATTTAAGGCGACCGAAAAGAATTATAGAAAAGTATAAAGAAGAAACATCCGTTGCTTGCCTCCTAACTAGAACCCCCGTCGAATCCGAACCGACTCAGGGCCATAAAGGGGGGGTTAAAAGCTGGCGACCCTGCCCCAGGATAAAAGGAAGATTTTAAGAAGATTATTTTAAGAAGAGTATTCTAACAAGCTGGCGACCCTGCCAGAATAAACACATAGAAGAAGGAAGATAACAAGACTAGACCCTTTAACCAGGATCTTCACGACTCCAGGATTCTTCCAGTCTTCCAGACCCTTTACCAGGATCTTAGAAGATTTTAAGAAGATTATTACTTTAAGAAGAAGATTATTTTAAGAAGAAGATTACTTTAAGAAGAAGATTACTTTAAGAAGAAGATTACTTTAAGAAGAAGATTACTTTAAGAAGATTATTTTAAGAAGAGGCCACTCTTTGGCCAAGATAGAAATTACCCTGCATCAGGATAAAACCAGTTGACCGGCGTGTCACGACTTCTAGTTCGTAACATCCACCCTTGAACCGGTGTATCACGACTCCAAGTTCTCCACGCCTAGTTTTCATCCAAGAAGTAGCCAGCAAGACGTCTTCAGGACACGTCTCAAGGAAATTTTGTTAAGTACAGAGTTTGTCTTTTTAAGAAATTTATAAACATTTGAAAAAGTCACTATTATTAACACTTAATAATGAATATTAAGTCAGAATTCACAAGAAACACAGTGAACATTCCATACACCAGTGATACATTTGTTTTTATTGAAACAGTAATTGTAACAGAAAGTTAATTGTAAGAGAAGTTAATTGTAAGAGAAGTTAATTGTAAGAGAAGTTAATTGTAAGAGAAGTTAATTTCAAGAGAGTTAATTTCAAAGAGAGTTAATTGTAAGAGAGAGTTAATTTCAAAGAGAGAATTAATTTCAGAGAGAATTAATTTCAGAGAGAATTAATTTCAGAGAGAGAATTTCAGTTATTTTCACTGTTATATTCAGTATAGAATAATTTTATTTTATGTACCTTCCCGTACATTAGAATGAAATATTGTTTACATTTTTTTTATTTTTGTTTGCAAATTTTTTTTCAATTACTGAATTGAATTGACTTGCAAATTAAGGAGAGAGTTTTACAGAGAGTTTATAGATTTAGAGAGATACTTGAAGTAATTTTGAAGTCATTTTTTGAAGTCATTTTTGAAGTCATTTTTGAAGTCATTTTTGAAGTCAGTTTTCAAGTCAGAAGGTTGCACCAGAGGGTCAACCAAACAGAGGTTATCGTCTCCACTTGATAAGGTCAAGTGCAGTCATTTTCCATTTTTAGTTAATTTCAAGTTAGTTTCAGAATACTTGATAGAGGTCAAGTCAGAAGGTTGCGCCAAGATGGACAACCACCCCAGAGATTTTTATAGAAATACTTGATAGAGCTCAAGTCAGAGTTTACTTGAAGTCAGAGAGATTTATTTCAAGTCAGAGAGATTTATTCCAAGTAAGAGATATTTATTCCAAGTCAGAGAGATTTATTCCATGTCAGAGAGATTTATTCCAAGTCAGAGATTTATTCCAAGTCAGAGAGATTTATTTCAAGTCAGAGTTATATTCGAAGTCAGAGTTATATTCGAAGTCAGAGTTATATTCGAAGTCAGAGTTATATCCGAAGTCAGAGTTATTTGAAGTTAGAGAGTTCAAGTCAAAGTTAGTTTTCAAGTCGAAGTTTTCAATGCAGTCAATTGAATTCAACCTTTTTTTTGTTGTTCAAGAGAATTTAATTCAACCTTTTTTTTGTTGTAAAAGAGAATTTAATTCAACCTGAATTGACCGGGTTGCGTCTTTAGTTAACCTTTCTTTGTTTTGTTGTAAGAAGGAAATGGACCGATTTGTCTTTTCTTTTTCATGCCATTGTCGCGTATATAAATATATAGGTAAAATGACATTTATTATTTGTAACAAAACCGTTTGTACAAAGGTTGTAATGACTTTGATAATCATTGTAATGTATACGTGATAATGATAGTTGTGTAATAATTAATTAATCGATCATGTACCTAATTTATCCTGCTCTGTACGATCGGGAAATTTACCCGTATGACCGCACATACCCTAAATTTCAGTCATTTAATTTTTAATAAAACTTCTACACAATAAAACAGATGTATTTGTCTATATGCAAACAAGTTTTCAGATTTAAAAAAAAAAAAAAAAAATCAAATAATTCAAATTCTATCAACATTCAACGAAAGAGGAGTATAATTTTTCTACTTAACAGGCAAAAATTATTAAACCTTTCTAATATATTTTTTTTATTATATAAAAATAATTTTTAATGTAAAATTCAATTGAAATTATTAAAAGAAAAGATTGTTCGAAATGCTTCCCTTCCATTTCAATAACTTTTTTATTCTTAGTCGAAACTCATCTATGGCTCGATTTACTTTTATTTTTTTTAGAATATTATAAAATTGTATTTAGCTCGTTGAAATGCATAATTGATTCATATTTTTAATTTGTATTTTTATTTTTCTTCTGTTCAATTAATCGTGAGTAACTGTCCTTAAATTGTTATTGTACCATTTGTAAGGTATCAAACGAAAATTAGTCAAATTGACATACTACTACAGTATATGGTTATGAATTTTAGTAGTCGAATTTAATCTGTGTCTCGAAATTATAAAATACACACTTTGTACCCAATAAACATAAATAAACATTTGACCACAGGTCTATACATCATCCACTACGTAATTCGATTTGTACCTACAACAGTCAATAAAAATGCATGCACACTATATATATACTATATATATATACAAATCTTATGCTAAAATCATTGAATATCACAATAAAACTATTTCATTACGTAAGTGCAAACTATGCTATATAATCTTAATCATTTTTGCTTACTAATTATAAGTTCTCTCTCATGCATTTATTCAGTTAATTTAACAATCCTCTCAGCTAATCTGTCTCTCGAAATTATCAGCTACACACTTTACCTAGTACACAAAAATACACACTAGACCACTGGTCTATACATCATCCATTACGTAATTCTATTTTTACCTACACTAGTCAATAAAAATTAGCTTATAGATTGTACGATTTATATTTTTCCCTTTTTCCTATTCATTATGAATGTAATTTTCCCCACAGAAAAAAATAAAAATAAAATTTTTCTAAATTTTTTTTAACCATATCCTTGTTTGTCTAACTTAATTGTTTATTTAAATTAAAATATTAATCTTTGAATTCTTTTATATTATATAATAACTCACTTGTTCTGTATAAAACTTGTAATGTAAAGAAAAATTCGTCACCTAACTTGAATTACTTACGATGTTGTTTTCTCAATTGTATTGTATTGTATTAATTTTATTATATTATTGTATAAATATCATTTTAAAAAAAAAGGGGAGAGCAATGTAAAAAGTGAACAATGAACAATTCCTACACCATCATTATATGAATTCATTGTCTTCATGCAATACTTATGTTCGTGTAGTTTTTATGTTCGAATGTCCATTTTTACATAAGAACCAAAAATCGCATAAGCGAGTTTTGGATAGAATTTCGATTTGTAATAATGACTTATGCACTATGACGTCATAAAAATAACTTTATTCTCTTTACGTTTCCCCCTCTGTCTCTAATTTGTTCTTGTAAATCTTCCTAATAATGATTTGTACTTTACGTAAAAATTCAATAACTATGACGTCACATTTTCCCTTCATCATATATCTAGTATCCAATGTATGAAAATTCTTTAACATCATGCTAAGGACGAAACACTCTATAGAAGTCATTATTTATATGTTATGAGTATAAACATTATTATTCAACCATACTCATTCTTACATTCATGTTCTTTCTCGACCGCTATCCTTTATTAATTTTATTAATATTCATTTTTTACTCGTGTCAATTTGTGACGCGCGAAACGTTGGGCGTTCGTTCGAGAACGCGAAAAAACGTTCTCGTATTATTTTTTCATTTTATTTTTAATTATATGACCTCCCGAGGTGAACTCAAAACAATGCTTAGTAAGATCGAATTCCACTCACGACAACAGAATCGAGCGCCTCAAAGATAAAAATACCTCCGTTCGCTCTGATTTCAAATTCATAACATATTATAACATATTATGTATATAAATCCAAACCATATGTGCCCCATGTACTTTGTATTATATTTCTAACATCTTAATTTTCTATTAAAAAGAAACACTGTAAAAACAAAACAAAGTTATAGTAACTGTTTAATTGTAATTAACTGTAATACTTGATTTAATGTAATGTAATGTACTTCAATGAAACTGTAATTGAATGTAATGATTCAATTTATCATGTAAGAATGTACTTTAAAATGGAAGTGTAATTAAACAACAAGTGAATATGAATTAATTGGTAATTGTAATCGTAATTGTAATGAACCAAAATTAATACGTACTCAGTCGTGTACTCAATTTGTACTTGTGTACTATCACGAAATGATATCGCCTTCAAAAATGTAGACTCGGCGAAAAAAATACAAATTAGTTTTTTTTTTTTTTTTTTAAATTTTTATTTGCAATCATTTAAAACATCTGATCATGTGTTTAAAAAAAAAGGGGGGAACTTAACCTTCGACTGTCTCCCCCAAACATTTAAGTTATATTATACGTATATTTGTAAAAATACACACTTCTTCTTCTGCCACTTCATTTGCCCTTCATTTAAGGCTCTTCTGCATTAGACTTCATATTAGCATCTCATTAGGGGGCAGAGGCCCCTTGCCTTCTTAATATTTTTAGATTCCGGCCTGAGCCATGGTCGAAAGAGGTCGAACCTCTACCCCTGTAAATCAGAGTACTAACTGTAATTTTTAAGAAGTAAACCAAAGTAAGAGAAACTTTTTATTTTCCCTTCGAGCCGTGCTCTCTTCAGGAACTCAGTCAAGTCGACAAGTTATAAAAGAAAAGTCGATAATTTTAGTATAAGAGAAAGGATCAGAGAATTATAAAAAGAGAAGAATTAATAATTCTCGACCCAATTAAGAGAGAAAGAGACAACCCAAGCACCATAGAAGATATTGGCATAACAGTCTGGCGAGTCTGTAGCCAAGGGTTTAACAGAGTGGCGACCCACCATTTAAGGCGACCGAAAAGAATTGTAGAAAAGTATAAAGAAGAAACATCCGTTGCTTGCCTCCTAACTAGAACCCCCGTCGATCCGAACCGACTCAGGGCCATAAAGGGGGGGTTAACATATATATATATATATATATTATATATAATATATATTAATATATATATATATAGTTATACTGTATATACTGTATATATTTGTGTATATATATATAATATATATATACTCTGTATATATATATATAAACACCGGTTATAAACACCGCTAACAAAAACCCTCACCAAGCCACAGCAGTAGAGGGGCCTCTTATCCCCCAAAGGTTGTGCCACTCATCCCCCAGGCAGGCGAACCCTGCCTCAGGGAGATCGAGGGAGGAGGACGACGGGTGGGTAACTGTTAACAGGCGCCCTTCCCGAAGGTTTCCTCAACCGTCTCCACGGCGAGGCCACCGATGGGGAATCTCACCCTCTTTGGTGTCGCGAATTAGCTCTCGAACGAGGCAAGCGATATTCGACACATGATGAAGAAGTCATTGGTGAATACAGTATATTGTATAGTTAATAACCTAAACACGAAATCTCCGTATTATAACTCATTTAAAGTAATAATTAATGGTTTAAATGCGCATTTCAACACGTTATAATATGAGTTCAATGGCCAGACGGTATTATTGTAAGAGTTTATTCACTTTTCCAGGAGATTTGAAAACAGCAAAATAATAATAATAATAATAAATAATAAATATGGCGCCCTAACGGTAATGCCTGAAAGTTGTACTGTGTATAATAATAATAATCTTACTAATAATAAATTCTCTATCAGTCATGGCGGATAACTTGTTGAAAATAGTCTCATATAATGTAAGGTCATTGAGAAAATTCAAACTGTAGATGTTAATAAAATCTGCGACAGTGCAGATTTGATACTCTGCAGGAGCACTGGCTACCTAAGCAAGAGCTAAAATTCCTCTCTACATCCATAATGACTTTATGTACCATGCGTTCATCAGCAGTAGACTTGTAGGCCTTTTGGTGGTGTTGCTTTCTTAATAAGGAAAAATTTGTCAAAACCTACAAAATTTTTAACAGGCGATAATGTAAGGTTGTTAGGCATTGAATTACAAGTGAACAATGATTGCATATTAATTATAAACTGGTATTTACCATATAACAATTGCAGTAATCTAGATGAATACATTGATTTGCTGTATAAAATTAAGTCATTATCAGATAACCCCAAATATTCTCATTGTATAATAATGGGGGACTTTAACGCATATGTTGTAGAATTGGGTAACATGTGCGAGTCGGCCAATTTAAGTATAAGTGATGTAGATGTATTAGGAGTACCCAGTGGTAATTTTACATAAGTTAGTGATATGAGTGGTACCACCAGGTGGATTGATCATTGTCTCACTAATAATAACACTGGTCAACAACAATTTTGTCACAATGGTTTTGATGGGTGTTCTTAGTGTACTTTTTCATGCTGAATCTAAATATGAAATCAGATTTTTTTCTATCAGGCTTAGTTTACTTGTGACGCTATGTTCATTTTTTCCTCATTTAGCATGATCACCGGATAAAAAAATAATAAATATTATATATAATTAAGTATATAACACATATTATAATATAAAACATTATAAAAATAATAAATATAATAATATATTATATTAATTACTATAACTATAATAAAATATATTAATATTAATATATATGTTGTATTAATTGTTTCTGTAAAATTAGTACAATTTATTCCTTTGGGGAGAAAGTCTGATAATGCTGGCAGGATAAATTTGGTCGGAGCAGCAGACTGTGCAGGTTGAAACATGTTTGTACCTGTTCAGACATGAGCCTAGTTTCGGTGTGTAGAGCAGCTCCAAGTCAGTCCTGCTTGTAAATGTCACAGTGTTAACAGCTAGTGCTGTTGCTTCTTGTTAATTTTACACCAGTGTTGTATTCATATAGATGTTTTGTAATGCCGCGGAACTGTCTGAATCATCCTAATTCCTTTTGTTATGTATGTGGTGATCTAACTTTAAAATCCCAGAAACGTAACTTTACACCATTAGTAAAAAAATGCTATGAACTTTTTTCGGATGTAAAGTAGGCGATCAGGACAAGAGTTGGGCCCCTCACATTGTTGTTGTGTGACATGTGTAAGACTACTTACAGGATGGCTAAACGGTTCACGTCACATGCCATTTGCTATTCCAATGATTGGAGGGAACCCAAAGATCACACAACAGACTGCTATTTCTGCCTGGTAAATACAAAGGGGATCACTTCAAAAACAAAGAGCCTTATGAAATACCCTAATCTACCGTCTGCAATGAGACCAGTTCCCCACAGTGCTCAAGTTCCAGTACCAAATCCTCCTGAACATGTAAGTTTAAGTGATGAGGAATCAAACGTAGCTGTAGCATATCACGAGGAAAAAGATGAAGACATTTCTGATTCAACATTCCAGGCTCCCTGTTCCTCCAATGAACCACATTTACTGTCACAAGGAGATCTAAATGACCTAGTTCGTGATTTGAAATTATCTAAGAAGCAGGCTGAACTTTAGGTTCAAGATTAAAGGTTGGAATCTACTGCAACGTGACACTAAAGTTTGTTTTCCGCAGCCGCCATGATGAATTCAAAGAATGGTTCTCCCATGAAGATGGACTTGTGTTTTGTAAAGATGTTAATTCAGTCATGGGGGCTCTTGGTCATGAACATAACGTGGATGAGTGGCGATTGTTCATTGACTCCTCAAAAGTCAGCTTGAAAGCAGTCCTTCTTCACAACGGAATAAATTTCCTTCTGTACCTATTGCATGCTGCAAACATGAAAGAGTCATACGACAATATGAAGTTGCTTTTAGAAATACTAAGATTATTCCTGGATGGATTGATTTTATTGCCCCCCTGAAGAGGGAATCGAAAGACGCCTATGATTTGTGGTGCTTTCATGGTAGACCCAGATTAGGACCAGTATACTTGAATATGTATAGAAGTCGGGGTCAATATAAGGCGGCCATAAGGCGATGTAAACAGGAAGAAGAGTCTATTCGAGCATCAAAAGCCTGTGAAGCTCGCATAAATAACGATAATAACAAATTTTGGAAATTTGTTAAGAATCAAAAGGGTGTCAAAAATGTCCTCCCTCCGACAATCGATGGGGTGTCGGGGGAGGATGAAATTTCAAAGCTGTGGAAAAACCACTATTCTAACATTCTTAACAGTGTGAGTAGGGGTAATCTTAAGATAGATTGCAGCGAAACGATTGTGGGAGGGACAAGGGAACATACTTTGATATCATTTTCTGAAGTAAAGAGGTTAATT
>JAJOZX010004683.1:0-77500 GCA_023014485.1 Bathynomus jamesi | reverse complement strand
TATGTTCTAAAGACATTTGGCATGGATCAAGCAACCAATCAGTGCTCGCTCACTAAACATTCATTCATAAACTGTTACAACCGTTTGCAGTACACACAACAAATGTATGCCAGGTTTTATATCTGTTCTCAGAATGTCCTAATAATAATGAGAGCAACTCTACATCCATCAGGTCAAAGCTGGTCGGGAGGTCACTTAACTATCCTCTGAGAAGAGCATGGGAATGTTCAGTCAGATAATCCCTGATAATTAACTTCCCGGTCCATATAAACTCTGTCCTCTGTTTATACGGTCATTACCAATTGACAAGGGGTCGCGAGGAGCCGAAACGGTATTGATGTTAAAAAACAAAAATTTACGTCTTCCTGAAGAGTGGTTTCTTTCTAAATACTTCGTCGCAACAGTGCGTTATTTTACTTATATATACAGGGTCCGCCAAAAAAAACCATGCGTCCGTACTTTTTCTTTTAAACTCAATAATTTCTTATAACTTTCAATAAAACTTTAACAAAATAAAAACGTTATCTGACAGCATTTCTTTAAATTTTTAGCACAGTAGCTGAATAGACCTCATTTTAGCACGTAAACAAAAATAGAATGTAAAAGATACCGTAAATACTCGAAATTTCTTTATTACACAACCAAAAATTCCTTTCATATAAAATTATTAAAATGTCAAACTTAAATATACTGTTCATATGTTTTCCTCCAACTTCTATTACTTCGAAGTCTTGGTCTAAATTGATCTACTGCTGACTCAATCTGGTCTTGTGGGAATTCGGCCCATTGTTTCAATCGGAACCTCTCAGTGGTTAACATTTCTGATTTTCTTACAAGCGACAAACTTGTTCTGACAAGTTTTCCCAGATCCCCTAACAACAGATTCAAATCAAGACTGCTCGGAGGCCAATTCTCCGGTTCAATAAATTTGGGAACATGTTCATTTAAATAAGCAACATTGTCTTTTTCCGTATGTGCTCTTGCTCCATCTTGTTGAAAAACAAATGACCCCCATTTTCCAGAGCACCCACCTCTGGAATCATGCTGGCTAAAGAACATTTCGATAATATTCGCCATAACTTCACACCGGCTCAACGAAATGAAGAAATGTTTTTCCCAGCTTGAAAAACCGACAGACACCATAATACTTTTGAAAAAGTGGCTCCTTGTTGCATAGTCTTTCGTCCGAAATGCGATTCTTTAATTGATGGGATTCCGAGTATACTGTGTTCTGAGAGTTCATTGGTGGTTCTACAGTGAATATTTTTTCATCAGTAAAAAATGTTTGACTTGCTTTCATAACTGTGATGCGTCTTAGCATTTTTTTTGCATTTATGACTCGTTTTTCTGGTCAGTGGTGCTGATCTTCTGTCCACGTACACGTTTGTATTGTCTAAGTCCGAAGTCTTCTTTTACGATTCACCTTACACTAGTTTTCTGATATTCCAATCGACTTTGAAATCTGCGTTGGAGTCTCTTGAGCGCCTGGCTTATCATCTTGGCTAAGAATTCCTTTTTTTCTAACAGTACTGCTGTAGTATCAATTTTTTTCAGCACGTATCCAGTCCGCCCAGCGTCTATGTTTTATTGGGAATCCGGCCAATATTTTGTGCCTTCCATATCCCATTAAGCCTATAATGCTTAATAATTATTTTGTCTTCATCAGAGAATGGCATTTGAGGGAAGTAGTATGATGGCATTTGGCCAGAGGAATTTGGGGTCCTTTGAAACTTGCCCCTGGAGGCCTTCGCCTCCATTATAAGGCCCCCTTCTTTAAGTTCCTAACCCATTTATGGGACCTCACAGATATTAAATGAAGGGCACTTGCCCCTGGAGGGCCCCCATTGAAGGCCTTCGCCTCCGTTATAAGGCCCCCCTTTTCTTAAGTTCCTAACCAATTTATGGGCCCTCAGAGGTCTTAATGAAGGGCACCTGCCCGTTGAGGAGTTCCTTGAGGAAGCCCTCCTCCTCCTTGTGTGGGGAAAAAAATTTAATTTTAAAAATTAAAAAATTAAAAAGGATTCATCCGCGCCTTCCTTCACGAGAAAAAAGCCTCCTGTGGCGACCTTTCATGGTCTTTCATGAGACAAACAAAAACAAACATGCAAAAACAAGCAAACAAACGCTGGGAGCGTTTGTGCAGAAGATCCATTTCTGGAAACCACCCTTACATAAGAACATAAGAAATTTTTATAGTGGGCACACTAGGGGCCACTTCGGCCCATCGAGGTGGCTCCACTATGTAAAAAACTGCCTGTACATTGGCAATAACCAATTTTTACAAAACTAATTAAGTATCAATTTAAAACTAATTAATTATCAATTTAAAACTAAAGACAGAATCTCTGGATCCAGAGAATCAAAGTCACAATAGGCTACTATCCACAAATATATATATATATATATATACTAATAAATGTAACCAACGTACATATTTCGTATACAAGAACTGTAATGTAAGGCAAAATAGCAAAGATTTCTTTAACTCCGTCCACCATCTCATCTTAGCTTAGTATATTAATAACGATACCACACAAAATAAAATTAGAATAAATACAATCAACTCATAAACAAATTTTGCCTTGTTCTAATATTTTGTATTACGAAATAGATCCAGAAACTATTAAATAAATTAATTTTAATTTAATTTATCTAATTTAAGGGGAGGCAAACATATTTCAATCCATTCGTATAGTAACATGATAATCATCAGGAGCAACAAATATATATATATATCAGCCCTTTTCAAAATACTAGGATGAACGCGAATACATGCAATTTATATTTCGTAAATTCAAATATCGATATCTTCCTTAATAGACGTATATTTCACCATGTAGTTTTCTGTTATTTACATCGCCTCACGTTTCTCGAAAAATAGAGAAGTTCTTATAACTACGCCACTTAAATGATAACTTATGAATTAATTGAGTTTGTTATTAAAAGGTCCCACTCAACTGATCTGTGTGTCTATATATAGTCTAATGCCACGAATTAAAAAATGAACCACCCGATTATCCAAGCTATTGACAATCCTACCGTACGTCTTCTAAGCTATGGAATTTATGATATGAAAACGGCTGGTTGTAGCTTCACCAACTGCGAAAGTACTGTATTATTTCTCATTAATTGTATATATTTCTATCCTTAGTATGTAATTTGTCATTGTATTAATAATATTAGGCATTTGGATAATGGTCTA
Organism: Bathynomus jamesi; assembly: GCA_023014485.1. Classification (NCBI taxonomy): domain Eukaryota; kingdom Metazoa; phylum Arthropoda; class Malacostraca; order Isopoda; family Cirolanidae; genus Bathynomus; species Bathynomus jamesi. The sequence goes on along the minus strand of JAJOZX010004683.1, from coordinate 74,298 downwards.
CCAATAAACATATTCATCTTCATTTTTCGTACGAAACATTGAAATAAATAAGCAAGTATGCCTTAAATTTCGATTGACACCAAACAGTTAAAGAAAACGACTAGCGAATTTTTTCGGTGGTAACTCTGTTATTTGTGTGATTCTTTCCGATTTATCAGCCCCATCTGTAAAATACTTGGTCAAGGGACTAACATCTCCAATACAACTACATTTCGCATCGTCTGTAAAGATTAATTTATTTAAGCTCGTATGCAGTAATCATCTCTACCTCGAAGCAAAGAAACGTACAAGTTATATATCCAGTCGGCCACTGTGACTGTATTTTCTGTTGTCAGCTTCTGTACAAAAGACAATTAAAAGACTTCTTTACAATCACCATATATGTATATAATAATGGCATGTTATACATAGTATATATATTATGTATATTATATATAATATATATATATATATATATATATATATATATATATATTATATATATATATGTTAAGCATAACAATATTAAAACCTCATCAATAAATATATTCTCTTTTTAACTCAACTAAAAGAATCTGCAAGTTTTTATAATCTACTTAATGTTTATAATCAAATTGTTAAAGACGCCAATAACTATTGCATACAGATTCAGCTGAGACATAATAGAAAATTAAATCAAGTGGGCCTGAAATCGAACCTTCAAACTCTTAACCCTGATCAAACAATTTTCTAAGAGAATTTGAGCAACAACGAAAGGCGACTTCTCTCTTTGGGCCTACATTTTAAGTTACCAAACTTTAAGATAAATTATTTTAAACACTTTTTATGATTTGAAAGTTTTTCATAGTTTAAAACGAATCCTAAAACATGACGATACCAAATTTTCCCATTAGACCTAGCCTTTCTACCTACATCACCCATAAACACTTTTATAAATTTAAAACTCATAAAAAGAATCATCCAGGGATGACTCTATCACAATTTCACGTCCTGGCAAAAACAAAGATACCATTCTTCTTAAAATCAGATAATGATAATAAATTGAATAGACCCTTCAACGACTCCGCCAAATTCAAAAGATTAATGACAAGCCTCTAGCACTTTCCCTAAACTTGAAGATAAAATCAACCATTTCCTAAAAAATTTATATGATCAAAATAAAATTTCGGAGAATGATTACGACCAAATACACTCTACCGTCACCTCCCCAGACACTCTTTACGGCCTCCCTAAAATACACATACCAAATTTACCCATTAGACCTATCCTTTTTCCCTACATCATCCATAATTTCCACCTAGCAAAATTCCTAATTCCCTCAACTCCACCCTAAACCTTAATGCAGAATGAATATTCCATCCCCATTGACATAGTATTCCTGTACAACAACGTGCCAATTAGAGAAGCCATCGCATCTGCACCAACAATTTATTTTCCATAATCAGAACACAGACCTCAACTTAACGAAACAAAAATTGACCACACTTCTAGCCCTTGCCACTTCAGACACCTACTTCTTTTCAATTTTACCAACGAACCTATTCACTAGCCAGGGGATCCCCCTAAGAATCACACTAGCTAACAACTTTCTCTGTCATCACGAAAATAATGGCTACTCCATTAACCCACCCATTACAAACACATTTATATAAAAGATATGTCGATAACACCTTTCTACTCTTCACACTGCTAGCCGCGACCCCCTTTTTATTAACTATCTCAATTCCCAGCATCAAATCATCAATTCACTAAAGAAAACGAACCTAACAACACCTTACCCTTTTTAGATATAACATAACAAAAGAAAATAATAAATTCAGCACTTCCATATATCGAAAACCTACATATAAGGGGTTCCAAAAAACTTTAGCCCCCCCCATTTGCAGCTTACATGTTTACTTATATCGAAATAGTTTTTAGTGATTATAAAAATATATAAAATTCTTTATTTATTGCAGGTATTAAAATTACTCTAGCTGATAAAGTGATAATATATTGGCTTTTCAATTAATTGGTGATTCGGAGAGGCAACGTGTGATAGATCGCATACGAGCAATAACATTTCGGGAAGCTCGTGATGCTGGAGCCACCTTTATAACACGTTCATGGGTTGCCAAAAAGTTGCGAAGAAGTGAGGACTTCGTCAAAAGAAATTGGAATAAATCTTTGGATGAATGTGAAATGAATACAACCAAATCTGGGCACCCAAATTTGCCACTCTCTCAGGAAACAAAGGACATCATTGAAAGCGGTACGCGTAAGCGGAAAAACAGCTGTGCTAAACTTTCTAGAGAGATCGAAGTGTTGAGAGGAAAGATCGTTCGTGGTGAGATCATTCGACTGTACCGTCATAGGCAAGGTTTAAAGCCTTGGCATGAACTTCCAATGCCAAGAAAAACTCAACTTAACATCGATGACAGAATGTGGTTTGCCCATTATCTTGAAGATTGGGATGTGGATGATTTCATGCATTTAGCTGTCTCCGATGAATTTTTTGTTTACGTAACGTAACGCCGGCCTAACTACCAAAATGATCGAGTGTGGGCCACAACACCAGATGAAATCGATGACAATGAACATTATCGCGAATTATTAAAAAGTCCAGACTGTGTTGGTGTTTTGTTCACTGCAAAGAAGCTCATGTGGGTGCTGAAGCCAAATGGTCAGAGTTGAGATGGACAGTATTTTCGTGATATTATTCTATCCCAGCATGTCATTCCTTTTCTAAGAAACCCAAACAATGTTATGGATGTCGATCAGGTCACATTTCTGCACGATAAGGCCCCCTGCTTTAAGGCATTAGCCACTCAACAGTTGTTGCGGAACCATGAGATCGATTTTTTGGAAATGAAGAATGGCCAGGAAATTCTCCTGACCTGAACGTCTGTGAACACAATGGATCAGTTATAAAGGACAAGGTTGAATGTCTCTTGTTTCAAGAACCTGCAGCAAATCGATTTTCGAAGGATACAGTGACGCAACACATTGAAACTGTTTTAGCAAATTTGCGTAACGATGAAGATCTATTCACGTCAATTTTGGCAAGCTACCCAAAGCGAATTCAGGCTGTCTTGGAAGCCAATGGCGAGAACACCAAGTTTTAATTGTTTCTCATTAAATGCAAGATTAAATTCTCTTTTGTAAGGTATGTTTAGTTTTACTGTACCTCTAATGGTTTAGGCCATGGGCAGGGGGCTAAGGTTTATTGGAGCCCCGTACAGACCTATATACAAACTACTTGAGCCACACCCTCTTACTATATAAAATTAACAGCATTAAAATCTTAATCCATCGTACTTATCAACTTTGTTCCTCCTTCTTATCCTTCCACAACGAAATAGAATTCGTTCACAGTTTCTGCATTAATAATTTTTTCCCAAAACATTTACTACATTCTCTAACTAAATTTTCTCAACAGCATTTATCAGCCCCTCTCCCTTAAAGTCCCCACTGTTAAAAAGATATACATTACTTTTCTTCTCCCTACTACGACTATATTAGTTACAAAGTACAATCAGAACTTCGCCACCTACTCGACCCACTTTACCCTCAATTTAGTCATCAGTTTGTATTCACCAATAATAATAGCATTAACTCGTATCTCAACCATAAAGAAAAATCCCAGCCCCTTGTCTCATCAATATCTACTGCTTCATTTGTACTCACTGCAATACGAGCTATATTGGCAGCACCATTTGCCAACATCAAACAAGAGCGGACGAACATCGTTTCATTTCTACCCAACGAAATCATCAATAAGAGATCACTGACACTCCACAATCACCCACTGCCCCCCACCAATTTCAAAATTATCAATTCAGCATACCAATCAACCGACCTCAGCACCCTCGACTCCCTATATGAGGGGTCCCGCGTCTTAAGGTACCTAAGCGCCAAAACTAAACTTCGTCAGAAATCGCCTCTAAAGTTCAGCAATATTCTGGCAATAGTATCTCTGTTATTAATTGAGCTAGAACGTTCATTTTTGGCTAAATTAGAGTTCTAAGTATGCTAATGAAGATGTTGATGAGGTTTTGGAATAGATTTTCATATTTTATATTTTATATATATATATATTTTTAAATTTTTTGATTTTCTTATTATGCCGAACTTTGGGTGAAGTTTTGGCTGGCGATAGAGGTGAAAAAGTAGTTCGCTTCATAAGGTTTTCAACCATACTTCTAGTGTCGTAAGGTCATTATAACCCAAACCACGCGATAGAGGAAGGGTGAAAATAATGATATCCATCAAAAACTCGTTTTCGCCTGTGGTGGCGCTTCGGTACCTTAAGACGCGCGACCGCTAAATTATATCCTTAATACAAAACCCTCTGGTTAATAACACATTGGATTGGTGCACCATTAAACATAATCATTCAATGAATCAGTACAAAACCTACTCTCGACGACTACAGGTCTTACCTCTATACATTTTATATAATTTTAACTTTAAATTATTATCATAGGACTGTACAAATATTTTGGTATAAAATCTCTTACTATATTTGTACAATTTTTTATTTTTTTACTTCTTAAATGATGATGGAAATCGAATTTCCGAAACGTCTAACTAATAAACATGTACCACCTTCTAGTACTCCTATTCCTTACTATATATATATATATATATATATATATATATATATATATATATATATATATATATATATATAGCTAATACAGCTCGTATTGCAGTGAGTACAAATGAAACAGTAGATATTAATGAGGCAAGGGGCTGGGTTTTTTCCTTTATGGTTGAGCTACGAATTAATGCTATTATTATTGGTGAATACAAATTGATGACTAAATTGAAGGTAGACTGGGTTGAGTAGGTGGCGAAGTTCTGATTGTATTTTGTAACTAATATAGTCGTAGGAGGGAGAAGAAAATAATGTATATCTTTTTTAACAGTGGGGACTTTAAGGGGGACTAATAAATGTTGTTGAGAAAATTTCTAGTTAGAGAATGTAGTAAATGTTTTGGAAAAAATTATTGCAGAAACTGTGAACGAATTCTATTTCGTTGTGGAAGGATAAGTAGGAGGAACAAAGTTGATAAGCACGATGGATTAAGATTTTAATCTGTTAATTTTATACAGTAAGGGGGTGTGGCTTACGTAGTTTGTATCTAGGTCTGTATATGTAGGTTTTCGATATATGGAAGTGCTGAGTTTATTTTGTTTTGTTATTGTTATATCTAAAAAGGGTAGGGTGTTGTTAGGTTCGTTTTTTTTAGTGAATTTGATGCTATGATGCTGAATTGAGATAGTTAATAAAAAGAGGGTCGTGGTTAACAATGTGAAAGAGTAGAAAGGTGTCGTCTACATATCTTTTATATAAGTGTGTTTGTAATGGGTGGGGCAATGGAGTAGCCATTATTTTCGTGATAACAGAGAAATATGTTAGCAAGTGTAGCTCTTATGGGGATCCCCTGGCTAGTGAATAGGTTTGTTGGTAAAGTTGAAAAGAAGTAGGTGTCTGAAGTGGCAAGGGTTAGCAGTTTGGTAAATTCTTGTTTCGTTAGGTTGAGGTCTGTGTTCTGATTATGGAAAATAAGTTGTTGGTGCAGATGTCGTTGGCTTCTCTATTTGGCACGTTGTTGTAGAGGAATACTATGTCAAAGCTGTGTATATGGAGGTTATTTGAATTGTTCAACGTCAGTATTTCTTTGACGAATTCGTAGGAAATGGGGATGGAATATTCATTCTGCATTAGGGGCTAGGGTGGTGGTGGTGGGGATTAGGAGTTTTGCTAGGTGGAAATTATGGGTGATGTAGGCAAAAAGGATAGGTCTAATGGGTAAATTTGGTATGTGTATTTTAGGGAGGCCGTAAAGAGTGTCTTGGGAGGTGACAGTGGAGTGTATTTGGTTGTAATCATCCTCCGAAATTTTATTTTGATCATATAATTTTTGAGAGACTTAAATGTGCGTTTCCCAGGGTCGTTGTAGCAGTCAAAGTTGAAGTCTTCAAAAAGAAGATTAGATGCTTGTCTCAGTACAATACCAGATGAGCAGGGGTGTACATGGTTATATACTGCAGAGAGTGCAAAAGAACATCTCGTCCCTTCATCTGAATGCAACATATCAATTTCATCAGAGTGCAAGAATCAAAATTTACAGGTGATCTCAAATGAACACTCGTCTATTTCATCTATGTCCCGTAGACGTTATATATATATATATATATATATATATATATATATATATATATATATATATATATAATATATATGTATGTGTGTGTGTGTGTGTGTGTGTGTGTGTAGTTGAAAACTTAATTATTGGACGAAGATAGGCTATTGCATTACCAAAAACCTAGGCCAGTTTACATAGACGTCACAATCCAAGCCTACTGAAGGGGATTTACAACCTTTGATAGGCTTAAGAAATGTTAAACCTCGTGAACTTTAATACCCATGTGTATGGAAAAATTAGTTTTATCCTATTAAAAATAGATTATACAGTCTAAGATAAGTTTTCAAGCCAGCATGATCTAAGGCTACTGGCCTTATTGAATAATTAGTATCTAAACCATCTCTCGATACATTAATCTAAACAAAAGGCTATGCGTAGATTATATTCGCAATACAAAACTTTAACTCTAAACTGAGCCCTTAATAATTTAATTAGTGGGGTAGACCTATTTTGTACAGCTTCAAAATTATGAAGAACATTTTTGAAGGACTGTAATCCAATCATAGCCTTAGACTCAAACATTATACAGTGGCCAGAAACCCTGAAAGTTGCCTTACCTTTAGAATCAAAGGCAAATGATAGTTGAATAAATAACTAAATATGCGGAGATAGTGTGTGTGTGTGTGTGTGTGTGTGTGTGTTAAAATTTGTTAACATCTACTTCTTATTTTCTCAACTGATTTTGTGAAAGTGTTTGTTCCACTCTCTGGACACGTGAATAGAAACCTTTCGTGTCAACATCTGTCGTCACGAGTAGATGAATTATTGTCTAGCAAGAAACGAGTCGTTCATCTATTGAAGATATCAAAAGGTATATGTCTTGCGGCATGTATATTGTAATAATAATAATGAGAATTTTATATACCTATAATCTATAATTATTTTAGGCTTCAATTCAATCTATTTTCTGGTGTGTTAACAAATGAAACTCAGAAAACCCAAATTTGCCATGCCTGGGTACAGAATGTTAGCAGTAATAGTAAGATAGTAAGAGAGAGAGATATATATATATATATATATATATATATATATATATATATATAGTAAGGAATAGGAGGATTAGAAGGTGGTACATGTTTATTAGTCAGGCGTTTCGGAAATTCGATTTCCATCATCATTGCTCAGAAGTAAAAAATAAAAAGTGTACAAATATAGTAAGAGATTTTATACCAAAATATATGTACAGTCTTATGATAATAATTTAAAGTTAAAATTATATAAAATGTATAGAGGTAAGAAATGTAGTCGTTGAGAGTAGGTTTTGTACTGATTGATTGATTAATTATGTTTAATGGTACACCAATCCAGTGTGTTACTAACCCCAGGGTTTTGTATTAAGGATATATAGAGAGTCGAGGGTGCTGAGGTCGATTGATTGGTATGCTGAATTGATAATTTTGAAATTGGTGCGGGGCAGTGGGTGATTGTGGAGGTGTCAATGATCTCTTATTGATGATTTCGTTGGGTAGAAATGACACGATGTTCGTCCACTCTTGTTTGATGTTGGCGAATGGTGCTGCCAATATAGCTCGTATTGCAGTAAGTACAAATGAAACAGTAGATATTGATGAGACAAGGGGCTGTTTTTTTTCTTTATAGTTGAGATACGAGTTAATGCTATTACACTGGTATGCATATGAAATGTTTTTGTCTGCTGTGAGGGTTTTTTCAACTCATATTATATAATTCGACCATGCTGAATTCGAAAATGACATTGGTTTTCCTCAATCAGGTCAGGTTTTTTCTCTATTGGCCATTTATTATAAGTCCAATTTTATCCCCAAATTTATTGATTTTTTTAGCTTAAACACTGTAGATACGAGTAATAGTATAAGAACACTCGTGAAAAATGAAAACATTGTGTGAATAAATACTTTTATTCATACAATGAATATGGAAAAAAGTTTATTGAGGAAGGAATGAAGTTTTTTTGGTTTTCCGTCTGTTTTCTTCGGGCACGTCTCGCTTCAAACACCAGCAATAGTCCGCCAGCATATTGATATCCCAGTTTCCCTGGTACCTCTCTTCCATTATTTTGATATCTTGGTGAAATCGTTCACCCTGTTCCTCACTATAACCCCGCAATTTTCAGGAAAATAGTCCAAGTGTGACCACAAAAAGTGCATTTTTATGGACATGCGCGACCCATGAGCTTTGAAAGCTTCCATCAAGTTTTCGACAACGGACTCGTATTCTGGACTTCTACGCTTGCCAAGAAAATCAGTGACAACTGATTTGAATGCCTGCCAGGCATTCTTCTCAGTTGGAGTCTGCGTTTTCGAACTGAGTATCCTTGATGAAAGTTCGAATTTGAGGACCATCAAAAACCCCAGCATTTAGTTTAGCATCAGATATATGAGGAAATTTACTCTCGAGATATCGGAATGCTGAACCCTCCTTATTCATTGATTTGATGAAATTTTTCATCAAGCCCGGCTTAATATGAAGTGGTGGGAGCAAAATTTTTGTTGGTGGTACAAGGGGCACTGAAACGACATTATGCGACCCAGGTTCAAAATTCTCTCTGGATGCCCATTCACGCTGTGCATAGTGCTTCTCATCCGCTCGGCTATCCCATTTGCAGAGGAAACATGGGTATTTCGTGTATCCCCCTTGCATTCCCAATACAAATGCCACAATCTGAAAAAAAATGAAAATATTTAAAGAATTTAGAGAATTTGTTCTAGCAGATAAAAAAAATCTATGCATTGGACTGTATCACTTCTGTGGGGAAGTTAAGTGTTCTTATACGCTCTCAAATAACCTTTGGAAAAACAACATAGTCAATAGCAATAGTTTACTTATGATATTAGTATTACCTTCAAATCTCCACAGATCCTCCAGTTATGTTGGTCGTATACCAGAGCATCCAGTAAAATTTTCATGTTATCGTAGCTCTCAGTAAGTTGTACGGAATGTGCTGTAGGGACTGATACAACCCTATTCCCAATGTTGAGAAGTACTGCTTTCAAACTTCGTTTAGACGAGTCTATAAATAGCCTCCATTCTGATGCGTTATATGGCAGGCCCAAGGATTCGATTAGCCCCTCAACATTGCAGCAGTACACTAAGGAAGAGGTATTTTCGTGCACTGCAAAAAATTTGCGGAATTCTTCCTCTCGTTTCCTATACCAGGAGAATGTTGTTCCCGGAGCCAGCAGGTTGTCCTCTCGAAGTCGTGAGCCCAAGATCTCGGCAGCTAATTTGGAAAGTCCTAAATCCCTGATAAGATCATTAAGTTTGGCCTGGTTGAGAGGCCTCGGCTCATTTGAAGCGGTATTTTGAGGTATATACGACTGGGACTGGTCATTGGCATTGGTCATTGATTCATCATCAGAATCATCGAAGTCCAGGGTTTGAGGTGGGTCGGGTATTGGAATTCCAGGACCATGGTACAGGTCTCATAGCAGAAGGAATGTCAGGGTATACAACAATGTGTTTATTCTTCTTGTTAACTCCTGAAAATAGAAACACAGAAAAATGGATATAAAACTTGCATATGAAATGAAGAAGCATTCAGACAGTGGCGGCTCGTGAGGAAGGCTGCGGTCTGTAAGATATGAAATAGGCCGATGGATCTGTATATTTTCTTTCTTTTTCATTCATATTGTCCCTTCGGGGACAATATGAATGAAAAGAAAGAAAATATACAATCATTGTATTTATATGTAAATGTAACTTGTATAACAATATGTATGTGTAAATGTATTTTCTATAACAATATGTATATGTAAATGTATGATTACCATTATGGTGAATATTATGCTATATGGTGAATATTACATTATGGTCAATATTATGTCAAGTTTCATACGAGGATTACAAAATATTTAAGAAAATAAATTTATAAGCCCACCTTGGAGGTTTGTCATGCAGAAATAGCAATCTGTCACGTGATCCTTTCCTTCTCTCCAAATCATGGGAATTCCAAAAGGCAAGATTTCGCTCTGCCTTTGCTCCATCTTCTCAAATTTTCAATGCACGTCTTGCAGCACATATGAGGGGCGAAATTTTTGTCCTGGTCCCCTAGCTTAATTCCAAAGTATGCTCTATACATTGTCTTCACAAATTTAGTGATTTGGGACTGGTTATTTGGCATGGTAACCGTCCCACATATGTAGCAGAATCTATTGGGATCATTTTTACACGCTCTATTCATTATGAAATATTTTATCTATATGCCTGAAAGTAAAAAAAGATATTATACAAGTGAAACAAGTGATGATAGATGTTACTGTTCCAATTCCGCTTTGACAAAATCACGAAAAATTCTATTTTACTTATGAGGCCATAGCCGGATAACTTGAGCTGATTGAGAAAAACGGATTGCAGATTCGAAATCAGCAGGAAAACCTCTATAAGAATCACTTACAAAACCCTTGACAGCAAAATTGATGCATTCCAGTGTTATTATTGGTGAATACAAATTGATGACTAAATTGAGGGTAAGAGGGTTGAGTAGGTGGCGAAGTTCTGATTGTATTTTGTAACTAATATAGTCGTAGTAGGGAGAAGAAAAGTAATGTGTATCTTTTTCAATAGTGGGGACTTTAAGGGGGGGCTGATAAATGTTGTCGAGAAAATTTCTAGTTAGAGAATGTAGTAAATGTTTTGGAAAAAAATTATTAATGCAGAAACTGTGAACGAATTCTATTTCGTTGTGGAAGGATAAGTAGGAGGAACAAAGTTGATAAGCACGATGGATTAAGATTTTAATGCTGTTAATTTTATATAGTAAAGCGGTGTGACTTACGTAGTTTGTATCTAGGTCTGTATATGTAGGTTTTCGATATATGGAAGTGCTGAATTTATTTTGTTTTGTTATTTATATCTAAAAACTGTAGGGTGTTGTTACGTTCGTTTTCTTTAGTGAAATTGATGCTGTAATGCTGGGAATTGAGATAGTTAATAAAAAGGGGTCGTGGTTAGCAATGTGAAAGAGTAGAAAGGTGTCGTCGACATATCTTTTATATAAGTGTTTTTGTAATGGGTGGGGCAATGGAGTAGCCATTATTTTCGTGATAACAGAGAAATATGTTAGCAAGTGTAGCTCTTATGGGGATCCCTGGCTAGTGAATAGGTTTGTTTCTAAAGTTGAAAAGAAGTAGGTGTCTGAAGTGGCAAGGGTTAGCAGTTTGGTAAATTCTTGTTTCGTTAGGTTGAGGTCTGTGTTCTGATTATGGAAAATAAATTGTTAGTGCAGATGTCGTTGGCTTCTCTATTTGGCACGTTGTTGTAGAGGAATACTATGTCAAAGCTGTGTATATGGAGGTTATTTGAATTGTTCAACGTCAGTATTTCTTTGACGAATTCGTAGGAAATGGGGATGGAATATTCATTCTGCATTAGGGCTAGGGTGGTGGTGGTGGGGATTAGGAGTTTTGCTAGGTGGAAATTATGGGTGATGTAGGCAAAAAGGATAGGTCCAATGGGTAAATTTGGTATGTGTATTTTAGGGAGGCCGTAAAGAGTGTCTTGGGAGGTGACACTGGAGTGTATTTGGTTGTAATCATCCTCCGAAATTTTATTTTGATGATATAATTTTTGATAGACTTAAATGTGTGTTTCCCAGGGTCGTTGTAGCAGTCAAAGTTGAAGTCTTCAAAAAGAAGATTATATGCTTGTCTCAGTACAATACCAGATTAGCAGGGGTGTACATGGTTATATACTGCAGAGAGTGCAAAAGAACATCTCGTCCCTTCATCTGAATGCAACATATCAATTTCATCAGAGTGCAAAGAATCAAAATTTACAGGTGATCTCAAATGAACAGCTCGTCTATTTCATCTATGTCCCGTAGACGTTATATATTATATATATATGTGTGTGGTGTGTGTGTGTTGTGTGTGTGTGTGTAGTTGAAAACTTAATTATTGGACGAAGATAGGCTATTGCATTACCAAAAACCTAGGCCAGTTTACATAGACGTCACAATCCAAGCCTACTGAAGGGATTTACAACCTTTGATAGGCTTAAGAAATGTTAAACCTCGTGAACTTTAATACCCATGTGTATGGAAAAATTAGTTTTATCCTATTAAAAATAGATTATACAGTCTAAGATAAGTTTTCAAGCCAGCATGATCTAAGGCTACTGGCCTTATTGAATAATTAGTATCTAAACCATCTCTCGATACATTAATCTAAACAAAGGCTATGTGTAGATTATATTCGCAATACAAAACTTTAAGTCTAACTGAGCCCTTAATAATTTAATTAGTGGGGTCGACCTATTTTGTACAGCTTCAAAATTATGAAGAACATTTTTGAAGGACTGTAATCCAATCATAGCCTTAGACTCAAACATTATACAGTGGCCAGAAACCCTGAAAGTTGCCTTACCTTTAGAATCAAAGGCAAATGATAGTTGAATAAATAACTAAATATGCGGAGATATGTGTGTGTGTGTGTGTGTGTGTGTGTGTGTTAAAATTTGTTAACATCTACTTCTTATTTTCTCAACTGATTTTGTGAAAGTGTTTGTTCCACTCTCTGGACACGTGAATAGAAACCTTTCGTGTCAACATCTGTCGTCACGAGTAGATGAATTATTGTCTAGCAAGAAACGAGTCGTTCATCTATTGAAGATATCAAAAGGTATATGTCTTGCGGCATGTATATTGTAATAATAATAATGAGAATTTTATATACCTAAAATCTATAATTATTTTAGGCTTCAATTCAATCTATTTTCTGGTGTGTTAACAAATGAAACTCAGAAAACCCAAATTTGCCATGCCTGGGTACAGAATGTTAGCAGTAATAGTAAGATAGTAAGAGATATATATATATATATATATATAATATATATATATTATATATAGTAAGGATAGGAGGATTAGAAGGTGGTACATGTTTATTAGTCAGGCGTTTCGGAAATTCGATTTCCATCATCATTGCTCAGAAGTAAAAATAAAAAGTGTACAAATATAGTAAGAGATTTTATACCAAAATATATGTACAGTCTTATGATAATAATTTAAAGTTAAAATTATATAAAATGTATAGAGGTAAGAATGTAGTCGTTGAGAGTAGGTTTTGTACTGATTGAATGATTAATTATGTTTAATGGTACACCAATCCAGTGTGTTACTAACCCCAGGGTTTTGTATTAAGGATATATAGAGATTCGAGGGTGCTGAGGTCGATTGATTGGTATGCTGAATTGATAATTTTGAAATTGGTGCGGGGCAGTGGGTGATTGTGGAGGTGTCAATGATCTCTTATTGATGATTTCGTTGGGTAGAATGACACGATGTTCGTCCACTCTTGTTTGATGTTGGCGAATGGTGCTGCCATATAGCTCGTATTGCAGTAAGTACAAATGAAACAGTAGATATTGATGAGACAAGGGGCTGTTTTTTTTTCTTTATAGTTGAGATACGAGTTAATGCTATTACACTGGTATGCATATGAAATGTTTTTGTCTGCTGTGAGGGTTTTTTCAACTCATATTATATAATTCGACCATGCTGAATTCGAAAATGACATTGGTTTTCCTCAATCAGGTCAGGTTTTTCTCTATTGGCCATTTATTATAAGTCCAATTTTATCCCCAAATTTATTGATTTTTTTAGCTTAAACACTGTAGATACGAGTAATAGTATAAGAACACTCGTGAAAAATGAAAACATTGAGTGAATAAATACTTTTATTCATACAATGAATATGGAAAAAAGTTTATTGAGGAAGGAATGAAGTTTTTTTGGTTTTCCGTCTGTGTTTTTCTTCGGGCACGTCTCGCTTCAAACACCAGCAATAGTCCGCCAGCATATTGATATCCCAGTTTCCCTGGTACCTCTCTTCCATTATTTTGATATCTTGGTGAAATCGTTCACCCTGTTCCTCACTATAACCCCGCAATTTTCAGGAAAATAGTCCAAGTGTGACCACAAAAAGTGCATTTTTATGGACATGCGCGACCCATGAGCTTTGAAAGCTTCCATCAAGTTTTCGACAACGGACTCGTATTCTGGACTTCTACGCTTGCCAAGAAAATCAGTGACAACTGATTTGAATGCCTGCCAGGCATTCTTCTCAGTTGGAGTCTGCGTTTTCGAACTGAGTATCCTTGATGAAAGTTCGAATTTGAGGACCATCAAAAACCCCAGCATTTAGTTTAGCATCAGATATATGAGGAAATTTACTCTCGAGATATCGGAATGCTGAACCCTCCTTATTCATTGATTTGATGAAATTTTTCATCAAGCCCGGCTTAATATGAAGTGGTGGGAGCAAAATTTTTGTTGGTGGTACAAGGGGCACTGAAACGACATTATGCGACCCAGGTTCAAAATTCTCTCTGGATGCCCATTCACGCTGTGCATAGTGCTTCTCATCCGCTCGGCTATCCCATTTGCAGAGGAAACATGGGTATTTCGTGTATCCCCCTTGCATTCCCAATACAAATGCCACAATCTGAAAAAAATGAAAATATTTAAAGAATTTAGAGAATTTGTTCTAGCAGATAAAAAAAATCTATGCATTGGACTGTATCACTTCTGTGGGGAAGTTAAGTGTTCTTATACGCTCTCAAATAACCTTTGGAAAAACAACATAGTCAATAGCATAGTTTACTTATGATATTAGTATTACCTTCAAATCTCCACAGATCCTCCAGTTATGTTGGTCGTATACGAGAGCATCCAGTAAAATTTTCATGTTATCGTAGCTCTCAGTAAGTTGTACGGAATGTGCTGTAGGGACTGATGCAACCCTATTCCCAATGTTGAGAAGTACTGCTTTCAAACTTCGTTTAGACGAGTCTATAAATAGCCTCCATTCTGATGCGTTATATGGCAGGCCCAAGGATTCGATTAGCCCCTCAACATTGCAGCAGTACACTAAGGAAGAGGTATTTTCGTGCACTGCAAAAAATTTGCGGAATTCTTCTCTCGTTTCCTATACCAGGAGAATGTTGTTCCCGGAGCAGCAGGTTGTCCTCTCGAAGTCGTGAGCCAAAGATCTCGGCAGCTAATTTGGAAAGTCCTAAATCCCTGATAAGATCATTAAGTTTGGCCTGGTTGAGAGGCCTCGGCTCATTTGAAGCGGTATTTTGAGGTATGTACGACTGGGACTGGTCATTGGCATTGGTCATTGATTCATCATCAGAATCATCGAAGTCCAGGGTTTGAGGTGGGTCGGGTATTGGAATTCCAGGACCATGGGTACAGGTCTCATAGCAGAAGGAATGTCAGGGTATACAACAATGTGTTTATTCTTCTTGTTAACTCCTGAAAATAGAAACACAGAAACATGGATATAAAACTTGCATATGAAATAGAAGAAGCATTCAGACAGTGGCGGCTCGTGAGGAAGGCTGCGGTCTGTAAGATATGAAATAGGCCGATGGAGTCTGTATATTTTCTTTCTTTTCATTCATATTGTCCCTTCGGGGACAATATGAATGAAAAAGAAAGAAAATATACAATCATTGTAATTTATATGTAAATGTAACTTGTATAACAATATGTATGTGTAAATGTATTTTCTATAACAATATGTATATGTAAATGTATGATTACCATTATGGTGAATATTATGCTATATATGGTGAATATTACATTATGGTCAATATTATGTCAAGTTTCATACGAGGATTACAAAATATTTAAGAAAAATAATTTATAAGCCCACCTTGGAGGTTTGTCATGCAGAAATAGCAATCTGTCACGTGATCCTTTCCTTCTCTCCAAATCATGGGAATTCCAAAAGGCAAAGATTTCGCTCTGCCTTTGCTCCATCTTCTCAAATTTTCAATGCACGTCTTGCAGCACATATGAGGGGCGAAATTTTTGTCCTGGTCCCCTAGCTTAATTCCAAAGTATGCTCTATACATTGTCTTCACAAATTTAGTGATTTGGGACTGGTTATTTGGCATGGTAACCGTCCCACATATGTAGCAGAATCTATTGGGATCATTTTACACGCTCTATTCATTATGAAATATTTTATCTATATGCCTGAAAAGTAAAAAAGATATTATACAAGTGAACAAGTGATGATAGATGTTACTGTTCCAATTCCGCTTTGACAAAATCACGAAAAATTCTATTTTACTTATGAGGCCATAGCCGGATAACTTGAGCTGATTGAGAAAAACGGATTGCAGATTCGAAATCAGCAGGAAAACCTCTATAAGAATCACTTACAAAACCCTTGACAGCAAAATTGATGCATTCCAGTGTTATTATTGGTGAATACAAATTGATGACTAAATTGAGGGTAAAGAGGGTTGAGTAGGTGGCGAAGTTCTGATTGTATTTTGTAACTAATATAGTCGTAGTAGGGAGAAGAAAAGTAATGTGTATCTTTTTCAATAGTGGGGACTTTAAGGGGGGCTGATAAATGTTGTCGAGAAAATTTCTAGTTAGAGAATGTAGTAAATGTTTTGGAAAAAAATTATTAATGCAGAAACTGTGAACGAATTCTATTTCGTTGTGGAAGGATAAGTAGGAGGAACAAAGTTGATAAGCACGATGGATTAAGATTTTAATGCTGTTAATTTTATATAGTAAAGCGGTGTGACTTACGTAGTTTGTATCTAGGTCTGTATATGTAGGTTTTCGATATATGGAAGTGCTGAATTTATTTTGTTTTGTTATTTATATCTAAAAAACTGTAGGGTGTTGTTACGTTCGTTTTCTTTAGTGAAATTGATGCTGTAATGCTGGGAATTGAGATAGTTAATAAAAAGGGGGTCGTGGTTAGCAATGTGAAAGAGTAGAAAGGTGTCGTCGACATATCTTTTATATAAGTGTTTTTGTAATGGGTGGGGCAATGGAGTAGCCATTATTTTCGTGATAACAGAGAAATATGTTAGCAAGTGTAGCTCTTATGGGGATCCCTGGCTAGTGAATAGGTTTGTTTCTAAAGTTGAAAAGAAGTAGGTGTCTGAAGTGGCAAGGGTTAGCAGTTTGGTAAATTCTTGTTTCGTTAGGTTGAGGTCTGTGTTCTGATTATGGAAAATAAATTGTTAGTGCAGATGTCGTTGGTTTCTCTTTTTGGCACGTTGTTGTAGAGGAATACTATGTCAAAGCTGTGTATATGGAGGTTATTTGAATTGTTCAACGTCAGTATTTCTTTGACGAATTCGTAGGAAATGGGGATGGAATATTCATTCTGCATTAGGGGCTAGGGTGTTGGTGGTGGGGATTAGGAGTTTTGCTAGGTGGAAATTATGGGTGATGTAGGCAAAAAGGATAGGTCCAATGGGTAAATTTGGTATGTGTATTTTAGGGAGGCCGTAAAGAGTGTCTTGGGAGGTGACACTGGAGTGTATTTGGTTGTAATCATCCTCCGAAATTTTATTTTGATGATATAATTTTTGAGAGACTTAAATGTGTGTTTACCAGGGTCGTTGTAGCAGTCAAAGTTGAAGTCTTCAAAAAGAAGATTATATGCTTGTCTCAGTACAATACCAGATGAGCAGGGGTGTACATGGTTATATACTGCAGAGAGTGCAAAAGAACATCTCGTCCCTTCATCTGAATGCAACATATCAATTTCATCAGAGTGCAAAGAATCAAAATTTACAGGTGATCTCAAATGAACAGCTCGTCTATTTCATCTATGTCCCGTAGACGTTATATATATATATAATTATATATATATAATATATATATATTATATATATATATATATATATATATATATATATATATGTGTGTGTGTGTGTGTGTCTGTGTAGTTGAAAACTTAATTATTGGACGAAGATAGGCTATTGCATTACCAAAAACCTAGGCCAGTTTACATAGACGTCACAATCCAAGCCTACTGAAGGGGATTTACAACCTTTGATAGGCTTAAGAAATGTTAAACCTCGTGAACTTTAATACCCATGTGTATGGAAAAATTAGTTTTATCCTATTAAAAATAGATTATACAGTCTAAGATAAGTTTTCAAGCCAGCATGATCTAAGGCTACTGGCCTTATTGAATAATTAGTATCTAAACCATCTCTCGATACATTAATCTAAACAAAAGGCTATGCGTAGATTATATTCGCAATACAAAACTTTAACTCTAAACTGAGCCCTTAATAATTTAATTAGTGGGGTCGACCTATTTTGTACAGCTTCAAAATTATGAAGAACATTTTTGAAGGACTGTAATCCAATCATAGCCTTAGACTCAAACATTATACAGTGGCCAGAAACCCTGAAAGTTGCCTTACCTTTAGAATCAAAGGCAAATGATAGTTGAATAAATAACTAAATATGCGGAGATATGTGTGTGTGTGTGTGTGTGTGTGTGTGTGTGTTAAAATTTGTTAACATCTACTTCTTATTTTCTCAACTGATTTTTGTAAAGTGTTTGTTCCACTCTCTGGACACGTGAATAGAAACCTTTCGTGTCAACATCTGTCGTCACGAGTAGATGAATTATTGTCTAGCAAAACGAGTCGTTCATCTATTGAAGATATCAAAAGGTATATGTCTTGCGGCATGTATATTGTAATAATAATAATGAGAATTTTATATACCTATAATCTATAATTATTTTAGGCTTCAATTCAATCTATTTTCTGTGTGTTAACAAATGAAACTCAGAAAACCCAAATTTGCCATGCCTGGGTACAGAATGTTAGCAGTAATAGTAAGATAGTAAGAGAGAGAGAGATATATATATATATATATATATATATATATATATATATATATATTAGTAAGGAATAGGAGGATTAGAAGGTGGTACATGTTTATTAGTCAGGCGTTTCGGAAATTCGATTTCCATCATCATTGCTCAGAAGTAAAAAATAAAAAGTGTACAAATATAGTAAGATTTTATACCAAAATATATGTACAGTCTTATGATAATAATTTAAAGTTAAAATTATATAAAATGTATAGAGGTAAGAAATGTAGTCGTTGAGAGTAGGTTTTGTACTGATTGATTGATTAATTATGTTTAATGGTACACCAATCCAGTGTGTTACTAACCCCAGGGTTTTGTATTAAGGATATATAGAGAGTCGAGGGTGCTGAGGTCGATTGATTGGTATGCTGAATTGATAATTTTGAAATTGGTGCGGGGCAGTGGGTGATTGTGGAGGTGTCAATGATCTCTTATTGATGATTTCGTTGGGTAGAAATGACACGATGTTCGTCCACTCTTGTTTGATGTTGGCGAATGGTGCTGCCAATATAGCTCGTATTGCAGTAAGTACAAATGAAACAGTAGATATTGATGAGACAAGGGGCTGTTTTTTTTTCTTTATAGTTGAGATACGAGTTAATGCTATTACACTGGTATGCATATGAAATGTTTTTGTCTGCTGTGAGGGTTTTTTCAACTTATATTATATAATTCGACCATGCTGAATTCGAAAATGACATTGGTTTTCCTCAATCAGGTCAGGTTTTTTCTCTATTGGCCATTTATTATAAGTCCAATTTTATCCCCAAATTTATTGATTTTTTTAGCTTAAACACTGTAGATACGAGTAATAGTATAAGAACACTCGTGAAAAATGAAAACATTGAGTGAATAAATACTTTTATTCATACAATGAATATGGAAAAAAGTTTATTGAGGAAGGAATGAAGTTTTTTTGGTTTTCCGTCTGTCTTTTTCTTCGGGCACGTCTCGCTTCAAACACCAGCAATAGTCCGCCAGCATATTGATATCCCAGTTTCCCTGGTACCTCTCTTCCATTATTTTGATATCTTGGTGAATCGTTCACCCTGTTCCTCACTATAACCCCGCAATTTTCAGGAAAATAGTCCAAGTGTGACCACAAAAAGTGCATTTTTATGGACATGCGCGACCCATGAGCTTTGAAAGCTTCCATCAAGTTTTCGACAACGGACTCGTATTCTGGACTTCTACGCTTGCCAAGAAAATCAGTGACAACTGATTTGAATGCCTGCCAGGCATTCTTCTCAGTTGGAGTCTGCGTTTTCGAACTGAGTATCCTTGATGAAAGTTCGAATTTGAGGACCATCAAAAACCCCAGCATTTAGTTTAGCATCAGATATATGAGGAAATGTACTCTCGAGATATCGGAATGCTGAACCCTCCTTATTCATTGATTTGATGAAATTTTTCATCAAGCCGGCGGCTTAATATGAAGTGGTGGGAGCAAAATTTTTGTTGGTGGTACAAGGGGCACTGAAACGACATTATGCGACCCAGGTTCAAAATTCTCTCTGGATGCCCATTCACGCTGTGCATAGTGCTTCTCATCCGCTCGGCTATCCCATTTGCAGAGGAAACATGGGTATTTCGTGTATCCCCCTTGCATTCCCAATACAAATGCCACAATCTGAAAAAAAATGAAATATTTAAAGAATTTAGAGAATTTGTTCTAGCAGATAAAAAAATCTATGCATTGGACTGTATCACTTCTGTGGGGAAGTTAAGTGTTCTTATACGCTCTCAATAACCTTTGGAAAAACAACATAGTCAATAGCAATAGTTTTACTTATGATATTAGTATTACCTTCAAATCTCCACAGATCCTCCAGTTATGTTGGTCGTATACGAGAGCATCCAGTAAAATTTTCATGTTATCGTAGCTCTCAGTAAGTTGTACGGAATGTGCTGTAGGGACTGATGCAACCCTATTCCCAATGTTGAGAAGTACTGCTTTCAAACTTCGTTTAGACGAGTCTATAAATAGCCTCCATTCTGATGCGTTATATGGCAGGCCCAAGGATTCGATTAGCCCCTCAACATTGCAGCAGTACACTAAGGAAGAGGTATTTTCGTGCACTGCAAAAAATTTGCGGAATTCTTCCTCTCGTTTCCTATACCAGGAGAATGTTGTTCCCGGAGCCAGCAGGTTGTCCTCTCGAAGTCGTGAGCCAAAGATCTCGGCAGCTAATTTGGAAAGTCCTAAATCCCTGATAAGATCATTAAGTTTGGCCTGGTTGAGAGGCCTCGGCTCATTTGAAGCGGTATTTTGAGGTATATACGACTGGGACTGGTCATTGGCATTGGTCATTGATTCATCATCAGAATCATCGAAGTCCAGGGTTTGAGGTGGGTCGGGTATTGGAATTCCAGGACCATGGGGTACAGGTCTCATAGCAGAAGGAATGTCAGGGTATACAACAATGTGTTTATTCTTCTTGTTAACTCCTGAAAATAGAAACACAGAAACATGGATATAAAACTTGCATATGAAATAGAAGAAGCATTCAGACAGTGGCGGCTCGTGAGGGAAGGCTGCGGTCTGTAAGATATGAAATAGGCCGATGGAGTCTGTATATTTTCTTTCTTTTTCATTCATATTGTCCCTTCGGGGACAATATGAATGAAAAAGAAAGAAAATATACAATCATTGTAATTTATATGTAAATGTAACTTGTATAACAATATGTATGTGTAAATGTATTTTCTATAACAATATGTATATGTAAATGTATGATTACCATTATGGTGAATATTATGCTATATATGGTGAATATTACATTATGGTCAATATTATGTCAAGTTTCATACGAGGATTACAAAATATTTAAGAAAAATAAATTTATAAGCCCACCTTGGAGGTTTGTCATGCAGAAATAGCAATCTGTCACGTGATCCTTTCCTTCTCTCCAAATCATGGGAATTCCAAAAGGCAAAGATTTCGCTCTGCCTTTGCTCCATCTTCTCAAATTTTCAATGCACGTCTTGCAGCACATATGAGGGGCGAAATTTTTGTCCTGGTCCCCTAGCTTAATTCCAAAGTATGCTCTATACATTGTCTTCACAAATTTAGTGATTTGGGACTGGTTATTTGGCATGGTAACCGTCCCACATATGTAGCAGAATCTATTGGGATCATTTTACACGCTCTATTCATTATGAAATATTTTATCTATATGCCTGAAAGTAAAAAAAGATATTATACAAGTGAAACAAGTGATGATAGATGTTACTGTTCCAATTCCGCTTTGACAAAATCACGAAAAATTCTATTTACTTATGAGGCCATAGCCGGATAACTTGAGCTGATTGAGAAAAACGGATTGCAGATTCGAAATCAGCAGGAAAACCTCTATAAGAATCACTTACAAACCCTTGACAGCAAAATTGATGCATTCCAGTGTTATTATTGGTGAATACAAATTGATGACTAAATTGAGGGTAAAGAGGGTTGAGTAGGTGAAGTTCTGATTGTATTTTGTAACTATATAGTCGTAGTAGGGAGAAGAAAAGTAATGTGTATCTTTTTCAATAGTGGGGACTTTAAGGGGGGCTGATAAATGTTGTCGAGAAAATTTCTAGTTAGAGAATGTAGTAAATGTTTTGGAAAAAAATTATTAATGCAGAAACTGTGAACGAATTCTATTTCGTTGTGGAAGGATAAGTAGGAGGAACAAAGTTGATAAGCACGATGGATTAAGATTTTAATGCTGTTAATTTTATATAGTAAAGCGGTGTGACTTACGTAGTTTGTATCTAGGTCTGTATATGTAGGTTTTCGATATATGGAAGTGCTGAATTTATTTTGTTTTGTTATTTATATCTAAAAACTGTAGGGTGTTGTTACGTTCGTTTTCTTTAGTGAAATTGATGCTGTAATGCTGGGAATTGAGATAGTTAATAAAAAGGGGGTCGTGGTTAGCAATGTGAAAGAGTAGAAAGGTGTCGTCGACATATCTTTTATATAAGTGTTTTTGTAATGGGTGGGGCAATGGAGTAGCCATTATTTTCGTGATAACAGAGAAATATGTTAGCAAGTGTAGCTCTTATGGGGATCCCTGGCTAGTGAATAGTTTGTTTCTAAAGTTGAAAAGAAGTAGGTGTCTGAAGTGGCAAGGGTTAGCAGTTTGGTAAATTCTTGTTTCGTTAGGTTGAGGTCTGTGTTCTGATTATGGAAAATAAATTGTTAGTGCAGATGTCGTTGGCTTCTCTATTTGGCACGTTGTTGTAGAGGAATACTATGTCAAAGCTGTGTATATGGAGGTTATTTGAATTGTTCAACGTCAGTATTTCTTTGACGAATTCGTAGGAAATGGGGATGGAATATTCATTCTGCATTAGGGGCTAGGGTGGTGGTGGTGGGGATTAGGAGTTTTGCTAGGTGGAAATTATGGGTGATGTAGGCAAAAAGGATAGGTCTAATGGGTAAATTTGGTATGTGTATTTTAGGGAGGCCGTAAAGAGTGTCTTGGGAGGTGACAGTGGAGTGTATTTGGTTGTAATCATCCTCCGAAATTTTATTTTGATGATATAATTTTTGAGAGACTTAAATGTGTGTTTCCCAGGGTCGTTGTAGCAGTCAAAGTTAAAGTCTTCAAAAAGAAGATTAGATGCTTGTCTCAGTACAATACCAGATGAGCAGGGGTGTACATGGTTATATACTGCAGAGAGTGCAAAAGAACATCTCGTCCCTTCATCTGAATGCAACATATCAATTTCATCAGAGTGCAAAGAATCAAAATTTACAGGTGATCTCAAATGAACAGCTCGTCTATTTCATCTATGTCCCGTAGACGTATATATATATATATAATTATATATATTATATATATATATATATATATATATATATATATATATATATATATATATGTGTGTGTGTGTGTGTGTGTGTGTGTAGTTGAAAACTTAATTATTGGACGAAGATAGGCTATTGCATTACCAAAAACCTAGGCCAGTTTACATAGACGTCACAATCCAAGCCTAATTTTTACAGTATTTTTAATTATTTATTGGTATGATAAACATAAACAAAATATCGTGACGACTGTACATTCCAAATAGTTATGAATGATGTGTCAGTAAAGAAGAGGGGGATTCATTCAGCCTTTGTAAGCATGGAAACGCGGCTCACTGCATGAGATCTATTGATTTGCCATAAACAGAGAGAAACACGATCCCATTTACAATGAAAATAGTTATTGATTTAAATAAATTAATTAACATCCCGCCACTAAAAAATGTTTTTATACAATTAAAAAATTGTTTGTTATATTCGCAAAAAATCTCTTCAAAATAAAAATGAATTCCTGTCCTCGCTGCTTCATGTAGTTTGAAACAAAGAGAGAGTGTTTGGAGCTGAATGTTTTTACCGACGAATAGAACTCTCCATTTTTTTAATTCTTCTTCTTCTCCTTCTTCTTCTTCTTGTCTTTGTCAGAAAACCACAAGACTCATATATGGATTAAAGGGATTGACATCGAGATTATTTTGAAGGCATTTTCATTTCTGCAAAAGATCAGATTTTGATGAAGAAAAATTAAAGCAGTTCTACGAAGAAAGTAATTTTATTTGGGCTAAAATATATTTCGATTTGAAGCAATTTAGAATCTTTCTCATTTAAAAGCAAAACAACGAACTTGGATATTTTTTTCTCTCTTTGGCGTAACTTAAGTTACACTTATACTGAAGTTTCCTCCTATTTTTTAATTTCCTTTTATAAATAATTAGGTATATAAGAGCTACGTTGTGGCCACCTTGCAACGCCGCTACTATTTAGATCAACGTGGTTAAGTGACGTTGGTTCTTTTCAGTGGGTGGATGGCTGACTATTCTCTGTGTTCAGATGATCGATCGACCTGTAGATATTGTAGTTCCGATGCCACGTATAAAACTGTAGGTCCTCTCCGTCACATGACTTTTGCAATTACGAAGGAGTTAAACAGCGCCAAGCATTACATTAGTTTATATATATATATATATATATATATATATATTAATAGAAAAGTGTACCTGACTGTAAACACCTTCATTATGCAAGCTTTCAATAAATTTTATTATCTTCATCAGTGTAAATTGAAAATTTGAACCAAAAATTACATCAATGTAATATAATATATGAATTGCCGAAAAAATATCTAAAACTTTATTTACTGCTGATTTTATTTGTTATTGCTCACACTTTGTTATATTCTTATGTTAATATATTTTTTATTCCCAATTTTTAATTTACATTGACGAAGATAATAGGGTTTATTGAAAGCTTTGCATAATGAAGGTGGTTACAGTTCGACACGCTTTTCTATTAATATTTTGCATATATATATATATATATATATATATTATATATATATATATATTATATATTATATATATATATATATATTATATATATATCGTATATCGTATATGAAAATCAGAAAAAAAGAAGCTGAAATCCATAGAGAGGCGAAAGTCATGTATTTTAAGTATCTTAAATTTGTTTATCCATTATTCATTGTATCAGACGGAATCCTTTCTTCCGACACAGGCGCTCACCGAGTTCCTCTAGAGAGAGAGAGAGAGAGACAGACAGACAGACAGACAGACAGCCCAAACGATAGACAGAGAAATGAGCCAACTGACGGACAGACTGACTAATGAGATGCGAGATAAGATGTGACAGTGATGAGTAAACAAGAAGTAAAACAAAAGGATGAAATGGAGATAGAAAGACAGCGAGAAATCTTTTGTAAAGGAATGAAGATTGATTTCGACATTAGCGATTTATTCTATTTTATTTATTTCTATTTCGACCTTTACAGACCAAATTCTATTCCAGTTTAGGTTTATTTCGCGATGGTGGAGGATGTTCAGTTAGTTTCGTTGTGTATATATATTATTATATATATATATATATATATATATATATACAGGGTGTCCATAAATTATTCACCCCATTATAAGCCTTAATAAATTCGTTATTATAGGAGCTATCTTAAAACGGTTTGCGGCAATTAATAACACAACTCAAGAAATTTTTGTTTTAATTCAGTAAACCTCCACGTGAGCCCCATTGGTAGCACGCAGAACATCAAGGCGATAGATGATTTCGTTCCAAACATTAAGAAGCATGTCTGGCGTGATGGAAGCTAATGTCTCTTCAATCCGGTGTCTTAATTCTTTGATGTTATTAACCTTCTTTGCATACACTCTGTCCTTTGTGTAGCCCCATAAGAAGAAATCCAGAGGCGTGATATCCGGGGAACGAGGAGGCCATAGAATAGGGCCATCTCGCCCGATCCAACGAGAAGGGAACTTTTCATTGAGGAACCTCCGCACTTCTAATCCCCAATGTGGCGGTGCCCCATCTTGCTGAAAGAACACACGGGGCTGCATATCCTCAAGCTGAGGTGCAGCATACCATTCAAGCATATCTAGGTAATTTGTAGCTTTCACAGTGTTCTCATGGAAGAAAAATGGTCCAATCACACGGTTATGGGAGAGAGCACACCAAACGTTTATCTTGGGACTGTTGCGTTCGTGTTCAATAAATTCATGATGATTTTCTGATCCCCATATACGGCAATGGTGTCTGTTGACTTTACCAGACAGATGGAATGTCACTTCATCACTGAAAACGACATTGTTCAAAAAATGCTCATCTTCATCAATACGGTCAAGAATGTCAACAGCAAACTGTACCCGTTTGGGTTTGTCATTTGGTAGAAGTTTCTGCAAGGTTTGCAATTTGTAGGCATAAAGTTTCAACCTCTTGTGAACCATTTTATGCACTGTTGAACGCGGTATTTGCAGTTCTCGGCTTGCTCGGCGGATGGATTTTGTAAGACTTCAGATAAACGCCACCTGAATTCCTGCTATCTTATCTTCAGACACACTAGGTCTACCAGCTCCTTTCTGATGTAGCACACTACCAGTTTCTTGAAATTGTTTCAGCCATCGCTTGAGTGATTGTTTTGTTGGTGGAGTTTTCTGATATGATACAAATCCACAAGGAAAAAGAAAAAATTATTCCAAGTCCTTTCCTGTATTCAGCAGTACACCTCGTCAGGGAATGAATACACGAAAGACCTTGGAATCACGTTTTTCTTTTTCCTTGTGAGTTTGCATCATTCATTCATTTCACGTGTTTAACCCTTTCTTGCGCAGTGTGACTTTACTGATTTTGCTCTGGCTAACGCCAGCGGTTTTATTCAGTCTCGGAAAGACCTCTGTGCAGTAAAGGGTTAAGAGAACTTTGCTTAATCCTTTACTGCACAGAGGTCTTTCCGAGACTGGATAAAATCGTGTGTTAGCCAGAACAAAATCAGTAAAGTGACACTGCCCGACAAAGGGTTAAGTGTAAAATTCATCCCATATATACAGTAGGGTAGTCCAAAAAAAAAAATTTTGTAATTTTTTTATCTCCACATGGTTGCTCCTGTTCCTACAGTATATCTATCAAACATCTCCATGCCAAATTTCAGTCTAATTGAATGATATTTACTGGTCGCTATGAATTTCATTTTACTACTCATTTTCTAGTAGATTGATCTTCTGGGTTAAAAAATGAAAAAACAAGGGCAAATACTAGTTTATTTGTTTGAAAACAGATTAAATCCCAAAGAAAACAGCTTATTTTTTTTAGAAAACAGAATAACTCTTGAAGAAAACATATTAATTTTTAAAGAACAAAAATGATATGTTTGATAGAAAATTACATTTATCATTCGTTTATAATATACATCATTACTTAGATTAACGCTTCATCACTGACTTCTTCGAAGACGATGAGTAGGCTTGGCGATGTTTTGATACTAATCAGAGGATGAATTGTTTTTGTTCTTCATCCTTCGTCAAAGATGTATTATATGCCTTGATAAGGGCGATACCCCTCTCCGCCGAATCATCGACAACTTTTCGGTTGATCGCTATGCGTCGAAACTCTTGAAAGCAATCATCCTCCGTCCAGGAATTGGGATCGGTCCTCAGGAAGGTATCCTCCGCTGCTTTCCTTCCTTTTTTCTTTAACACATTGAAGATTCCCAGGGTCCTCTTGATGACCATTTCTTACAAATTCAAATCTTAAATGTTTCCTTCAAGCTTCAATCGACGAGTAACAGTGATATTCTCGTTACGTTGGAGGTTTACGACCATCTTCCGTTTGGTCTCGGCATCGACTCTAGGATCGAAGAATGCAAGGCCGATGAGATGCTCTCCAAGATACCACAGGTGCCGTTGAAGAGCTGTGGATGCTGCTTTGGAAATGGTCTGATTTGGGTACTTTTGCAAGATTTTAAGAAACAGAATATCGTTGAAAGGAGCCTTGATTCCGACTGGGGCCTCGTTCCAAAAACGTGCGTAGACCAAGGCAATAAACAGAGAGAGCTCGGTGATATTCTCCGTCTCACGTGCTCTCAGCTTTAGCTGATGCTTGAACAGATAAATTTTGAGGACGTAGATGGCCTTGGCCATCCAGCGTGCATGGTGAGTTGGTCCTGGAGCGCGGGCCTTGACTTCTTTCTCATCATGGCACCCGAGGAAGGTGAGGCAGAGTCGTAGCAATTCCTCGTAGTCATCACGCGATTGTTTAGACTCCACTGCCTTTGTGAAGTACTGGATCATTTCCTCTCGAAGCTGGAACATCTTTGGATCTCTGAATAGGTTGTTTGAAGCCTTCATGAAGGAATCCTTCTAAAGTGATGGCCATTTTTTCTGAAAACGTTTAAAGAGAGTCATTTCCGGACCACCTTTGGGTCCAAGAAGTGCGTTGAAGGTGCTTGACAAGACGACTTCAAGGATATGATGTCGACAAGCGATCCAGACAAGTTCCCTCCCTACTGCTTTTTCAATCATGGTACAGGCTCCCCTGTGAAGGCCAGTATTAGACGGACTTGTGTCAAATACGAGACCTTGGATCTCACCGCGAAGATTCCAGTCATCAATCGTCGAAATGCAAGCCTTGGCCTGTTCTTCTCCTGTAGCTCATTGTATTTTTGGCACGGCTAGAAGTTTTTCCATCCCATTTCCCGTAACGATTACCGCGGTTTGTTCGGCTGTTTCCTTTGCGC
Source organism: Bathynomus jamesi (assembly GCA_023014485.1). Classification (NCBI taxonomy): domain Eukaryota; kingdom Metazoa; phylum Arthropoda; class Malacostraca; order Isopoda; family Cirolanidae; genus Bathynomus; species Bathynomus jamesi. The sequence goes on along the minus strand of JAJOZX010004683.1, from coordinate 45,441 downwards.
CGCCGATGTCGGGAAGTAATTTCCCATCCCAATGAAGAAGAAGGGGTCCTTCGACGGAAAACGAAGCTTGATCCTCTTTGGGCTACTGCCTGCCTTGCTTGCCTTCTTGAACGACGGATGGAGCTGCGTGAAAGAGTCATTGTAGAAATATCATAGCCCAGGGCTTGAGCGACTGATCCAGCAACGAAGACTGCTCCTCGATCGGGAAGGTTGACGCGATCAAGAGCAGCAACCACATCTGGTGATGTGAAGATATTGTTTCTTTTCGGAGGATGAGAGTGTACATCTGCTCTTCCTGTCGAAATCGACGGACGATAATCATCGTCTTCAGCGTTGAATTCTTCAGAGGATGAAGTGAATGTGCTGAATGATGGAAGAGCAGCAGCTCCAGCCTAGAATGCAGCCTCTCTTTCTTTGTACCTTAGAGCTTTGTCAGCATCTTTCTACTGTTGACATCTCTTGCGGTATTCATTGGCAAAATTTATCTTGTCAGGGCCTGCCATACTGCAGGAAAAGACGTCTTCTCGTTACATCATCAGGAATTGGCGGTCTTCTTCATTGTCTATCACCTTCAAGGCGTCCTTCGAGGCAACGTCGAAAAGCTCTGAGAGAGTCTCTTGGAACATGCTCTCTTTCACCCTGCAGCTTTGTAGTTGCGTCTTACGGTTTTTCTTCAACGCAAGGAACTCTTCGTACAGCTTTGGTAGCTTCCTAACGCAGGAATCGACTCGCTGTGTAGGAATCCTTGCTCTCTGCCATACTTGCAGGGCCTCTTTGCAAGCCAAATGTAGCTCTCTTTCAAGGTCTTGGACGAGTCATGGTGGTGAAACTGAACCAAACGAAGCACATGTGATCGATGATACGATCCCTAACTACGGATTCCAATAGTTTCCCGACAATTGACGTTAAGCTAATGGGCCTATAATTGCTGCTACTGTGCGGTCGCCTTTTTTAAAAATGGGCGTGACGTTAGCTAATTTGAAGTCTTCAGTAATAATCCCCGTTTCGAGTGACTGATTAAAAATCTTCGTTAAGGGACCTACAATAACGTCTTTCAAATCTTTCAAATGTCTGGGATAAAAAGCGTCATGGCATGGAACGATATCGTCCACGTCGGGGACATTATTTACGTCTACTACGGTAAAAACTGTCGCAAAAAAGTTATTGAAAATATCCGCCATCGCCTGAGCGTCAGAAGCCAAAGCGCCGTTAACATCCAGTCGAGGGCCTATGTTAGCTTTTATCGGCTGACATATTCAAAAAACTTGGATAATCTCTAGGAGCGCTCCATTTTTTCAATATTAAACATACACTCATAAAACATATACCATTTGAAAGCTCATATTTTTCTGAGTCTAAAAATATAGTAATCCAAAAGTATCAATAGCAAATGCAAGATTATAGAAAAAATTACAAATTACATTTTTATAGTGAATATTTCCTGTTTTGACTATAATGTACTTTTTTTCATAAAATACTTTTCCTGATTGGGCTATTTTTTCGCTACTCTGCGACTTAATTAGTTGGTTGGATTCTGTTGTCTATATTTTTATTCTAATTGGATTCAGTTTGGTCGTGTTTGTGATAGAATTACGACGCGCTGTTCGTGTGGTTTCTGACTTTGAGAACTTGATTCGTCATGTTCCCTAGATGAAGAGAAAGCATTGGATGTTTTTGCTTTTCAATATTAAACATACACTCATAAAACATATACCATTTGAAAGCTCACATTTTTCTGAGTCTAAAAATGTAGTATCCAAAAGTATCAATAGCAAATAAAAAGTAACTAGATTTAATTGTTTGACGCGTGACGTAATTAATTACATTATAAAGGTTGGCTAAGTTATAAATATTCAGTCTGTGTTGTAAGATGGCATTTTTGGTAATTGTTACGCTAACCTAACCTAACATGAATATGTTATTACATAAGATCACGCATCACAAATTGATCGGTATAGGGTTTTATATTTAAACCTAGTTACTTTTTATTTGTTATTGATACTTTTGGATTACTACATTTTTAGACTCAGAAAAATGTAAGCTTTCAAATGGTATATGTTTTATGAGTGTATGTTTAATATTGAAAAATGGAGCGCTCCTAGAGATTTACCAAAAACTTTTTTGGATTATGTTTACTATCCGCAGCTGTAAGTATCTCTAAATTACGCTTAGCATTCCTAACTGATCTTTTAACCTGACGTCTAAGCTCGATATATCTATTAAAGTCAGCTGCCGTGCCATTGCGCTTATTAAGTCTATACGCTCTGTTACGCTCGTTTATGAACTCGCCTATTTCCCTAGTCCACCACTTGGGCCTACCGTGATTTCCAGGGCGCTTGGGCCTACGAGGAATAAACTCGCTTTCAATATTCATAAAACTTTCTTTAAACACCTCCCAATGCAAATTTGTGTCATTACCCATAAATAAGTTATTCCAGTCCAATACTCTCATCCTATCCGCACAACTATCGAAATTAGCCCTACGAAAATCAGGGACTTCTATTACGTTACTATCCTTAGTGTTTTCTATCAATAACTTAAACCTAAGAATTTGATGATTACTACATCCTAAACTCTCGCCTATTTCTAAACCTTCGACTATATTTTCGCCGTTCGTCATCACCAAATCTAAAATATTGTCACCGCGCGTTGGTTCGGTAACCATCTGTCGTAAAAAATTATCTTCCATGAACTCAATCAATCTCAAACCGTCCTCATTACCAGTAAAAGTCTCGTAATAAACATTAGGGCAGTTAAAGTCTCCGACAATTATACTATTCCGATTGTCAATAAAGTTACCAAGAAGTGAGTAAAATCTAGTATCGGTATCGAGGGGTTGAACGGGAGGTCTATAAACAACAAAATTAAAACTAATACTACGCGCCCTAACTTCAACACATATCGCATTAATTACTGCCGGAAAATCTATCTTAACCTCGATAGCCCTAAGGGAATTACGAATGTACAGCAAAACGCCGCAACCAATCCTATGTAACCTATCGTTAGTAAAGAGTTTAAAACCCGGTATATGAAGTTCCCCAACAAGTCCCGAGTCACGGTATTGAACCACGTTTCAGTGATAGCAACTATATCGTAGTTGCCAGAATAAATTATCGCCTTAAATTCGTTTAATTTATTTCTAATACTACGTGCGTTACAATAAAAGACGTTTAAGTTATTTTTTTACCACGGGCCGGCGTTTTAAACTATTTTTCACGTCGGGCCCGCGTTCCCTGGACCTACAACGTTTAAAGAAGGCTTCGAGCTATACAGCTTTCGTACGTTTTCGTCAATTAACCTACCTAGCCTAGCATTACCTATTTCAATAACATGCACCCCATCTTTTATAAAAAGTCTAGGATCACTGAATTCGGACCACAGCGTTACGAAGGGTACATTTTCCTCAGCACAAATCTTTTCTAATTTAGTATTCAAAAATATCGTTTTAGACGTAATCCTAAGACCCAAACCGTGCCTAGGGGTAATATCTAGAACTAACGACCTATCTGACCTTACAATTTTAATAATTTAATTTAATAGGAACGTCCTTACCGGTTATAAATTTGCATATAAAACTAATTATATATATATATATATATGAATTAATACTTAATATATATGAATTAATAATTATATATATGAATTAATAATTAATATATATGAATTAATACTTGCACCGTCCTCCAACAAGTTTAAACTTGAAATGATGCATGAGTTGTTGTTGTTGTTTAGCCGATCAGCCCACCCTGATCGAGCAAGCCGGCGGCACGCAGGTAACCGATCGCCCTCTCCGGAGTGGACCAGAGGTTCAGCGCACTAGTGATGTTGTGTTGTGTTCGTTGTTGTGCTAGAGCGGTACAGTCCGTCATAATGTGTTCAATTGTTTGTGGTGTGTCTTGGCACAGGTGGCAGGTGTCGTCTATGGAGTTGTCTAGTCTGTGTTTATATGTCCGTAAGTTTGGGTGATGTCCACATCGGAATCGTGCTAAGTTAACTCGATCCGATCTGCTCAGGCTGATCTCTGACCTGTTAATGGGTGGCGGCTTCGCACCTAGGACCGCATTCGGACCGAGTCGTGTCAGTGCTTTGTGGGTTAGATGTGTGTGTATGTGTTTTCTGTACTGTGTGATGTCTGTGGGGCGTGGTATGGAATGGAGTATTTCGTTATAATATCTCTCTGGTGTTACCTTAATGGTGCGAGGTGTTGGTGCATGATTGTACATGTAGTGGCAAGGGTGTTGTGGGTTAGTTGTCGCTGCTGCCATGAATTGTGTTCCCCTCATGTCTAAATGTTCCCTAACTTTTAGTATTTTTGTTTCTGTGTGCAGGTGTTCTATTGGTGTTGTTTGAGTGCATCCTGTAATGATACGAAGTGCGTTGTTTTGTATTGTTTGTAAGGTGTTTATGTGTGTGTTTGAGATAATGGGTGCCCAGCATGGGCTAGCATAGTCCATAACTGAGCGAATATATTGTTTGTATATGAGTGATGTTGTTTCCTGCTGGTGTCCAAAGTTTCTGCCTGTTAGTACCCTAAGCGTGTTAAGTCTTGACGTACATTTGGTTTTAATGTCCTGAATGTGGTTTGCAAAAGATAATGATGTGTTGTATGTGACACCAAGTATTTTGGTTCTGTGAGTGTGTGGAATGTTGATGTTGTTTAGTGTAAGCTGTGGAATTACCTGGTGTTCTTTTGTGTTGCTTGTAAGCAAGGTGATGGTTGATTTTGTGGGCGCTACTTTGAGTCTATTGTGTGTGAGCCAGTCTTGTATACTGTTTATGTATGTTTGTAGGTTATTTGTAGCGGTGTCGATGTTGTTGTGGGTGGATGTTAGAGTGATATCATCTGCATATGATGATAAGGTAAGCTTGTTATCTATGGGTAGTCAATGGGCGGAGTCAATGTAGCGTGACTGCCGCGTCCCCTAAAAATGAAGCGGGTAGAAAATGATTAGCTAATTAATTAATTGGAAATGTGAAAATCATAGCGACCTCTTATTTTGTACTGAATCGAAAGATATTTTGCACAAAATCACTTCACATCTAAAGGAATGAGAGCAGCCATGTGGAGAGCATTTCCAACTATTTTGAAATTTTAGCCCAAATTTTGGACCACCCTAATATATATATATATATATATATATATATATGAGTGCCGAACGTTTTATTGAATTACCCATTTTGTGTCCAGTATTCGGCAATGACGCTTTTTTTTTCTTTTTGCCAAAAAGAAACATTTTACACGAGAGATCTGCCATTTTCCCCACTTTCAACTTTCCGTGGTCCGACACAGTTACACTGGGGTGAATTAACCAATTAGCTTAGAACAGGTCGGCACTTATTTATTAAATTAGGTAAATAAATTAATTGTATAGACACTTTTAGGGATTCCCGTTGTTCGCTCTTCCACTAATTGTCAGGCAGACACACACACACACACACACACACACACACATTTTATATATATATATATATATATATATATACAGGGTGGGGCACGGGAATCAAGTGTTTTTTGAATAGCTAGTAATCGGCCATTAGGAATGGGAGGGGCGTGCGGTAGGTAGCATTCCATTCCTGGGTTCATAGCATTTAACTTTAACTAACACTCACCTTTATCTTTCAGGTGCCATCATGGAGCAGTGGACGTTAGAACACCGCATGTTCGCGTATGATCATTTTGTTAGGAGTGGCGAGTCAGTGACAGCAGTTCAGCGTGCGTTTCGCCGCAGATTCAACATTCATCGAAATGACTCTGTTCCCGCTCGTGACACAATCTTACATTGGGTTAACAATCTTCGAACAGGAGGCTCAATAATGAAAACAAAACCGAAGGGGCCGCAACGCACTGTGCGTACTCCAGAGAACGTTGAAAGGGTCAGACAAGCGATGTTGCAAAGCCCAGGCCGCTCTGCTCGGAGACATTCAGCTGCACTCGGAATCAGCAATCGTACTGTTAGACGGATTTTGCATGAAGAATTACATTTTCACCCATACAAGTTAGCGATGGTGCAGGAATTGAATGTAAACGATTGCCCCCAACGACTGAAATTTGCACAGGAAATGCTTGCACTTTATGAGCAGAATGAAAACATGATGGTGGTAATGAGTGATGAAGCCCATTTCCACCTTAATGGGGCCGTCAACAATCAAAACTGTCGGTATTGGGCTGCTGAAAATCCGCGACAACTCCATGAAAAACCGCTGCATAGCCCTAAGGTTACAGTTTGGTGCGCGGTGGGAAAGTTTGGCGTCATCGGTCCCTATTTCTTCGAACAAAATGGGGTTACCGTTACCATAACATCTGGGCGTTACATTGAGATGGTGAACACCTTTTTCATCCCTGAGTTACGAAGAAGGCGTATTGCTCGTCGACATTTGTGGTTTCAGCAAGATGGGGCCACGCCACACACCGCCAGAGCGTCAATGGCTGTTCTTCGCCCCCTGTTTCCCAACCATCTCATTTCGAGATTTGGTGACATTGCATGGCCCCCTCGGTCCCCTGACTTGTCCACATGTGACTTCTTTCTATGGGGGTACCTCAAGTCACGTGTCTACGAGGACAAGCCCCGTACATTAGATGCATTGAAGGAAGCGATCCGTCAACAAATCATCCAAATCAACAGAGACCTGCTGGGAAGAGTGGAGGCCAATTTTCGTAAACGCCTTCAACAATGCGTCGACGGCCAAGGACATCATATGCCAGATATAATTTTCGGTACATGATTATTATGACATGAAATGCTATGTTCTTACGAATGTTGTTCTACCAATATATTTTCTTTACAAAAATAAATATCATTTTCCTGATTATTCCAAAAACACTTGGTTCCCGTGCCCCACCCTTTATATATATATATATATATATTAGGGTGGTCCAAATATGAGATCTCCAATTTATGAGATCACAAAGTCCTGCCTGGACTAGATCTCACAACCTCCCGATCAGCAGCAGCCCTGCCGACAAGACAAATGACATCGACACTAAAAATCAAATTTAGATGAACTTAACTTAATCTAATCTAGCGTAACCTAACATATGCTAGCCTAACCTAACCTAACTTACTCTAACCCAAAATAATTTAGCGATTTTATGTCACACCAATCATATGTTGTGTTAGCTCGGTCTTAACCACTGGGCTACCCAGGCGGGTAATAGCGAAACCTTTCATTTCTCTCTAAAACCATATATATATATATGTTTACTTATATCGAAATAGTTTTTAGTGATTATAAAAATATATAAAAAATTTATTTATTGCAGGTATTAAAATTACTCTAGCTGATAAAGTGATAATATAATGGCTTCTCAATTAATTGGTGATTCGGAGAGGCAACGTGTAATAGATCGCATACGAGCAATAACATTTCGGGAAGCTCGTGATGCTGGAGCCACCTTTATAACACGTTCATGGGTTGCCAAAAAGTTGCGAAGTAGTGAGGACTTCGTCAAAAGAAATTGGAATAAAACTTTGGATGAATGTGAAATGGATGCAACCAAATCTGGGCGCCCAAATCTGCCACTCTCTCAGGAAACAAAGGACATCATTGAAAGCGGTACGCTAAGCGGAAAAACAGCTGTGCTAAACTTTCTAGAGAGATCGAAGTGTTGAGAGGAAAGATCGTTAGTGGTGAGATCATTCGACTGTACCGTCATAGGCAAGGTTTAAAGCCTTGGCATGAACTTCCAAAGCCAAGAAAAACTCAACTTAACATCGATGACAGAATGTGGTTTGCCCATTATCTTGAAGATTGGGATGTGGATGATTTCATGCATTTAGCTGTCTCCGATGAATTTTTTGTTTACGTAACACGTCGGCCTAACTACCAAAATGATCGAGTGTGGGCCACAACACCAGATGAAATCGATGACAATGAGCATTATCGCGAATTATTAAAAAGTCCAGACTGTGTTGGTGTGTGTGTTTTGTTCACTGCAAAGAAGCTCATGTGGGTGCTGAAGCCAAATGGTCACAGTTGGGATGGACAGTATTTTCGTGATATTATTCTATCCCAGCATGTCATTCCTTTTCTAAGAAACCCAAACAATGTTATGGATGTCGATCAGGTCACACTTCTGCACGATAGGGCACCCTGCTTTAAGGCATTAGCCACTCAACAGTTGTTGCGGAGCCATGAGATCGATTTCTTTGGAAATGAAGAATGGCCAGGAAATTCTCCTGACCTGAACGTCTGTGAACACATTGGATCAGTTATAAAGGACAAGGTTGAATATCTCTTGTTTCAAGAACCTGCAGGAAATCGATTTTCGAAGGATACAATGACGCAACACATTGAAACTGTTTTAGCAAATTTGCGTAACGATGAAGATCTATTCACGTCACTTTTGGCAAGCTACCCAAAGCGAATTCAGGCTGTCTTGGAAGCCAATGGCGGGAACACCAAGTTTTAATTGTTTCTCATTAAATGCAGGATTAAATTCTCTTTTGTAAGATATGTTTAGTTTTACTGTACCTCTAATGGTTTAGGCCATGGGCAGGGGGGCTAAGGTTTATTGGAGCCCCATATTCCCAATCAGCTTTCTTGTAATTTCTGTAAGTGTGCCTAAGGCTTTTGGGACAGAGTGTAGCATATGTTGTAATGATGATGGGCAGGTGGTCTGATGACAGTTGTTTTTCTGTTCTCCAGTGTGTATGTGTTGCTAGTGGGGGGGAACAGAACGTTATATCTGGGGAGGAGTTTGAGTATCCTGCTTGATGTGGTGTGGGTGTATGTTCTTCTGTGTTGTTAAGAATGAAGAGGCTGTTTAGTTGTGTGGCTATGTTGGCACCTCTGGTGTTGTTTTGGTTGTGCAGGTACCAACTAGTGTCTTTAGCGTTGAAGTCTCCTCCTAAGATGACATTAGTGAGAGAGGCCAGATTGTGTAACTGTGGATTGTAATTGGCTGGCACCTGAGGTGAACTATCTGGTGGGATGTAAATGTTGATGAGTGTGGTGTTGTGTTTTGTTTGGAGTGTGTTTTAATGTTAACTCCCTGTATTTCTATCGTGTTATCTGCTTGGATTGTGTCTGTAATGGTTTGGGTGGTATCAGTGTAGGTAATGCTTTTACGTATGTAAGTGATGAGTCCACCTCCGTGAATCCCAGTACGATCTTGACGGATCGCCGTGAAGTCAGGGATGGTGGGTGTTTTGTGTGTGCATTTTAGTTTTGTTTCTTGTATAAGTGCTACGTGAATGTTTTGTTTGTGTACGAATTCCCTAAGCTGCATGATTTTGTTTGTGAGGCCATCTGCGTTGTACTGTAATATGTTAATATTATGCTTCTGTATGTGTCTCATGGTCCTATTGTGTCTATGTCTTTGTGTATGGTGACATGTGTAACTTGTAGTGGGGCCTGGCTTAGTTTTAATGTCGCCGGAGAGTAAGAGTAGTCCGGGGAGCACGCAATTGCTCCCGTAAATGGTTACCTCATTTTTTCATTTGTTCCGTTCTCTCTCTCTTGTCTTGCGCGGAATATCTCCTATACAAGCGTCGTTCTTTACGTTATTTATACTGCGTGTTCTTTGCAGTTGAATGTATATAATGTTACGGCATGCGGAAGGTGCCCCCTTGGGGCATTGGTTTCTGCGAGTATGTAGAAGAATTGCGGCATTTGGAAGAGTGAGGTCCATGGTGTAATGGTATCGCGTCTGACCGGCAATCGGAAGATCCCGGGTTCGATTCCCAGGTGGTTACCTCATTTTTTCATTTGTTCCGTTCTCTCTCTCTTGTCTTGCGCGGAATATCTCCTATACAAGCGTCGTTCTTTACGTTATTTATACTGCGTGTTCTTTGCAGTTGAATGTATATAATGTTACGGCATGCGGGAGGTGCCCCCTTGGGGCATTGGTTTCTGCGAGTATGTAGAAGAATTGCGGCATTTGGAAGAGTGAGGTCCATGGTGTAATGGTATCGCGTCTGACCGGCAATCGGAAGATCCCGGGTTCGATTCCCAGGTGGTTACCTCATTTTTTCATTTGTTCCGTTCTCTCTCTCTTGTCTTGCGCGGAATATCTCCTATACAAGCGTCGTTCTTTACGTTATTTATACTGCGTGTTCTTTGCAGTTGAATGTATATATATTATATATATATATAATATATATATATTAGGGTGGGATGAAACGTAATTCTTTGTGGAATATTTATTTGCCTCACCTATAATTTGCTGTATTGGGTTCTATAGATGACATAAAGTGATATAAAAGAAAAATAAATTTTGTCATACTAGCGCATTTTTGAGAAAAACAAAATGGCCGCTAGTCAAACATATAAATGCTTATAACTTGAAAAATATGCATCCAATTAAAAGACACTATAGATTAAAAATGATTTAAAATATACAAATACATTAGAAAGTGCCCTTTTATAAATTATTTTCTTAATTTTAAATTTTATCAAAATTTATCTCGGTAAATATCACAAATAAATCACTTTTTTCTAAATAAATGAAAAATTCTTTGATGACCGAAGTATATTACTTTGATAATAGTTAATAACCTTATATAATTTTCAATATTCAATCTACCGTATAATCTACAACACTTATCAACGAGAGAAATTATTGACATTTTATTACCACAATTGCAGAAACCTGTAATCAGTACACTTCCAAAAAGATCTCTTTTCAAAAATCGTGAAGTGTTTGCTTTTATGAAATTTTGTTGAATTATTTCAGTCTCTAATTAAACACTAACTGTCAAAAAGTGAAGTCATTTCTTTCTTGGTTTCCATACATAGCAGCAATGAACGAGACCTAATTCTTGCTCTTATAAATCCATCACGGGATTCTTGGGAATATACAGATGAGGCCGCATCGGTGACAAGTTTTATTGCCCTCTCGACACTTTGTGAATGAAGTGGATAATTGGGTAGGCACAGTTTTTTAACCCTAAGTGCATTGAGTTCAATATTTGTGAGCGCCATAGTGAAGGGAGGTTCAGTCAGCATTTCTTTTGACTAGTAAATAGTATCATCCCATGCGTTTGCATTGAAATTTATCTCAGGAATCTTAAATTCTCTGATTTTGGACACATTTTCCGTCTCTGTTCTAATGTTCATGATGAAATCAACTGCTCTGTTTCGTTTTTATTCTGATGTATCTGATAGCATTGCTATCAGAACATTTTCGCAATGAGCAAAATATGCGTTTCTAGCAATGTAAGGCTTCACTACATTCTGAACATCCTTTGGAAGAAGATGAAATCTTTTAATTGCTCCAAATATGTGATGTGGTCCATTCCATATATATGGTCTACTCTTGATATCGAACCAGCTTGGTCCATAATTTGTAACAATAAAGAAAATTATTGATTGAAGAGCCAATGAAGGAGTTTTCTCTGCAATGTATAGACGGCAGACACGATTTGCTAATGTCAGCCATCGAGAATGTTTCAGTGGTCCGGGTTTTGTATTTTTCAAATCTTTTGGGACATTCCCACTTCTTATAGCCACAATAATTTTGTACAAATACTGTTGATCTTGGCTAAGATCATCGATAACCTCTTCTGATATGTGTGTTAAATCAATGCATTCTCTAATTGGTTTGAAGTTGACTGCAGGCATTTTTTCACATTCTTTCAGTGCTACTCCGATTTTTCCAGTAAAACATGTTGGACCTTTTGTTTTACCATCAAAATGTTCAAATAAGTGTCGAAGGGGAAGTTCATTTGTATGCAGCATGCAAATGCTCCATTGTAACAGTTTCTTTAGTTTTTCTTCGATGAGGTGGATGATCCCACCCTTGGCACCTGTGTTGGTATTTGTACTGTCACATCCTATGAAACGAATGCTCTCATTAATAGCTGACTCTTGAAAAAGGAAAACAAACTATCAGCTATATCTTAAGCTTTACCAGAAGAAGGAACTACAGTACATGGCTTAAATATTCATTTCATGGCTCAGAAACCAAAACATAGTGTTCCTCTCTAATGGAGACTCCTTACCATTTGTTTCCTTTGTTCACCTTCACCAAAGTCTTGTCCTTTCTTCCGTCAAAAAATATAGCAGATATGACAGCAGGATTAGCTTTACTCTCCATCACCAAACTTTTCCCATTTTCTCTTTTTTCCGTCGGATTTTGTTCTTGTCAATCAAAGCGTACTATCTTCTTTAGTGATTGCTCCATAATCAACTAAAGCAGCTGAAGCCAAAGCAGCTGCTGCTCGATCTGAAATTCCAAATCTATCGGCTTCCATCGCTACAGTAGGCAATGGAAGTCTCATTTGACCTTGTATGGCAACTGACTCATAGTCTGATTCACTCTGATGTAGGTCTAATTCATATTGTGTGGCAGTACTCTCTACATCTGAAAAACACTCTATTTCGGTTAAAATATGAGTCCTTCATTTCTATTCTTCTTTTAACCATTCCTTCTTCTGTCCGCAATTTCCTAGACTGCATTTTTTTAATTCTTTTTGTCATGACTATCAACGCCCGCTATTTTCATCGTACGCGTCGATCGCTGATCCTGTAAAAACAGAAGCTCTTCTTTTGGTACATTCAGTTCTCTTTGACAGGTGCCTCTTATGTGAACATCTTCGCAGCTCTCAGGACAGCCAAAGTTTTGATGGGAGATAAAAGGGCATTTACAGGAAATGATATCGAATAATTCTTCCAAGGTGTCATTAAAATTTTCTCTCATTTTGACACAACTTTTTTATCTACTAAGATCGTTTGCTTTGCCGATGAACCGCTTTAATTTGATATAAACTGATTTGTCAGCTATTGCAGGAATTGAAGCTTTTCTCCAAATACAGAGTATATCTTCAGTAATATTGTTGAAAATATCTGAGTTATGTAAAGTCACTGAAGTGGCTTCTTTTAAAAGAACATGGTCTACAGATCTACAGAAGCTAATGCTAACAAAGACCATAAGATCCACTCTAAGGTTAGCCCGAGAGAAAGGAAAGAGGAGGGGGTAAAAAGAGGAGAATAAGGGGTTAAGTAAGTAGGAAAACCTATCACTCGTGGGTTAACATTCATTCAGAAAAAGAGAAAGAAAGACTCCCCATCATCATCTGCCGGCCACTGCCGAGAAGTCGGAAATAGTCGAAGAGAATAGGAGAGGGGTGAAAGATGAAAAGAAGTAAAATAAGAACGCTTACAAACCATGCAAACATAGTCTTAACTCTCTGTCATACAATTAGGCTGACCATACGTACCGTTTTGAACGGGACAGTACCGTTTTGTATGGGTTTTTGTATGGGTTCTGTCACTGAAGAATAATTGTAAGCTCAAGATGTTTATGTACTTACTTTTTCATGAATACAGAATATTACATAACCCCCGTCCCTTTTTTGCCATCCCAATGTCCCGTTTTTGTCTCAAGGAAATATGGTCAGCCTACATACAATGCAAACTAGAGACATGCAAGTAAAGAGAGTTACAGACATGCAAGTAAGGAGAGGATTAAAAAAAAAAGAAGTAGGTACAGTATAACAAAAAGTGGGTTAGTGTACTCAACAAGCTACATCTACGTTCGTGTTAGTCTAATTTTTTTTTTTAATTTTATTCCTGGCATCACACGCTGGCATGTCACAAGCTGGCATTAATCGTCAACAGACCCATCCTCGACCACCACCCCCAGAGCTCCTGTTACTAATTGTTTTTTATTTTAAACAACGTTAATATTTTTAAAATGCCTATCTAAACAGTTCTTAAACATATTAACGCTGGTAGAATGAACGACTGACGCGGGAAGATTATTCCATTTATCAATTACTTTAAACGTAAAGAAGTTTTTCGCGATATTAGTAATGAAACGTCTGCCACGCAACTTAAATCCGTTATTACGAGTATTGCAATTATCGAAAGTGAAGAGTTTGTCAAAATTTACGTTATCGATGTTATGAACGATTTTGAAAAATTCAATAAGCTCCCCCTTAATCTCCTAGTTTCGAGTGAATGCAAGCCTAACTCTTTAATCCTATATTCATAAGGCTTGTTGCGCAATGACGGAATTAGTTTCGTGGCACGACGCTGAACCCTTTCTGACTAATCAATATCCTCACGCAAATACGGGCACCAAAACTGAACGGCATATTCTAAATGAGGCCTGACTAGGGACTTGTAAAGGGGCAATATAATATCCTTCGATTTAAATTCGAAATTACGCGCTATGAAGCCAAACATCCTATTAGCTTTTGCGCAAGACTGCAGGCACTGGTTCCTAACTTTTAAATCCTTAGATACGCGTACGCCTAAATCTACTTCCTCTTCAATGTTCGCTAACTCTCTATCATCCATCGTGTACGTGTAATTATTATTACGAGAACCTATATGCAAAACTTTACATTTGTCTACGTTAAATTGCATCTTCCACTTATCCGTCCACTCCATAATCCTATTTACATCGTTTTGGAGCCCATTTCTATCGTCCTCGTTAATAACCTTACCGCCTATTTTAGTAGCGTCCGCGAATTTTGACACGTTACTAGTCAATCCTACATGTATGTCGTTAATGTAAATTACGAATAGCAATGGGCCTAACACTGAACCCTGTGGGACACCGCTACCTAGATCCAACCACCCCGATTCACTACCATTAACAACGACCCTCTGTCTCCTAGCACGAAGCCATTCCTCTAATTCCATTCCGCGGTTAGCTACCTGACCGCGTATACCGTGCGCTTTAACCTTCGCAATTAATCTTCTATGCGGAACTGTATCGAATGCCTTTTTAAAATCTAAATAAATGACGTCAGCCGCTCTATGCCTATCGTATTCGCGCACGATTTCGTTATAAAATTCTAACAAATTAGTTAAACAAGATCTATGGCATCAAAACCCATGCTGACTACCTTAGCTAATTTGAAGTCTTCAGGAATGATCCCCGTTTCGAGTGACTGATTAAAAATCTTCGTTAAGGGTCCTACGATAACGTCTTTCAAATCTTTCAAATGTCTGGGATAAAAAGCGTCAGGGCCTGGAGCCTTGCTAACTTTTAGCTTATCGATATAATGCGCAATCTCACCCTCGTAAACAGTTATTTCATCCAAAATAGTCTCGCTACTAAATGGAACGATATCGTCCACGTCGGGGACATTATTTACGTCTTCTACGGTAAAAACTGTCGCAAAAAAGTTATTGAAAATATCCTCCATCGCCTGAGCGTCAGAAGCCAAAGCGCCGTTAACATGCACTAGAGGGCCTAAGTTATCTTTTATCGGCTTACGATTATTGACGTATTCAAAAAAATTTTTGGATTATGTTTACTATCCGCAGCTGTAAGTATCTAAATTACGCTTAGCTTTCCTAACTGATCTTTTAACCTGACGTCTAAGCTCGATATATCTATTAAAGTTAGCTGCCGTGCCATTGCGCTTATTAAGTTTATACGCTCTGTTACGCTCGTTTATGAACTCGCCTATTTCCCTAGTCCAACACTTGGGCCTACCATGATTTCTAGCGCGCTTGGGCCTATGAGGAATAAACTCGCTTTCAATATTCATAAAACTTTCTTTAAACGCCTCCCAATGCAAATTTGTGTCATTACCCATAAATAAGTTATCCCAGGCACTACTCTCATCCTATCCGCAAAACTATCAAAATTGGCCCTACGAAAATCAGGGACTTCTATTACGTTACTCCCCTTAGTGTTTTCTATCAATAACTTAAACCTAAGAATTTGATGATCACTACAGTGAGTTAAGACTGTGTTTGCATGGTTTGTAAGCGTTCTTATTTTACTTCTTTTCATGTTTCACCCCTCTCCTATTTTCTCCGACTATTTTTCTGACGTGTTGGCAGTGGCCGGGGGATAATGATGGTGAGTCTTTTTTCTCTTTTTCTGAATGAATGTTAACCCACGAGTGATAGGTGTTCCTCCTTACTTAACCCCTTATTCTCTTCTCTTCTCTTAACCCCCTACTCTTTCCTTTCTCTCGGGCTAACCTTAGAGTGGATCTTAGGGTCTTTGTTAGCCTTAGCTTCTGTAGATCTGTAGATCCTAAACTCTCGCCTACTTCTAAACCTTCGACTATATTTTCGCCGTTCGTCATCACCAAATCTAAAATATTGTCACCGTGCGTTGGTTCGGTAACCATCTGTCGTAAAAAATTATCTTCCATGAACTCAATCAATCTCAAACCCTCCTCATTACAAGTAAAAGTCTCCGACAATTATACTATTCCGATTGTGAATAAAGTTACCAAGAAGTGAGTAAAATCTAGTATCGGTATCGAGGGGTTGAACGGGAGGTCTATAAACAACAACAAAATTAAAACTAATACTACGCGCCCTAACTTCAACGCATATCGCATTAATTGCTGCCGGAAAATCTATCTTAACCTCGATAGCCCTAAGGGAATTACGAATGTACAGCAAAACGCCGCCATCAATCCTATGTAACCCATCATTAGTAAAGAGTTTAAAACCCGGTATATCAAATTCCCCCAACAAGTCCCGAGTCATGGTATTTAACCACGTTTCAGTGATAGCAACTATATCGTAGTTACCGAAATAAATTATCACCTTAAATTCGTTTAATTTATTCCTAATACTACGCGCGTTACAGCAAAAGACGTTTAAGTTATTTTTTACCATGGGCCGGCGTTTTAAACTATTTTTCACGTCGGGCCCGCGTTCCCCGGACCCAACATTTAAAGAAGGCTTCGACCTATACAGCTTTCAAACGTTCTCATCGATTAACTTACATAGCCTAGCATTCCCTATTTCATTAAAATGCACCCCATCTTTTATAAAAAGGCTAGGATCACTGAATTCTGACCACAGCTTTACGAAGGGTACATTTTCCTCAGCACAAATCTCTTCTAATTTAGTATTAAAAAATATCGTTTTAGACGTAATCCTAAGACTCAAACCGAGCCTAGGGGTAATATCTAGAATTAAAGACCTATCTGACATCGCCTTTAGGGATCTAATTAACCCCCTATATCTCTCCAAAAGGTCAGGCACTCTCGTATCGGGCCTATACGAGTCGTTGCCCCCTACCATCGTCACCAACATCGAGTGACGGGAATCAACGTCAATCCTATCTACTTCGTCTCTAACTCTGTCAACCCTGGCCCCTGGGAGACAGACCCTCCTCCTCGTGGTTGGATGCCGTTCAACGAACTCTGTGTCCATATGGCGCACTAAAGAGTCCCCAATTAAAATAGATTTCCCCTCATTCACGTCCCTTTCCAAATGGGCGAAAGGGTTCGAAACCTCGATAGGGGGAGGGGATTCCTATCACCTAACGTACGCGGCATAGCTCCACCCTTAACTTCTCTAAATCCTTCCCCATCTACTAATCTTGTACCAACCTTAACCCCTTCCTCAACTCAATCCAAACTTCCCGATAAGCTATCTAAAGTAGAAACTACGTCAACCGTAGCCCTACCCCTGCCCTCATCAAGCGTTGCAAGTCTTTCCGTTACCTCACGTACACTGCGTTTTATGTCAACTATTTCCTCCCTTAAATCGCAAAAGAAACAAACTGATCTCTCGGTAATCGCCATAGGACCGCCGTTATAATCTTTAAAATCCATATACCACAGGTTTACCCCACACCTAACACACGACGCTTTCTGCGACGGCATCGCGCAAGTTAAATTAGTTTATAACCATCACAAGTATAATTTAAATTAAGCCGGACGCTATGAAAACTTCTAAATCGCCAAAATCCACTAATATTCAATTACTTAACTATAACATTGTGAATACAAACGCAAGTATATAAAATTCAAAACTTTCCAAAAGTAAAGTTATTAGTAATATGCAAAAGCAGAGGCAATATCAGAGAGCTCAGGAAATGCGTCCGTTCAGTGCAGTCTGGCTGACGAATGGTATTGGCCAACCTGTTTATTTGTTGGCAATGTTATAAGAGGAAGCTCTTGTGCGGTTCCAAATATAAAATGTGATTTTGATTGACTCCTTGTAGCTCTAATGTTTGAAAGAGAAGCCATATTTGTTACTAATTATCAGAAATTACCAATTCGAAATCCAACAAAAACCTGAAAAATAAAAAAATTTCATTAAACATCTGAAACAGTTATATGTGGTAGAAAATGTGAAACAAACAATTTTTGCTTCAGCAAACGTTTTTGTAAAAAGAATACTTTTCGAGTTATTAAGCGTAAAATGACTACTGGCTGGCGGCCATTTTTTGGGGGAAAAAATGGGGTGCTTAGGATGAATTGAAAATTTTTAAATCCTCATATTCTTTTTTGTCACCTTTCAATCCACCTTATTACCAGTGAAGCAATTGTTGAACAATTTTTCACCACACCCTAATATATATATATATATATCAGCGGCGTTCGTCTTTCGATGGGAGGATGACGTCCACCAAGAGTTACTGGTGAACTTTGGATGCCTAAGGAGGTCAAATGATGAGACCCTTGCAGAAGACTGTGAGTGATTTCTTTTAACGAGCTTGACGAGGTGACTTAAATCCGATGGCATGGAAGAACCACGACGAAAGGAGGCCGCCCTCTCACTGCAGCACTCCTCCGTCTTCACAGCCTTTCGAACATAACGCCTCAGTAGTGTGGGCGCAAAATGGGAGTGCAGGAATGTTGCAATACAATTGCAAATGTCGATCAATGTTGCAAATGAATTATGCAACAAAGGAGGGTTTTCGTTATGCAATGCAGGGGGGGTAGGGGTATGCAATGCAGGGGTAGGGGATTATGTAATGAAGGTGAGGGGTGTTATGCAACATCAATGTTGCAAGGCTTATGCAGCATCAATGCTGCAAAGGGGGGTAGGGTTATGCAACAACTCAATGCTGCCAAGGGGGTGAGGGGAGGGAGCTTCGGGGGGAGAAGGGAAGATGACCTCCCCCAAAAGGGGTAGCCTTAACCTAAGAGAGGAAGAGAAAAGAGACGGAGGAGGTCTTTGGGGAAAAATGTGGGATGTCCTCACCCCCCAAAGGGAAACCTAACCTAAGCCTTAACCTAAGAAGGCAGGAGGTGTTCGCCTGGCTGGAGTCAGACGCATTATGAGCGTCCAGGGACTAAGCAGCTGTTATATAGAGGATCGTGAGTTGCCAGATATCACTTATTTATATATGGAGGGGTTACCAGATACCACATTTATTTTAATTTTTATTTAGATGAGTTGCCAAATAATGTTTTTATTTATATATGAGGGATTACCAGATACCACCATTTATTTTAAATTTATTTACATGAGTTGCCAAATAGTGTTTTTAATTGTTCAGGTATACCTTATTAGGTTGAGTTGCCAAATAATGTTTTTATTTATATATGGAGGGTTACCAGATACCGCCATTTAATTTAACTACTTATTTCTTAAAGGCAAGATTGACTTTCTCCTTAAAGTTGTTCAGAAAAAGAATTAATTATTTAAACGTCGTTCAACTAAATATTAATAATAAAAGAAATACACTAGACAATTGGCTTAGCAAAAGAAGTCACTCCAATAACATATTCTCTAAGAATAATATTCAATTTACCTATAATTCGCTTTCATTTATTCTAACACCTTAGAATGTATACTGTGTCTATTTACTTTTGACAATCCTTTCTATATATTTAACTGAATCTAATTTCTATTTATACAGAGAGAGTGAGAGAGAGTTAATGCTCGAAAAACTGAAGACGGCACACATACACACACACACACACACACACACATTATTGACTTTATTTCGAAATCACTGTTAAAAATTATATTACACTCAAACATAAGCCCCGTGTGTCTATTGTGTATACTGTAGGTCTAAGGTGGAGTGAAAAACGTAGATTACATTCAAACATAACCCTCAAGACAATTAATCCATGGCATAGCAGAAGAAATCATTCATCTTAATAATATTAATAATAAAAGAAATACACAGGACTCTTTATATTGTACATTATTACAATAACATATTCTCTAAGAATAATATTCAATTTACCTATAATTCGCTTTCATTTATTCTAAAACCTTAGAAGTATACTGTGTCTATTTACTTTTGGCAATCCTTTCTATATATCTTCTATTTTTTTATAAACACAAAATCGGGGAAATCAAAGTAATTGATAAAAGAATTAAATGAGAAATATTCTATAAGAATAATTTTCATTTTACCTCCAGTATAATTCGAAAGACAAGGAAGGCATACGTTAAAACAAATCTTTTTATTCGAGGAAAGGAAGATTATCGCTGAGCCGACCGCAAAGGTTGATTTGTCCCACTACTCGTCTCCAAAACTGGTTTTTGTCACCTTCCACTCGTATTATTAAATTCGCCATTATTATCATTATAATGGAGTTAAAAACAACTTAAATATATACATAAGCCTCACGTGATTGTTTTCCAAATTATTTATAGGCTAATTTAACCTTTAAGTAATGATTTTCCTTATCATATTTCCATATGCAAGAACAATATATATATATATATATATATATATATATATATATATATATATATATATATGTGTGTGTGTGTGTGTGCTGCAAGTTACAGTAGTAATAATAATAGCTAACTCGGTTTTCCTTCTTACCGAATTGTTCATTTAGACAAGGGTCAAGCTTTTCACTCCGCCTTAGACCTTCACTTTAACGTGGAATCCGAACTAAGCTGCAGCATTGGCGGGGTGAAATTACAATGTCATCGCCCGGAATCGATCTCTCAACCAGCACCCCAGCGTCTTAATCACTAGGATACCTAGGGCGCCCATTTATCTACCAACCCAAGCAGACATTCATTTTCATGAACTAAACACAATTTAATTATACTTTTACGCGAGAACTGGCAAGTAGAAAGTCAAGCCAAATACATTAATCAAAGTTGAGGATGGAATAGCATGCCCACAAACATTTATTTTGCAAATATTTGAAACCATCGTTGGAGACTGTAAAAGGCAATTAACACACACACACACACACATACACATATATATTATATATATATATATATAACCAAATCCACAAGTCAGGAATCTTGGGAAAGCTGGGAATAGTATGACCGCAAAAAATAATAATGCACAAAAACATTCTGCCTGTAGAGATCTTCTAGATTTCTTATTTTCTAATGATCTTTGTGTCATCGGATGTTACTGTGCTGTCTCTGGTAATGATCTATGTTAGGATTATGAAGAGTAGCGGCGCTAATTTTGTTTCCTGTGGTACTGAGCTGAGCGGCTCTGATGAAGATATTCCTGTAACGACTTGCATCCGCTCAAGTTGTCCATCTCCGTATCCGAACTGTGAAAAATTTAGGATCAAATAGGATGACCGCAAAAAATAATAATGTAAAATATTGTCGTGATAGTGATGGCAAATGTTGATCAGTGTTGCAAAAGGATGAGCGATATTGCATAAAGGGGTGGGTTCTTAAATGGGAAAACCGAGAAAAATATGGGCGCAAATGCAAATATTGTCGTGGTAGAAACTGCAAGGGGCAATACACGATGTGAGCATTAAATCTGCGGAGAGAATATAAAGACACCATTAGTCGACCAATCAGGACGTCCAAAGCATGGACCCATAATATAGGTGTTACGATTGGTACGCAATTTTATCATAGCCCAGCCAAGTTACACTGACAACCAATCATTAAACTTACGAACCGCCTCTTAGTCTTTTGGGGCGGTGCTTGGGATGATGCGTATAAAGGGAAATATTTTCAGCTGGGATTCACAGTAGTTATTTTCACCAGTAAATAAACATTCCCTCCGCCATGAATCAAGAATTTTACAGTTTACCAGATTTATATCAAGATGGTGGCGAAGCGTTGCTCACAATTAATCTTTCTCACGCAGCTGACCGGGATGGATTATTTCCAACGCAAACCGTTGATGATATTTGCAATAACGCCTCTTACGATCCGACGCAAGGGACTGCCGTAGAAATGTAAGTGCCTGTAATTTTAATTTTTGTAGCCAATTATTCGCAAACTTATTTAATGTGCCTGTCAGAAAGAGCACTTTCCTGGATTATTTCATCATATATATGGAGGGTTGTAGTAATTCATCTCATCATATTAAAAATGCTTCAGTTAGGTATCCGCAATTATAGATTAGTTTGCAATTATGTAAAATCCTGTTTTGATACATTGAATTTTTTTTATAGCAATCTTTTGCATTTTTTAAATATTTTTATAAATTCAAATGTTATTCGGAATTATCTCTTATAGGAACTTCCCTGAGCGGTTCAAAGATATCTTCACATTGTAATACTCTTACTATATGTATACTCTGCATATCTTTTGGATTTTTATTAAAAAATTCAGTATGAACTAATGAATTATTCTTTCTTCTTTAAGGTCCGATGAGGATTTGACACGTGTTATACAATTTTTTCGTTTTGAAGAAACCCATGTCATGGACCTGAATACGGAGGTAGAAGATTTACCGAGCAGTCAACCCAACGATTGTCACATCATTAACGAAATAATGTAAGTATTTTTTTGTTTCGATAATTTTTTTCGGGGAAGAAGACACAATGTATTTTCATCAATTTATTAAATGAAAGAAATCATGTTTTTAGTAAAATAACCATCTTAAACTACAGAATATACAAACTAACATTATTGGTTACAAATATATATATATACACGAACAAAACATCATACTATACAACGAGTACGCACAATCGGGAAACGGATTTTATCTGTCTACATACCATTTCGTCGTTTCGTTGAATGTGACACGGGTCGAATAATTTTTAAAAATTTATAAATTCTTTACCACGTGACATAGTATGCATGAGAAATGAAAGGCAGTACATCCCGCACGTATTACTAAAATATCCTGGTAGCCGGAAGGGGTTCCATACAACTTCGGGGATATGCAACTGATCGAGAAATTTCACAATAACAGGGTCACTCCAGGGTTGAGTCCCGAGTTAATCAAAATAATACATGCGGTCCCTATTTTAAAATAGATTGCAAACCAATGAATCTCTTCATTACCAATGACATCTTTGTTCACAATAAGACTACCGCAATCTCGCGTAGTTGGCAAATTCAAGGATTCATTCTTGGCAAACACACCGATAAATTTGGAGCGTGTGATTCGTTCACTATTCATTACTCTCTGAAGTGTATTCGCATCCATTTTAAAAGTCAGTGATAACGCCCCTAAATCTGTCTACTTCTATTAGGGCTTGTGACTTGAGGTATACTAGTACACTAATAGGTGCATCTAACGGCTTGGAGAATTCCAATCTGACTGAGATGTTTCCATTCTGTTGTGGACTTAAGTGTGTATTTACGCTAGCAGATAAGTCGGGTGTGATGTCAAAAGGATAAAGTTTAAATTGATCAATGAATTCTTTCTGCGTTACCGCAATCCCTAGCTCATCACAATCACCTGCAATATGGGCCAGATTACTATATGCTCTCGCGCAAAGCGGTAACACAGCGTCTGATGAATAGTCCATATCCAATGTTCCTCCCAACGCACCGTCATTAACGTATAGAGTTATAAGCACACCGGACAAAAAATTAGTCACCCCTAATAGCACCGATAGTAGGAAGTTCAAGGTCACACAGAGGGCGCTGATGTAGCATTGGTAAGTGACAAGTAGCGGTGACGTAGCACACAGGATCAGATCTGTTTCGTGAGGTGGTGAAGAACAAAGTATGTGTTGGATATAGTCTGCAAAATGGGTCGTGAGGCAGACGTTACTCAGTGGCAAAAAGGAGCCATCGTGTTTGGCAGAGCCCACGGACACAAAATGTCTGAAGTAGCCCAATTTGTTGGTGTGTCAACGCGTACTGTCCAGCGAGTTTACAAAGAGTGGTGTAGTTCGCAATCAACTGACAATCGACGGCGTAACTGTGGCCGGAAAACAATTCTCGACAATAGGGGCCGCCGCCATGTTTCTCGTCTAGTAACTGCAAATCGTTTTCAAACCAGAGAACAATTGCTCCAAGAAACCAATGAGGTTCTCCAGCGACCAATTTCCGAACGGACATTGCGACGAGAACTGCATGCGATGGACATCTGGAGCAGGGTACCACGGAAGAGGCCGCTGTTAACAGCAAGTCACAAATTGGCACGTTATAAATGGGCTCAGAGGCACAAAAACTGGACTGCGGCAGATTGGAAACGTGTAATTTGGTCCGATGAGTCCCGTTTCTGTTTGTTCTCCAATGATGGGAGGCGACGAGTACATCGCAGGTCCAATGAAGCCTTTAATCCTGAATGCGTCGAAGGTGTTGTTCAGGCTGGAAACAGAAAGTGAAGCGTAGGACTCTGGCGGAACTTCGGGACCGGCTGATGAACGAGTGGCAGCAAATCGATGTTCAGTACATGCACAACCTCGTAGAGTCTCTGCCTCGCCGGATTCGTGCGGTTATCAAGGCCAGAGGCGCCGTCACACGTTATTAGGTACATTCTGAGAGGGGTGACTAATTTTTTGTCCGGTGTGCTTATTTTTAAGGTTGAAATTCTCGAATTTAAAGGCATTCTTTTTATATTTTAAAATTCACCGAATTGTGTTCCTGCATTCCAATTAATATCCTTTTGGGTAGATTTCCCAGGGCTATGTTTTCTTTCTGTTTCGATGCCAACCCTGCTGGCACCGTGTATTGTTTGATTTATACTCTGTTAATTGTGTATTTTGCTGTGGCGTGTAGTAAATTTTTCTCAATTTCTATTAGTTTTGGTGAACTTAATTTCACTTGCCGTACGCGGAGGTGTCTCCATAATGTGAACCATAACGGGTTTTGCTCCCTCTTCTTCATCAGCATCCAGATTTAAACAGATCTCAGGATTCGTGCGGGTGAGCTTTATTTTCATATCCACCCCATTCACAAGCAACTTTTGGAATGTGAAATCTGTATGCAGGAGTCCAAAACACTCGATATCTTCTTTTTAGAATTTTTAAATTTGTCCTTTATACTACTTTCGTCTTTAGCTTGATAATATCCTTCGGCACTTAAAAAGGTATCCTTCGCTTCTTTGGAAAAGTTTAGAACATTTTCCAGATAGGCTCTTAGGTGAGAGTACCCCGTGCCTGCCGATATGTTAACCTGATTTAAATATCCGTCACACTGGTTGAATATGGAGTGCGGAAACTTTGTTTCAGGGTATACAGCATATTTGTCATCGCAGTCCGTTCCATCAGAATGGGCTATACGTATTTTAGCGTACATGTGCACAGAGCTTGGATCAAAAAAGTAAGGGCCTGAGCTGGTATCACGAATTCAATAGGGGCACTCGGAGAACTAATGGTGTTTAAAGGGTTAATTGTAATAAAGTCACTGTGTTCAATAGAAACTTGAGTTGGGGGCATGTCAAAGAGGGACAGTTCCGATTTACAGCATTGTGAACTACATGGATGGATGAAGCGTGCCATGACGAGTTAGAAATAGTCCCTCCTCTCTCGACAAGTAGTAAACAAACTATGATTCATGAGATCAATGTCCTTAGCTTATATCAGTCAAAAAATGGTCAACCATAGGCTTCATCCGCTGAGAACACTTCTTTTTTGATATCCTTTTACGTTTAATGCCAAGTGATTGTAATCCCTTCTTCCGGACAGACCTCTTCTTCTGGCACCCCTCTTTAGCAAAGGAAAAGCCGTACGTAGTATGGTTGAAAAAATAGATCCAAGTCCACTACCACGCTGGTATCTCACCCCTCGATAGACGGTGAAATGCTTTCTGTCCATTATGACTCCGTACGTCGAAAGTGCAGCTTCACTGTTAAGCTCCCATCACCGAATGGGAAATTTTTTCCCTCAATCGTTCTTATATATATTGAGATATTGGTTATTAGATTAGTTTCGACATTCACATCATAGGGTCTGTCATATGTATTACTCAAACTCCTTCCTCTATGGTTGGGAATGTGAGCAATGCGCAGCAGGCGTGCCTGGGTATCCCCAACAAACTGGTGCTCCACTATATTGCTGTAAATATAGCACATGTCTGGGGGTGTATAGCCAGCATCCAATTTCTCCAATTTCATCTGATACATTAGGCTGGACAAATCATGTTGTACCTCGTGAAATGTGTCTCTTTGGAAGGTTGATCGATATCGCCCCTCGGTCATAATTTTGAACACTCTTTGGTCTTTAATATTTCTGTTAGCTTTTGATTTTAGGATTAGAGTATGTGCAGGGTTTCCTTTGTTTACCATTTCGTATACTAAATCAGTCCTAAGATTTGAGTTTTTTAAACTTACGTTTAAGTCTCTCACAACATCCTCAGCCGAACCATAACGGCACGGACCTAGTGTTACTACTGTACTGTAATACCGTGCAACCTCAGTCCGGGCGATACGTATAGTTTCATCCCGAGTTACCCCGGCTTTTACACACTCATCAATGTCTCTAAGAATCGTAAAAACGGTATCTTTATAATCAATATTTAAAAAGAGGGTGTCCAGCTGAATTTCACATATCCCCACCTCATACGAATCACGACCCAATTCAACGGGTCCATGGAGTTCTGTTACAAAGTTGGCTAGTGTGTTGTTAGGGTGTACAGACAGGGACGAGGAGGAAGGGAGTGTGACGTAGAAATGGTTAGGAACCATGTTGCATATTATTTAAGCTTCATTATTGTATCAGCTTTTATATAGGTGTTGAAGCTTTCTGGGTACCCTAGCCATTTCACCAGGTACATTTTTCTCTTTCTTTAACCTTTGCTTCCTATAATTCTCTCAATTTTAAACACATTTTTTCCTAAATTAAATGCCACTTTCTGCAACTCCTCTGCAATTCCTCGCGGTTAAAGCCTCCTGCGATTTCTTCCCCATTCAAATCTTCAACGTAATATAGCATTATCTCACCTTTACGTTTCATAGCCCTAACTTTAAAAATCTCACGCGTCCATCCTTGCTCAAATCCCTTCGCGAATTTATTTCCCGAACGCGACAGCTTTACATAATCATTGATTTTGAAACGCGGAGAGTGTGGTGGTGGCGGTCTTCCATCTCTTCTCACCTCTGAGCGCGTACCTCTTTCTAAAACCTCGTTAGGTGTTGTCCCAATCGTGCAATGGTATGAGCGGTTGTAGGATGAGGGCAATGATTCCAGAATGTCTAGAAATTTGTATGTGTTTTTATGTGTAAAATAGCGGTGAATGCGTTCCTTTATGGTACGTTGAACTCTTTCGGCTAAAGAAGTCTTATGTATAGTATTGGTAGTGTAATAGCTGATATTAAACTCTGTCAACATGTTCTGAAAAGCACGGCCTATAAATTCCTTCCCCATATCCGTACAAAAATAGCCAGGAACCCTGTTTTCTTTTAACATCAGCGTTTTGATGGCTTTAGCAACTGTTTCAGGTGATTTATTTTTCAGAGGAATTAGCCACAGATGTCTAGAGAATACATCTATTATGAATAGAATGTAGCGGTAACCATCGTTACAATATCGTTAGAATATTTTTGCATGTCTGTTAAATCTGCGTGCCGAATAGAGTCAATCGAAGCAGCTGTTGTCTTGGCTGTTTTAAACCTTTTTCCTACAGGCTTATGAAATGTATAAGCGTCCTGCACCCGCAAAAATCTCTCAGCATCTTTTTTTTCTACTCCGTAAACACTTCTGTACATTCTACCTGCGCCTCCGTAGGAGGCTGGGTTAGAAATGTTATAATAACGTCTTCTTAATATGTTAGCCATTTGTGTATTTTAGAGGCACGTGAGTAGTGTTGACCGTTGTTTAACCTCTTCTTTCTCCTGTTCAGAGGTGTTACCGCCGGGGGTGATGGCGTCTTCAATTGTGTCACGTGCGACGTATGTTCCAAGTCTTTTAACCTGTTCAGATTTCCTATCATTGTTTTGGGGACATTTATTTGTTGTAGTCTTGCTTTAATATGCTTCCATCCTAATGGTGAGGGCCTATCCCACTTTCTCACCAGATCATGGACGATGTCTACGATATTCGATCCCTGTACCTTTGCTCCTTCTACAATGATCTCACCTGTATCGGTCCATTGTATGGCGGGGTCCTCATTCAATAGATTATGAAGACTTAAACGTTTATTCCTCAATGTATGTGGGATGGTGCTTTTTAATACATGCTCGATATGTTGTGTGGCCGAACATTAATCTTTGGTTGGTCAGCTCTATCGTCGGACACAGGTCTTATGTCACCATGTCCATCGTTCCCCGTGCTGTGCCTAATAACCACGGGAATCTCTGTCGGGTTCTTATAATTTTCGTACTCATGAAGAAATTTCTGCAGAGCTTCTTGGTACAAGATTCGTTTCTCATCAGGTGTTTTTTCACTGTTTAATAATGCTAACAATTCGCTATTAATCTAGTCAGTAAAGGACCCAAAACTGAAAAAAAGATGGGGAGGAATGACCCTCCTCTTTGTACAATAATTTGTTTTTTCTTCATTACAGTTTGACTTTTACGAGCGAGTGCACGTATTATGTTCTTGTAACGGCGTAGGCGAGCCTTCTGAGAGGGATTTATTGATACATTGCAATTTATAACGTTAAGACAGATTTCACACATGCATTTTAAAAAGTCGGAGTCGATATTTTTAGCAAACATCTGCTGCATTGACCGGGGCAGTCGATGATAGATTTTTATTAATTCATGGTATTTCTTTAGCCTCTTTGTCATTCTGGAATATACACCGTTTCAGGCTCGTTTGGAAATATATTCGTTCTTAGAAGCACCCGAAACGTGTTTCGCGGATGAAGGTCGCAAAGCAAATATCCATAACGCGGGCTTGTAGCTTCTTTATAAACTTCCAAAAACTCCTTACGCTGATTCGGGAACATTTGATTGGCTAATTTCCCACTTTGTGATGCATCTCTACGTTGCGCGAATAAGACTAGATATTATGTATTTAACGACACATTGCGCACGTACAGTATCTATTTTTGAAAAATAGATTCTGATTGATGAAGAACACGCTTTTGTTAAGATGGTGGGAGCATACTGTAAGTGTCTCGGCAAACGTTTTATCCATCTCCAACATGAGATCGTCAATTACAATGACTGTATGCTCATTGCCCTTTAACGAATTAACGTCATATATACCTTTGTGGAACAAAATATCATCTTGGTACTCGTTGAACACTAATTGATACGTCGAATAACACCATATAACTTTATGCACAAATTTTGAGAACATCTCTCCCTTTTCTTTAATGATTTTAAGCATAAACACAGTTTTACCACATCCTGTAGGGCCAGATATAATACATGTGGACGGGCTCGTCAACCTGAATTTTTCTACAGAATCCATTTCTAACACGTCACACTCCTAAGTGTTTACAAAATATAATAAATATTTAAGTGATGACCCTTATATTCTACAGTCTTGCTTTTCGCTTCTGCCACAGAACCGTGAATGACGATGAGGTACAAAACCCCACCATGGATATTACAGATAACTCCGACAACAGTGTAGTTGTGATCACAGAATCCATCCCCGCTGAAGAATCTTCACCAGCGATACCTGTAGCACGCGCCAGTTCCATTTCTAACACGTCACACTCCTAAGTGGGTCATTTACAAAATATAATAAATATTTAAGTGATGACCCTTATATTCTACAGTCTTGCTTTTCGCTTCTGCCACAGAACCGTGAATGACGATGAGGTACAAAACCCCACCATGGATATTACAGATAACTCCGACGACAGTGTAGTTGTGATCACAGAATCCATCCCCGCTGAAGAATCTTCACCAGCGATACCTGTAGCACGCGCCAGTTCAAATTAGAGGCGCGATGAAGAGCCCACCACGTCAGGTATAAAGCGCGCCAGGAGTGCGCCGGTTGTTAGACCACCAGTAATAGAGCCCCAACCTTCTACGTCTTACGACACAACCCCCACAATAGTACCTTCCTCAAATATACCACCTTATTCCTGTTCAATTCCGGGTGCATTCTTCACAGCTACAGCAGCTTCTCATTCTGTTGAGGATGGCATAACATTCGAGTTGGTGCGCACCGGTTCCCGCACCCCAGCCTTGACTAGAAATCGGTATACAATCAGGGTTGATCTTAGATCCATGTATAGCAATGGTGTTGAACACGGACTACGGCGGGTCAGATGAAGGAGATGTAGATGATATTTGGGTAGTAATACCGTTCAGACGTTTGACAGCTGAAGATATAGAGTATATATTAGGCCGTATAATGCGGGCCTTTCAAAGTAGTATAGCCTTCAATATGGATAACTTCACGGTAAATAGTGACCGTGTATTCCGTGTTGCGGGTCATTGTGCCACACCTTATACTCTTAACTTCAATTCTCAGGCTATTTACAGACGGCATATTAACGTCGATCGTGGTTGCGGATGTATAGCAGTAGTCTTAGCTCGTATGTTTATTGTACTAATTACACGGACCCAAAAAATTTGGTTGCCTACGGTAGTGGAGCGTGCCCGTAAACTAGCTGTAGACTGTAAACTCAAGTTTGACTGTAATATGGGTCCTGAGGAGCTGAGAAGGGTAGAACAGGAAATGAATGTTCGTATAGTTGTATTTGGAATGGATGATCGTCGTAGAACTGGGTATGTTTTTAAAAGCTGTGTGAGAGATCGTGCAAGAACCCTACTTATTTTAGGACTGTCAGGGACAACGTATCTCCCCATCCGTAATATAAGGGACCTTTACGAGAGTTATGATAAAAGTCGAAAATATGAACGACATCATGATTTGTGTAAGGGGTGTATCGAGTTTGCAGATGATATAGTGAAACATTGTAAAGATTGTCACATGGTATGTAAGCAATGTAAAAGCTCCAAATGTGAAAGCCGTGTAGTTGAAGCTGAGAAGAGGGATTGTGATGTGTGTAGACGCATATTTTTCAATAATAACTGTTTTGAGCTCCATGAATGAATTGGCACGTGCAGGAAAATGAGAATCTGTGAATGTGGTATGTTTCATATCATGGATAATTGGGGGAATTTTAAGCATAAATGTGATAAAATTCACTGTTCTACATGCCATGAGAAATATAAGGCGGATGGAGTAAAGCATGTATGTTATATGAAAGACGCTAAGCATAAAAATAGCCCTTGTATAACTGTGTACTACGATATAGAAACATACGAATGATGAAACCAAAGAGGTTATTCCACATTTACTTGTAAGCCAGATGTAAGCCAGACTATCTCTGATGAGTGTATGGAGATCGAGTGTGATGAGTGTCACAAATGTGGTAAACGGACAAACGTTTATAAACGATTGCACACGACAGCCCTTTGAAACTCTTTGTATCCTATATTGTCAAGTTAGCGGACAAGTTCAAAAAAATGACTATGTATTTTCTTGCCCATAACGGAGCAAAATTTGACACACAGTTCCTTTGTAAGTAGTTGCTTGAGCACGAGTCATCTGAGATATTTACAGTTGATCCCTTGAAAACAGGCAACAAGCTACTGTAATACAGATGCAAATAAGAGGTAATGTACAGTTTAAAGACACTATTTTTCACACCTTGTAAATTAGCAAAGCTACCCAAGGTGATGGGCATAGCCGCTGAAGTTTCAAAAGGATATTTCCCTTATTCCTCACTAGCGAAACTTTAAATTACGTAGGACTACCTCCACCCAAACGTTACTTTAACTATAAATTTATGAGTACAGATGAACTTGAAGATTTTGACCGATACTACAACAGTTTTAATGAATCTAATCCTTATAATATAGCTGATGAATGTGAGCGTTATTGGGTGAATGATGTGCGCGTGGGTAGAGTATGTTTCCAGGCCTTTAGAAGGATGTACATAGGCCGTTTCAAATGCGATCAGCTGCAAGTCGCAACCACCATTGCCTCATTATGTTTTACGGTGTTCAAGAATAACTTCATGCCTAAAGACACCTTAGCCGTTATTCACAGAAACAATCCCCGTAATTATGCTACTGTAATTATGCTGCTGTAGGTGTATGAGCCAGTAAATAGCCTTTACTGGCTCATGGGAGCATGAGTATGATGCACGGATGGAAACAGATGGACAGTACCGTGAAGAAATAAACACGATCAAGCGTTCAATGGTGCTGGATCCTCTCAAATGCGGTGATAGTTTGTTCGGAGGGCGTACAAATCCCTTCAAGCTATACTTTCCGCCTACGCAGAGCGTGAAACTCCATTACTACGACTTCTGTTCTTTATATCCCTACATGATGAAGAACAATCCGTACCCCGTGGGTGCACCTGAGAAACTGGTGGGACCTGACCTGCCCACCATCGAGGTGTTCTCAACAAATTTGAACGGGTACTATTTCGGCCTTTCTTTCGTAGACGTGCTCCCCCCACGCGATTTATGCGATCACAAGCTCATGTTTCCCTTGTGCGTGAAGTGCGCAGAGGAAAACAATGGGGAAAGTATTCATACAGCTAACCAGCGTAAGATCAGAGGTGTATATACAAGTCCAAAGCTGGATCTAGCTGTTCGCCATGGCTACAAAATATTGAAGATACATGAGGTGTGGAGGTTTCAGAAGCTGCCCAACCTTTTCACGCCATATATAAACGCTTTTTTGAAGGAGAAGGTCGAAGCATCAGGGTATCCGCGAGGAGTTGATACCGAAGATGAAAAATCGGCCTATATTCAACGTTACCGTGACCGTGAAGGTATACAGCTTGACCGTTCCCAAATTGTAAAGAACTCTGGCAAGCTTTAGTGCAAAGTTGTGTCTAAATAGCGTTTGGGGAAAGTTTGCACAGAATACTGGCAAAGGGAACGTTTATTTGGGACAAAGTTATAGTGAAGTCTGTGATTATGCAAACGCTCCCGATAAAGCGGTCATGGAGATTGTGAATGTAGGTAATACTTACATAATAAAGTACAACAATACCGAATTGGCCACAGATACCTCACGGGTTACAAACATACCTGTAACCAGCTTCACATCGGCCTACGCACGCATCAAACTTTGGGGCCTATTGCATTCTCTTGGGCCTAGGGTTTTGTACGCCGATACAGATAGTGTGATATTCACAGAGAGGGAGGGTGAATACTTGCATCCTATTGGTGAATTCCTCGGAGAGTTGACTGATGAGATCAAGGATGAGTATGGAGACATCGCATACGCCGACTCTTTTGTCTCAACAGGGCCAAAAACCTATGGGGTACGGGTGAGGGTGGGGGATGATATGAAATACATCGTGAAGGCTAAGGGTATCACGCTCAACCAGGCGAATAGGCGGGTCGTTAACTTTGATTCGTTGAAGTATCTAGTGTGCTTGGAAGATGATGAGGGCGACCGGCCGCCCCAACTTACTTTAGGTACCCACAATTTTCGGGCGCAGAAGCTGGGGGGCGTGAAGGAACTTAGGGGTACAAAGGTATGCCGTAACACCTATAGGAAACGTTACCAGGTGCTTGGTACCTATGATACCGTGCCCTCTGGATACCATAATCTTCGATATGTCTATTGTTAACTTATTTATTACACGTATTTGTAAATATATATAACTTGAATATTTCTTTTATTAAATAAATCGTGTTTCAATTAGCGTTTCACTTCCTCCTTTGTGTGTGTGTGTGTGTATGTGTATGTGTGTGTGTGTACACAGGAGAGAATTCTAAGCTCCGCCCAGCGTGTGCACAGGAGAAAGTTCTAAGTTCCGCCTACCTGTATGATTGATCACGTGACTCCTGCTACTACCTGGGCATATCTCTTCCCCGCGTGCTCAGTTGATCGAAGTACGCCCTAGATCTCCGACGTGTATTCTCCCGCGTAGAAGAAAAATAGTAATGGCTACCTTTAATATTGCGTGTTCAACGTTTATGAAGTGATATTCGGCAAAGTGCGAAGATATGGTGGATACTGAAAAACTCCCTATTACCCCTCCTTTGATACTTTTAAGGCTACATTGAACATTGCGAAGGACCAAGATGTTCAAATACTCTACCGGTATTCTGGGGAGAGCATTGTAGGATTTCGTAGTACAAACGATGTATTGAAGTATGTTATAGACCTATCCTTTATAAAGGCTCACATACACCGCGAAGTGGAAGAAGCAACACGCTCAGAAGATAAGCAACGGTAATGGATAGTGAGTCTTGTTGATGAGTGGCGCGACAAGCGATATTATGTCATGTTGCATCATATCGATTACTCGTACCCTGCGACTGAGAATGTAAATCTTGTCATCATGGAGAATCTTAAGTGTTTTTACCACTATATTAATATATATCATGATGAGGTTTGTTGTGAGGTTGTGGCTAATGACCTGTGTGAGTTTTTAAGTCTTTAGAGACGAGTATGGCTTGTTAAACAAGAAGGAAAAAAATGGGCATATGTTTCTCTCAAATAGTGTGCCGGATTGTGAAGATGTTTAGTTTGTGGAAATGAACGTGTGGTGAGTGATAAAACATTAAAACCGATATTGCCTCATGTATCGGAAAATTTCTCAAAACATCTACCCAATATAATGGGATACAAGTATTCATGTTGTGGCTAAAGGTCTGCGTGAGTATTTAACAGAATTTATGGGGAGTGCGAGTGATAAAACATTAAAACCGATATTGCTTCATGTATCGGAAAATTTCTCAAAACACCTACCCAGTATAATGGGATACAAGTATTCGAACAGCGCCGTACACGTTTCATTAGTTTATGGTGTGACTCACTCCTCCCGTCGAGCCGATCCGCTGCATGTGGCTCATAGACATCTTAGAGCTTGAACCGACTGGACGTGCGCTCTCGAATACGATGGAACTTCCTTTGAGCAGCATTCTCAACGCCGTGTACGATGTGTCCGTGACGATGTCGTTTCGCGTGTTCAGGCGTAAAACCGGTGCCATTAACTACGTACTGGAAACGACTTGCAGACAAAGAAACAAACGGAATGTTGTTTATTTAAGTGTTGAGGAGATGAATAGAATCTTCGTGGTAGTTGAGAAGTGGAGTGAGGATCGTTATAAAATTCCTGCAGGTGTAGGTACAAGAAGAGAGCAGATTAGTGACAGCCCCTCATATGCCGTTGTTTGTACGTTCTGTATAAATAACGATCGGCCGTGCATTGATATACGGCTGATGTGGAAGAATGCTTCTGATAATGACGCTCTTGTCCCTACGTGAAACCGTTTACCGAGTGTAGGACTGAACAATAGGGTGGATCGATTTTACATTTTTTTCGATTTCCATATTCTAATAGAGGCAAAAACTTGCGCAGGCATGAGAAAATAGCCTCTGCAAAATCGTAGCTTAATAAGTAATCATCTTCTGCCCCCGGCAGAGCGATGAAAATCATATTTTAGTCACAAAACGTATTTTTCTTATAATTTTTAAAATATAAAATTTTGCGTGTGTTATTTTCATGCCTAAGCAACGATATAAATGCTATGGGAAATATATAAATGCATTATTTAAGACAAAGAGCCGATCTGAAAATATGTATAAAATATACATATTTGTCTTAAATAATGCATTTATATATTTCCCATAGCATTTATATCGTTGCTTAGGCATGAAATAACACACACGCAAAATTTTATATTTTAAAAATTATAAGAAAAATACGTTTTTGACTACTAAAATATGATTTTCATCGCTCTGCCGGGGGCAGAAGATGATTACCTATTACACTAAGATTTTGCAGAGGCTATTTTCACATGC
The DNA here is from genome assembly GCA_023014485.1 of Bathynomus jamesi. NCBI lineage: Eukaryota > Metazoa > Arthropoda > Malacostraca > Isopoda > Cirolanidae > Bathynomus > Bathynomus jamesi. The sequence continues at coordinate 9,992 of JAJOZX010004683.1, read as the reverse complement.
ATGCGCAAGTTTTTGTCTCTATTAGAATATGGAAATCGAAAAAAATGTAAAATCGATCCACCCTACAGTGAACAAGGCGAGAATGGTCTAGAGCTGGATGCTTATTTAAAAGGTTTAGACTCTTTGAAATATCATGAACTTTGGTACAAAGCACTTGAGCGGTACAGGGCTGAGCTCACCTACACCGTTCACCCTGAAGAGCTATTTCTTTATATAATGAGTAGCTGTCGTAACGACTTAGAAGATTATTTCAACTGCCGCTACGCAGTGTGAAGAAGAGTTCACGAATGAAAAGCTCGGGTTGGTAAAAATAAACCCCCGATTGGAAAGGAGTGTTTATAAACTTGTATTTAATAATGACATTGTGGCTAACGATGACCCCTTTGTGCGTACATTTGATTGTATTCTAGACGTATTTAAAGATAACTTGCCAACAGGATGTAAAGTGGGCACAAAAGTAGTACTGAACGATATGAAGGCCATTTATATAGAGTATAGGTAGGTTTCCCTATAACTTGAGCGGTGAAATAATATTAAGCCGCGTTTGCTGCGTAGTGCAAAATAATAATGATGTGATTGTAGCCTTGATTACGTGTGAGTTTAGTGTTTTGCGCAGTAGAACAAAGTGAATGTATTTTGATGAATTTTCAATATATTAATTATTTAACATAATTGTGTATATATATATATATATATATATATATATATACACAATTATGTTAAATAATTAAATATTTGAAAAAATATATATATACAGTATATATATATATATATATCTCTCCGGTACTGCTATATTGATGGTTATACTCCATCGTTTTGTATTTCTTATTTTTTTATTTTGTTCAGTAAAAGATAAAGTGGATGTATTTATTTTCAATATATTTAATTATTTAACATAATTGTGTATATATATTTCTTCTCTACTGTTATACTGATGGTTATATTTTTATTTATTTTTATTATACACATGCCCTCGTTCATATTTCTTATACTATTATAATTTTTTTATTTTATTTTTTTATTATTCCATCGTTTGTTTGTATATTTTCTATATATTTCTGATTCCAATAATTCGTCTAAATAACAGAATGATGTAATGGTGTTTTATTTAACTCTTTTCCTTGTAAACGATATTTAACTATACAAAATGGCTGGTTACACCTTCTAAACCGACTGACGGATTTCTAAGCCAACCGTCAAGATATATGCTTTAGTTAAATAAATAGCGCTATCTGGCAACTCAACCTGTACATCTGAACAAGCTATTTACGCCTTATATGCCAACTGACGAAATTCTAAGCCAACTGTCAATAATATAAGCTTTAATTAAATAAATAGCGCAATCTGGCAACTCAACCTGTACAAGCCATTTACGCCTTCTAAGCCAGCTGGCGGATTAAGCCACCTGCCGGATTTATACCTAATAAGAAAGCGGGCGCTCAGATAAAGTCTTAATATGCGCTTGGCTCCTGCCAGGCGAACACCTCTCTTCCTCTCTCTCCTCCTTTCTTTCTCTTGGGGGATAACTCCGCATCGAAGTCGCGTAACCCCTTGTTGCTCTTGCAACATTCCCTCTCCCACTTTACATAATCCCCCTCCCCTTCATTGCATAATCTCCTACCCACCATGCATTGCATATCCTTCCCCCCCTGCACTGCATATCCCACCCCCTTTGTTGCATAAACCCTTTGCAACATTGATCAACATTTGTAATTGCATTGCAACATTCCTGCACCCTCCCATTTTGCGACCATCCTACTCGCGTCCACCTCCGCCTGCTCCGGCATTGAAGGGTTTGTGTTCGATCAGTGTTCGTCACAGAGAGAAATTATAATTTTAATTTGTAATTTAAAAATAAAGCCTACTAACACACACACACACACACACACACACACATATTGCAGCGAATCTCTGAGGCTGCTGAAAACTATACTTTTTTGAAAAGCCTATGTAGTGTGTAAGCTGCATGTATATATAGTGAGGAATATAGAGAGATGTGTGTGTTTCAGAGCATGTTGCGCTACTCACACGGTAGATGATACACGGGAAAAGATCAGCTAGGGAGGAGAGTGATAGGAGAAACAGGGTTCAGACACTTTCTGTCTTCTGTTGGAATGACGCCTACAAGCTCTTCGTTTTATATTATATATATATATATATATATATATATATATATATATATATAATAATAATATGGGTCCAAATTCTCACTTAATCTGTAATTTGTGCAATTTAGTAACAACGGAAAACCTAGCGGTTAGATGTGATTTCCGCCAACGATTAAACGACTTTAACTGCATGAATTGGATGATAGGGAAATAACTCTTGTCTCGAACGCGAAACACGTTGTGGGGATCAAATTTCTATGTGGCGCATGTACACAGACCGTAAATTCTTTCGCGGTCTTTAAAGAAATGGAGATAGCAGACTCGAAAGTTACAAAAAAGAATGAAATAATGGGGTCACATGGGTCCGGAATGGTCCCAACGAAAAACGGTTGGATGAGAGAGAAGGCAAAATAACGAATAGCAGCATAATAATGAACAACAATTTAATAACAAATAACGATATAAACAATCTAATACGGAAGGAAGACATAGATGAAAGGAAAGAAATAAGTAAAAGTTGCGAAGTAGAGAAACGGTTCAACGAGCGAAATGATAAAAAGATAATAACGAAAAACGTAGAAAATAAACAGCCAAAGAAAAATAATGATAATGCCAAAACTAAGAACTTGGAAAATAATAAGAAAGAAAACAAAAGCGTAGAAAATATTGTATGCTAATACTACGCGAAAGGAAACTGCAGATATCGGGATGGGCAATGCATATATGCACATCCCACATTATGCAAAATGCATTACACAAGTGGATACTGCAAGTTTGATAAGAAATGCATGTTCCACCATCTTACTGTCTGCAACACTTATGAAAGGTATGGGAGTTGCAAATATAAAAAAAAATGCCGATACCACCACCCTCAAAGGAACGCAACGAGGGAACAGAAAAAATGAACATCAAATAAGAGTGCCAATTTTTTAGACGCAGCCAACACATTTCAGCTGCTAAATACTCTCCAGCAATTACAAAACCAGCTGACAAATATAAATATAGAAATCCGAGAGCCGGACAGAAGGTACAAACAAAGGCACTTCATGCGTTATCGGGACAACAGGTACAGACAAAGATAAAAAGAGGTAAATTCTCGGAGGACCACAAGGCAAAGAAACCGGCACCCCCATTCGAAAACAAATCGGAACCACCTGTATGCGAAAGAGAAAGAAAAAAAATAAAAATAATCCTAGCCAACATAGAGGGCCTTAAATCAAACCATTCCACGAACAAGGTTGTATACCTGAAAGGACTCATGCAAGAAGCCGGAGCAGACTTTGCATGCCTCACGGAAACTCATCTAAAGGACTGCCAGGCGAACTGTGAAAATTGTGAGTCCTGTATTGACAAAAAAGAAATACAAATTGACAAAAATAACATCCTCCGAGCCGACAGAACAGTGAGACGTAAAGGAGGATGTGCTATTTACACACGCGAAAGGCACATAGCAGAAATGGCTATAAGTATCTCAAACAACTACGTAGAATGTGTAGCAGCAAAAATTGAAAAATTAAATATGGTACTAATTGTAATGTACAGACCCCCAAACACACCAACCTCAAAATTTTCAGATTCCATTACAGAGGTAAGAAACTTAGTAAAAGATCTACACTCTCCAACCCCAAATATGTTTCTCTCTCAAAATTTTCAGATTCCATTACAGAGGTAAGAAACTTAGTAAAAGATCTACACTCTCCAACCCCAAATATGTTTCCCATTCATGAAATATAAAAGAATAGGAAAAAATATATGTACACATCAGGACAAGGGGGGCACACGAGAAGACCAGGAGCAGGTAAAAATGCTACTAGCTTCAGCTGACGAATTTATGTTAACGCAAAAAATAACAGAAAACACAAGAAAAACAACTGCCTAGATTTGGTATTCACAAACAACAGTAATCTAATTGATAATGTAGAAATATCCCCAACTATGATATCAGACCACAACATCATTGAAATAACAACTAATATAAAGGCAACAGGAAAGGAAAGAACACGCACAACAGAAAGAAGCAAATTCGAAATTTTCAATTTTCACTCCAAAGCTATAAACTGGGAAGATGTGACATCCAGCATGGAAGTAATAGATTGGAAAACCATTTTCGAGGCCAAGACAACGGAGGAGATGCTAATGACGTTAGAGGAGAAGACGTTAGAAATTGTGGAAAAACATGTCCCAAAGATACAACAAAGAGGAAAGAGAAGCAGGTTCGAAAGACAAAAGAGGGCATTGTTCCGAAAGAGAAAAAGAGTGACTGCAAAATTAAGTAATTGTAAAGATAACATCAGAAAAATATTAAATGATAAACTACAAAGTATCGATGTCGTCATACAGGAACTAATCGAGAAGCATACAGAAAAAGATGACGCTATAGAAGCGATAAGGGATAACTCAAAGTACTTCTATAATTTCGCAAAAAGAAAGTCGAAAAACCATGTGACTATCGGACCTTTAAAAAGTGAGAACAGTGATTTATCTGATGATCTAACAGAGGTATCTGAAATATTAAAAGCTCAGTATGAATCATCTTTCAGTATCCCAAAAACTGACAAATTGATATGCGATAGAAACGCGTTCTTTGAAGAAGAACCACAAGGGGAAAGTATAACGGATTTCGACTTTACGACGGATGATATTACACAAGCTATAGGGAAAATAAAAACACACTCAGCGGCAGGACCGGATAAATGGAATGCCACACTGATCAAAAACTACAAGAATGCAATCGCTGAGCCCCTATACTGGATATGGAGATGATCATTAGACACGGGAGAAATACCACGCATCCTGAAGAGCGCGAACATAGTTCCAATGTATAAAGGAGGAGATCGATCCGAAGCCAAAAACTATAGGCCAGTGTCGCTTACATCTCATCTCACTAAAATATTTGAAAGAATAGTTAGACAGAAAATCTATGACTTTTTGGAAAGTCATAAAAAATTCAATGATAACCAACACGGGTTTCGGTCAGGCAGATCATGCCTATCACAACTAATGGAACACTACAACAACATTATTGATTCACTTGAAAGTAATGAAAACTATGATGTACTATACACAGACTTTGCTAAAGCGTTCGACAAGTGTGACCACGGAATCATAATACATAAACTGAAATATATGGGAATAACAGGAAAAGTAGGGAAATGGATATATAATTTCCTTAGTGAGCGGAGGCAAGTCGTTACAGTACAAGAAGTATCTTCATCAGAATTAGAGGTCCTCAGCTCGGTACCACATGGAACAGTATTAGCTCCACTACTCTTCATAATCATGCTAACTGACATAGATGAGGACGTTACCAGAGACAGCACAGTAACATCCTTTGCGGATGACACAAAGATCAGTAGAAAAATAAGAAAACCAGAAGACATAGGATCTCTACAAACCGACATAAACAAAATATACAAGTGGACGGAAGACAACAATATGATGTTTAACACCGAGAAATTTCAGCTATCACGGTACGGAAAAAGAGAAGACCTAAAATCTATGGAATATTATACCCCAAATGGACAGGAAATTCAGAGAAATTCCAGAGCAAAAGATTTAGAGGTTGTAATGACAGATGATGCGAAATTTGAAACACAAAATAAGATAGCAGTAAATAGAGCAAAGAGAATAACTGGTCAGATATTGAGAACCTTTAAACGAAGGGATAGGAATGTAATGATTCCTCTACTGAAAACCCTGATAATACCCAAATTGGAATACTGCTCGGTCCTAATATCCCCATATAAAAAAGAAGACATTATACAGCTGGAGGGATCCAAAGAAGCTTCACAGCCAAGATCAGTGGGTGCAAAGAACTAAATTACTGGAAAGGTTACGAGAACTAGACCTATATTCACTGGAAAGGAGAAGAGAGAGATACACCATTATTTACACTTGGAAAATAATGGAGAAACTAGTCCCTAATCTTACTCTGAATCCCATAACTCCCAAACAACGGTGGAAAGTAGAAGCGGTAGACTGTGTCGTATTCCCAAATTGAAGGCGAGACAGGGAACATCCTTAACCCTGAAAGAAAATAGTTTTGTAGTGAGAGGACCAAAACTGTTTAATCAGTTGCCCAAAGACCTAAGAAACACGAAGGGAGTTGCAGTGGAAATCTTCAAAAGAAGACTAGACGCCTGGCTCAGAACAATCCCCGATGAGCCTGGTGTACCTGGCTATGTGAGGTGGAGAGCGCAAGAATCCAACTCACTACTTCACCAGGCCAACTCGAGGAGGGGCGACAAGCTTGACCTTCGAGAAATGAGAAATCATCGCGCGGAACCTTTGTAAGGTAAGGTAAGGTAAGGTATTATCATGCTAACAGACATAGACAGCGGAGTAAACAGCAATAGTATAGTAACATCCTTTGCAGACGATACAAAGATCAGCAGAAAAATCAGCGATGTACATGACGTGGAGGCCTTGCAGAGGGACACGAACAAAATATACAAATGGTCAGAAGACAACAACATGTCATTCAACGCCGAGAAATTTCAGCTCTTGAGATATGGTAGAAAAGAAGAACTTAAACAGACTGCATATTATGCTCCAGATAGACAGGAAATTCAGAGAAGCATGAAGCGATTGATCTCGGGATAATAATGACAGATGATGCGAAATTCGAAACAAAAACCAGGTAGCGATAAATAAAGCAAAAAGAGTCGCCGGACAGGTTCTAAGAACGTTCAAGAGAAGGGACAGGACAGTAATGATTCCCCTGCTAAAAACACTGATTATACCAAAACTTGAATACTGCTCAGTTTTGACGTCCCCATATAAAAAGGAAGAAACTAATAAACTAGAAGAAACGCAAAGGCATTTCACAGCCAAGATTGATGGCTGCAAAGAACTCAACTCTGGGAAAGACTACGTAAACTAAATCTGTACTCACTGGAAAAGAAGAAGAGAGGTACATTATAATCTACATATGGAAAATGATCTAAAAACTGGTACCAAACCTAAAACTAAACCCAATTACCATTCAAACAACACTGGAAAATAGGAAAGGCAGAATGTGTAGTGTTCCCAAATTAAAAGCACGACAATTGACCTCCTCAACCCTGAAGGAAAATAGCTTGGTTGTCAGGGGGCCAAGACTTTTCAACCAGCTTCCTAAGGACCTCAGAAACGTAACGGGGGTCAAAGTTGAAGTCTTCAAGAAAAGACTGGATGCCTGGCTCAGGACAGTACCAGATGAGCCGGGCGTGCCTGGCTATGTACGGTGGAGAGCGCAAGAAAGTAACTCGCTCCTCCACCAGGCCAGACCTAGAGGCGGGGCCACCAGCTTGACCTCCGTGTGAAGAGAGACCAACACACGAAACAACATAAGGTTCATAAGGTAAGGTATATATAATTTTTGTGTTCATTAATTCGCAGTGAAATAAAAAATGACAGGTGTCTCAATCATCAGAAAAAAATTTGAAGATCGTGTTTAGGTACACCACTTAGATAATATCAGAGGAAAAAGGTTATTTTATCTTTCATTGCGTGGTAGATAATGCAAATTTTGGCATCAACAAGTCGCGCTGAATTCAAGACAATCGCTTTGTACAAAGGAATTTGACCTTAAATTCCTCATATTTCTGAATTGTCTAATGAACATCTCTTCTCCCCATTCACCTGCTATTTGATTTTTACCTGTAAATACGTATATAAGTACGTATAAAGTGTGTATTTTTGGTGTATATATAGATTTCTTCTACTATTATTATTTTCATTGTATATTTATCTCCTATATATTTCGAACAAGTGTATGTTAAATAATTGATTCCATGTTAAATGGGAATGGTACTTCCCTGCACGACTGCGGCTAGGAGAATTAATCTAACGAAGCCCGTAAAACCGGCGGAATGCTACGTAAAAAGGGGCATGAAATTTTTTCTACTCAACATCTCGTCAGGGGATGTTTGTTTGTTTGTTTCATAATGGGAGGCGTGGAGGAAAAATTGAACCTTTTTTTTTCTTTGCGGTCCGAACATCTATTCCATTAATATATATATATATATATATATATATATATATATGTGTGTGTGTGTGTGTGTGTTTAGAGGACCGACAAGAAATAGACAAACAAGTAGACAAGCAAATTCTTTCTTCCACGCCATCATCAAACATTCTTCGAAGACACGTGGTCAAGGAATCAGAAACATGAAAACGTCTGTTTCTTCCCAAAAGGCCCGCGAAAGCAAGCCCTTATCAACTAAAGGTTAACTGGGTTAACAATTTATGATGTCCTACAGTATCACCGGTTGAAAGTGGCTAATGGAGTAGACCTACTATAATATTTCTGAGTGATACGAATTGCTTCGAGGTCACCAGCTTGATTACACCCAAGCAAATATTGTTAAGGTTATAAAAAGCACCGTATTGTTTTTGTATTTAATTAAGAAAATAAATTTGTTCACAGTGAATAACAAATGATTGACAGTAATGATAGTGAATAACAATTATTTAACGGCCTTTATATTATGCTAAGATGACATGGAGCTGAGCCAATAAGAGAAATGGTTTGAGCTTAATTGTCATGTAATACATTCATTTCTGGTAGGCTAATGGCATGCAAAATGGAACATTGAATGGGCCTAGTAATGACAAAGAAATGCACGTGCGTTTAGTACACTGAATAGAATATGTAACACACTGATTATGTAGGCTAAAGGTTATGCATGAATGAACATTGAATGGGCCTAGTAATGACAAAGAACGCACGTGCGTTTAGTACACTGTAAATAGATTAGATAGGCTAGTTACGCATAAGTGGAACACTGAATGGGCCTAGTAAATGATATAAGAATGCACGTGCGTTTAATACACGGGAAATGGATTCGGCCGTCAATAATGAATGCTTAAATAAATCACATAAATAAACGGATGCAAAGTATTTGTGGATTACATGATTGAACACAATAGCATGATGCTACACGATTGCGGTTTTGGAATGACACTTGAATTGGGAAATAGGCCTACTGCGTTCTTTAACGAGAGTCAGTTAGAACGCTTAATTACACACTTTGGGAGTATAGCCGACCGTTCGGCGGTAGGCTGATGTAGGCTTCACGAGAGTTACTTAGAAAAGATGCACTTAGCTTACCAGGACGATGAAAACCTCTGTTGAAGAATTGTTGAAGGTGGACCTATTACTGTAGGCTCGAGGTGTCGTTGACCGTCCTATTGAAGTTTGTTGAACGAGCGCTGGTCGTGTCGATTAGGACTCTTGAGATGGAGAAGATGCTTGAAGGTTGACCTTGTAGAACGTAGACCCGAGGTGATGCTGACCGTCCCATTGAAGTTTGTTCAACGGGCGCCGGTCGCCTCAAGTGTTGATTCGCTTCGTGTAGGGTTGAGATGATGCTTGAGGGACTAAAGCCGGCTGAAGTCGAAACGGCGCTGGGCTTCGAAGAAGTGCTTCTGCAGGCTGACGGCGGAAGGTCTTACTTGACGATAGATCAAAAGCCTTGAAGGAACAGTAGACCGCTCCTCCGGCGGGAAGCCGGGGAGCGGTTGACGTGACGAGTTTCTGCTGGCGAAAGTGGAGACCAAGACGAGAAAATGACAAGCGACAAGTGAGCAAGTGAGAATGAGTATCAGTGGAATCTCGCTTATATAGTCTCTGTGACCCGGACTTTCGCGGGCATTTCTTGAAACGCCTCCTACGCGTCCTTTAGTTGATAAGGGCTTGCTTTCACGGGCCTTTTGGGAAGAAATAGACGTTTTCATTGTTTCTGATTCCTTGACCACGTGTGTCTTCTAAGAATGTTTGATGATGGCGTGGAAGAAAGAATTTGTTTGTCTACTTGTTAGTCTATGGTAAAATGTCAGATTCTGCATAGTTTCCATGTTACAATACATTTAAGATGTTGTATTAACTGAGAGTGAATATGA
>JAJOZX010004682.1:242500-379983 GCA_023014485.1 Bathynomus jamesi | reverse complement strand
CCGAGGGGCCATGCAATGTCACCAAATCTCGAAATGAGATGGTTTGGGAAACAGGGGGCGAAGAACAGCCATTGACGCTCTGGCGGTGTGTGGCGTGGCCCCATCTTGCTGAAACCACAAATGTCGACGAGCAATACGCCTTCTTCGTAACTCAGGATGAAAAAGGTGTTCACCATCTCAATGTAACGCCCAGATGTTATGGTAACGGTAACCCCATTTTGTTCGAAGAAATAGGGACGATGACGCCAAACTTTCCCACCGCGCACCAACTGTAACCTTAGGGCTATGCAGCGGTTTTTCATGGAGTTGTCGCGGATTTTCAGCAGCCCAATACCGACAGTTTTGATTGTTGACGGCCCCATTAAGGCGGAAATGGGCTTCATCACTCATTACCACCATCATGTTTTCATTCTGCTCAAAAAGTGCAAGCATTTCCTGTGCAAATTTCAGTCGTTGGGGGCAATCGTTTACATTCAATTCCTGCACCATCGCTAACTTGTATGGTGAAAATGTAATTCTTCATGCAAAATCCGTCTAACAGTACGATTGCTGATTCCGAGTGCAGCTGAATGTCTCCGAGCAGAGCGGCCTGGGCTTTGCAACATCGCTTGTCTGACCCTTTCAACGTTCTCTGGAGTACGCACAGTGCGTTGCGGCCCTTCGGTTTTGTTTTCATTATTGAGCCTCCTGTTCGAAGATTGTTAACCCAACGTAAGATTGTGTCACGAGCGGGAACAGAGTCATTTCGATGAATGTTGAATCTGCGGCGAAACGCACGCTGAACTGCTGTCACTGACTCGTCACTCCTAACAAAATCATACGCGAACATGCGGTGTTCTAACGTCCACTGCTCCATGATGGCACCTGAAAGATAAAGGTGAGTGTTAGTTAAAGTTAAATGCTATGAACCCAGGAATGGAATGCTACCTACCGCACGCCCCTCCCATTCCTAATGGCCGATTACTAGCTATTCAAAAAACACTTGATTCCCGTGCCCCACCCTATAGTATATATATAAAACCAGTAATAAATACGTAAGGCATAAATAAATATAAAATTATTCCTTTAGTTATACCCATTTTAAATTATAGGCAAGTAAAAACTAATTGGTGCTCACAATAACGGTTGTATACAATTGAAACTTAGGTCTAAATGAAACAACTTGAATTCACTTCTAAACTCCACAAAGTTGCGGCGGCAATCAAACGGAGAGCAGGCGGAGGAATCTATCCAATATTTCCATTTACTAAAAAATATTGGAGTAAATTTAAATATCTGTCTATATAATATGGTAAAGGATGGGTGGTATATATATATATATATATACATACACACACGAGCAGTATTTCACCAATTAGAAATATTAATCGGGTGTCGCCTTCAATTCATTAAAAAGGGAAGTTTCCTTCGAAGACGTGTCATAGAATGCCAAGACATTATTTACGAATTTCCTTCGTTATAAAGAATATTGGAACAGTAATTAACACAACGTTTACGAATAATGTATAACCCATTAAACTTCCACTACAGTAATAATTGTTAACCTATTTTACGAGGCTTCAAAGAAAATTCATTGATCGGTTTACGTGTTAAGACGATTGTACTCCAGTTTCTGAAACTAAAATAAACCGAAACTGTTTCTAATACCGAGTTTTTGAAGTTTCGCTTCCGTGGGAATAAGTTTCAAGATTTCTTCCCGTTACTGCTTCGCGTTTTCATTGTGGGATTGAAATCATTTCAGTTTGATCAACATTTTTTGAGAGATTTACAGTTGCGGAAAAAAGTTCGTCTACAAAACTAAAAATTTGTAAAAAGCATGAAAAAACTGTACTAATTGGTAATATCGTGTTTTTGTCTGGATACTTCATTCATATTTGGTGACTATTAAAATTTTAAAACCAAAACCTATTCATTACTGACTAGTAATTATTTGTTTTTTTAGAAATGTTAGATTTGTGGGGGAACTAAATCTAATCTAACCTAACCAAATTTAACGTCACATCGAAAGAATGATGAGAATTCGGAATATTACGTGACCAAGAAATGGATGCTGTGGATGACTTCGGAGTAATTTCAAATTTGAACTTTGTGCAGTTTTTTTCCCCGATAGTTAATTAATTGTAAGGGAAAAAATAGTTAACTGTACTTACAAAGTAACAAAATAAAAGACGTAAAATAGTTTAGAAATAGTTATAACACACCCAAATTAAAAAAAAATTAAAAAATAATAATAATAATAACAGTAATAGAAATAGGAGTTAATTTGTCTGTGTCTCGTTCATCATTCATGACGACATCCGCAGTCAAGGTTTATTCTTCCCGCTTTAACACATCCCACTTCTCAGTCTGATTCCAAAAGTGAGAATTGACGCTTTAACCTAACCTAACATTAACTTAATCTAACCTAATATTAACGTAACTTAACATTAGTTTAACATAACCTAACATTAACTCAACCTAACCTAATTTAACGTAGCGTATTCTAGCCCATGAACTTTGAGGATAGATTATGCATGCAAAAAAACAAAGAATGTTCCACAACAGTGCAACGAGTTACTTCACTGTTCTATCACACACACACACACACACACATATATATATATATATATATATATATATATATATATATATATATATATATATATATATTAAACAATTTTTCACACAAAGGAAACTCGATAACGTTTATGCAAATCTTTCCTTAACTTGAAGCTTACAATGTTGAAACTTTTTACTTTTTCTTTAACAAATCTGTAAAAAATATAAAAAGGGAAATATATATTTTTATATTGATAACTTTATATGTGAATTATATTGTATATGTAATAAGTATATAAAGACGTGTATGTATGTATATATATATATATATATATATATATTATATATATATATATATATATATATATATGGGAATGAACTCAGAATGGTCCCCTGAGTTTTTTATGATACACACAGACAGTGCATGGAACAAGGAACTCTTCTGGGATAATTAAATCCACTATAGTCCGAATAAGTAATGGTAAATGACAAATACCATAGTTTTTCTTTTTCATGATGCTAGCCCGACGCGGGTAACGGGTCACTCGCAAAGAGGTCCCATAAATATAGCTTCCCTCACCAGCTATCTGCAAAGCAGACAGGATCCAGCTTTGGGACATGGATCTAGGGTTTAAAGCAGCCTAGCCCTACTACATTTAGAACCTCAATATAAGCAAAAGACTCGCTGCCTTCACGTCAGATTGAATACATAAAAGAAAAAGGGGTAACTATTATATTTTTACCCAAAAACCAAAACTTAAACCTCAACTGGTAGAATTGAGCGTCCACTTTTCAAGGCACATAACATGTCCGTATAATATTCTACCTAAAATTATCATCTTTTACTTCTATGACTACTTCATGGCCACGTTACAGCATCGCTTCTCGTTAGATTAGCGACGTTAAGCGACGACATTGGGTTTATTCAGTAGTTGGGTGACCCCCCCCCCGTACCCCCCCGTCTTTCGCGTTTAGATGATATATGGACCGTAGATGGTTCGGGTCCCACGTAAAGCCGTAGGTCCCCTTCGTCAGGGACCTAAACTGTTGCGAAGGAGGTTAAGTTCTAATGACTTTTGTCCACATAAATGGGCAGTTTTTTGCCTACCACATTGTTAGGTATTAATGTCTGACATCTGATTGGTTAACTTTTTTACATGGACAGGTACCTCTTGTTCACATATCTGGACAAATTGTGTACCACTGAGACAATGGAGGACAGTATCTCAGTTACTAGAATGGCCGCTGTCCAAGTAAGATTACTTGAAAATGTCAACAAATATCAAAACCTTAACAAAAATTTTGTAAAGAACAATAAATCAGTTCATTTATATTAATAACTTGCCATTTCAAAACTAGAAAAGTGGTGTGTATCATATATGAACTTCATGTTTGTGAAATTCATCACACACACACACACATATATATATATATATATATATATATAATAAAATGAACCATAAATAATTCCATATTCCTATACTATCTTATTCTTCATGTAATTCTTGTATTCATTTATATAGTTCTTATCCATTTTAAGAAAAAGTATCCATTTTCAAAATTCATGTGTTATATGGTTCATGTATTTATATAACCTGTATATTCTTATATATTTAACTTTATATAATGCCTATACTCATATGTATGTACGTTGTGTATTCAATTTTTACATAAGGACCAAAATCGCCCAACGCGAGTTTGGATAAAATTTTTGATTTGCTTTCTACTTTGCCAAATAATTGGTGACCTGTTGTTTTTTAAAATCTCATAATCATTTTTTTAGATTTCGCTTAATAAGGAATCGTGCTTAAGCTTTGCAATGTTCATATTTTGTATACATTCCTTTCGTTATAAAAGATGAGATCATGTCTTGCCTAAGCATTAAAATTGTACATCTCAAACCTTAAAATTTTACTCATATGCATATTTTAGTGTAAAGATGCATAGTCCGATTTCCACTTTTAGTTAACTTGGCAGATCATGATAACATCAGATCTGAAAAGTCGCGGTTTAAGATAAAAATATGGTTTCGTCTTCAAATATTTTGTTTACTCGTTCAAGCCTTACCACAGCTAAAAATTTACTTTATTTTCGAATATTGTGCAAAAATAATACAGCCTTTTAGCATTTAATAATAATGATGTTAGCAGTTTTTGGGTATATAAACCCACTAAAATTCCATTGGCATTCAGAAGCTAATTCAGAGGCTGAGCACTACCTGTACATTTTAGCAGTAAATTTACAGTTGAAGATAGTTTTTATCTTATCCTTCGAGCCTTGCTCTCTTCAGAAGAATTAGTCATTAAACTTTCCGGATACGCTATAAGAAGAATCCGGAACCTTCAGCATTTTTAGTAAGTCTATCAGAGTCCTCCGAGCCACTATAGAAGAACTCGGAGAGTAATATAGAAGAAAACTACTGCAAGTCACACATCCGTTGCTGCCACCTAACTAGAACCCCCGTCGACTTCGAACCAACCGGGCCATAGACGGAGGGGTTAACAACTGGCGACCCTTTAACCAGGATCTTCACGACTCCAGGATTCTTCCAGTCTTCCAGACCCTGGAACCAGAACCAACCCCAGTTGACCGGCGTGTCACGACTTCTAGTTCGTCACATCCACCCTTGACCGGCGTGTCACGACTTCTAGTTCGTCACATCCACCCTTGAACCGGTGCGTCACGACTCCAAGTTCTCCACGCCTAGTTTTCATCCAGAACAAGTGGCCAGCAAGACACGTCTTCAGGACACGTCTCTAAGGATTTCGCCGTAGGAATCTTGTTAAGTACAAAACTCTTTTTTAAATAATTTCTAAACATTTGAAAAGTCATTATTATTAACAATTAATATTTAATTGAGCCAGAATTAACACAAAACACAGTGAACACTTCAGACACCAGTGATACATTTTTTTTATTGAAAACAGTATTGTCACAGAATTATTGTCACAGTTATTTTCAGTTATTTTTACTATTCTAGTTAGTATAGTATAATTTTATTTAATGTACCAAACATAGTATTACCATACCTTCACGTACATTCGAGTGAAATTTTGTTTACATTTTTATTTTTGTTTGCAATCTTTTCAAATTTTCCCCGAGTTAGGCAAATTGTTGTGCATTTATTTTTTTAGATAGTGTAGTTAGGAAAACCCCTTAAGTGATCATTCCATAAATTAAGATCGGTCAAGCAGACCTAATTAGAACACATTAATAAGTACCTTCACATATGAGCGATTCAGACGGTGCGCTTTCTGACATCGAAAATTTACCTACACCCATTTTTCCACCTACCCCGCGCCCTTCAAACATACTCCCAAACACACAAGCCAATATGTCTCAGTCTCAAACCCCCGCCCCAGCATACATTAACTTAGGCAGACTAGTAAACCTTCCTCATACTGTTTTAATTTTTAAGGGGACCATAGATAATCGTTTTGTTGAACCACGCGTAAGACCTTGGGTTGAATCTTTAGAGCAACATTTCTTACGCGAAAATATTACCGATAATGATATAAAAATTAGGGAAGCAAAAAGATTTATCGACCCGAAAGAAGGGAATGCTCATGACACAGTCACTTACGTCCCATCAATTAGCGAAGCTACAACATGGGACGATTTTAAACAAAACTTATTAGAATTTTTTAAAGAAATAACCCTTGCACAACCCTTAGCCACGTTAGAAGCAGTCTTCCAAGCTAAATGGAAGAAAGAGGAACACGAAGATTTAAACAATTTTATTACACGTACACATAAACTTGTAGGAGAAGCCCTCCGGGCCGCAGAAAATGCATGTGGCATAACTTTCACTTCGAAACAAAGAAATCTAATAGTAGCCACAACCATTTACCAAAACCTACCCGGAGCACCTAAAAAAAAGTTTCAGGAGTTTTTAAATGTTGACAAACCTGTAAGTGTAGCCATAAACAAAACACGGGAACATTACCCCGATTTAGCAAACCAAACTACCGAAAGTAGAGAAACCCCTGTACATTATATTCAGCAGCAGCAGCCACAACAACAACAACAACCCTATAAATCGAGGCCAATGCAGGGAACACCCCAGAAACAAGCCCCCCAAACCCAGAATACACGCCCTCCTCCACAGTGTTTTAACTGCGATAGTTTGGGCACATGATAAGTCAATGTAATTACCCCTCGTATTGCTCCCACTGTCACGAACATGGTCATCGCCGTGGCGATCGCCAAAAGTGTGCTGATAAAGCCCCTGCAGGGTATAGACCCCACTTTCAGAAACCAAACCAACCACGTTCCCAAAACGTATCCCAAAAGTCATCCAATCCCCAGAAACCAGTCCATTCCCAGCCTCAGTCGAACTACCAACCCAATAGATCACGACCACAGGGTCAACCACACTCTTACCCCATGTACAAACCTCAGTACAACCAGCAAGGTCAACTAGTTCGGTACGTAGAAGTACCCGTGGAGGAATCATTTTCCCCAGAGACAGTTTTCAAGAACACCCTCCAGCGTATGATATTCCCGTAGAATATGACCCAGGTCCTCCCATAGAAGACCATTCGAGCCCTTTTTTAGACCCTACATTGGAGGCGGCAGTTCAACCTCCTCCCTCCTAAATTACAGTAATGAACCCAGATACGCACACAAACTCCCCATCAGGATAATAGGTGCGGACCTCCTAGATTTAATAATAAATTGTAGCACCGATAACCAAGATTTAACTGCTCTCCTAGATACAGGAGCACACGCGACGTTAATTAAGAAACAATGTGTAGATGAATTACTAGAGAGTACAAATTACAAATATGAACTTAAGGCACCATCCTGCCAACTCAGAGGAGTTACGGGCACACCCATACCTACATACGGAGAAATTGAGTTATATTTAGAAGTTGGAAACGCGGTATACCCCGCGAAATGTTGTATAGTGGACACAGTCGCCACCTTTCAGACAGACATCCTACTAGGTATGGATTTTTTTAACCGGAATCAATGGGAGATTTACCCAGCCGGAAAGTTAGTAAAGTGTCGAAATAGGACACACCATCTCCGCGAGAATGACAGACAACTTAATGCTAATAGACTTAGTCAGTTCAGATTTCCGAAAGAAATAGGAAACCCCCTCCACTTGATAGCAGATCAAGTCAGCCGGTTGCATCCAGAGGGACAACCGCTCCAGAAATCAGACCCCAGGGTAATCAGTTCCAGTTGTTGAATCCAGTTGGATCAACACAGCAGTTTCCAGTCAGTCAGTTTCCAGACAGTCAGTTTCCAGAGTCAGTTTCCAGTCAGTCAGTTTCCAGTCAGCCAGTTTCCAGTCAGCCAGTTTCCAGTCAGCCAGTTTCCAGTCAGCCAGTTTCCAGTCAGCCAGTTTCCAGTCAGCCAGCTTCAGTTCAGCCAATAAGGCAAATTTTAGTCGCCGAACCAGAATCAGATTCACAATTTTTCATATGCCCTACCGAGCATATAACAGTAGCACCTTATGAGAAGATTTGTTTCCTAGCAAAAGTAGTTAACAGTCAAGGAAAATTATTAGAGTCAGAGCGTACTCTGATTACAGAGAAAAGTAATTTCAAAAGAGATGTTCTTATTGCCCAAGTCCTTAGTCAGAGTCAGAATTCAGCTATCCCTGTTGTTTGTTTAAACAAAGGAAAAAGTCCTATAGAATTAACTTCAAATCAGAAAATAGGAACTGTTTCCACAGTAGAAGTAGATTCAGATTTCCCCATCAGTATGATAAATCGTGTTTCCAGTTCCTTAGAATTAAATCCTTCAGTATTAAAAGAAGAATATAAGAAATGTCTGGAGCACTCCCTTCAGGAGTCACCAGCTTTACAGGATCCCAAACTAATGGAATCACTTCTCGATTTCCTGATAAGAAATAGAGATGTGATTGCCCTAAAAGGAGATCCTCTGGGCCGAACTAATTTGGTCCCTTTTGAAATCAAGTTGGAACCCAATTCCAAACCCATTTTCATTCCTCCCTATCGGGTTCCACATTCCCAGTTAGTCACTATTGAGGAACACATCAAGGACATGTTGGAGCAGGATGTCATTCAGCCTTCAGCTAGTCCCTGGTCCGCTCCTATGATTCTCGTCTCCAAAAAGGACGGAACATCTCGCCCTTGTATAGATTTTAGACGCCTGAACAACATTACCATCCCAGACCGTTTCCCGATTCCAAACATGCAGGAAACAATTCTGAACGTAGGGAAAGCGAACTTCTTTTCATCCCTCGATTTAGCATCGGGTTATTGGCAAATGGAGGTCAGTCCCGAATCTCGGGCATTGACTGCTTTCTCCACTAACCGAGGCCATTACGAATTCCAGGTTTTACCTTTCGGAGTCCGAAATGGGCCTGCTAATTTCTCTAGGTTGATGAATATAGTCCTTTCCGACCTATTAGGTGTCGAAGCTCTCGTTTATCTTGACGATATTATCGTCTACAGTTCGGACATAAAAACACACTTTCAACGCCTTCAGAATGTGCTATCACACTTGAGAAAAGCACACCTTAAACTGAAGCTTGCAAAGTGCAATTTTTTACAAGAATCCCTGGTATACCTAGGATTCCTACTCTCGTCCACAGGAATTAAACCTGATCCAGCCAAACTCGAAGCCCTGGAAAGGTACCCTGTACCCAAGACCATCGACGACGCCCGTGCATTTATTGGTTTTGTCGGATTCTATCGGAACTTTATCCCCCAATTTTCGAATATTGCTAAACCCATTACTAATTTGTTCCAGAAAAATTCGAAATTTAACTGGGAATCCGATCACCAACATGCCTTTGAAACTTTAATTAATAAACTAACCTGTCATCCCATTTTACAATATCCTGATTACACAAGACCCTTCATCATAGCCACAGATGCTTCCTCCTATGGACTAGGAGCCGTCCTGTTACAGGACGTAGACGGTGTGGAATTACCCATTGCTTATGCCAGTCAACTTCTCTCTGCACCTCAACGGAATTATTCCACTACGGACCGAGAGGCCCTAGCGGTATATTGGGCTTTGAAAAAATTCCGAAATATCGTCTATGGCTACGATGTAACCATCAAGACTGATCATAAGCCACTCACGTACCTCTTCAAGGACAAGCTACTTGAAGGACGATTGAGTAGATGGGCTCTGTTGATTCAGGACTTTGCAGCGAAAATCGTATACAAACCGGGAAAACTGCAAGTTATTCCAGACGGATTGTCGAGACTCAAGCCCGACGCCCAAGTGAATAAAATAGGAATTCTTCCTGTGTTCGACTACGAGTGTCTGCAATACTCCCAACAACAGGACCAACACACCCAGAACCTTCGGGCGCGCCTGGAACAAAAGGAACCATCGAAGGTAAAAGAACAGTACAACCTCAAAGATGGGCTCGTACATTTCAGGAACGAAGATGGAAAACCTCGTGGAGATACCAAAGGATCTCGTCGATATAGCCATTGGACTTTGTCACGACTCACCTTTGTATGGACACATGGGGCCGGATCGCACCATCAAGAGTCTTTTGGAGCGATACCACTTTCCCGAGATGAACAAAAAGGTACAAGAATACATCGCCGAATGTCCGTCGTGTTTAAAGCATAAGGGCAACGTACCATCCACAGCTCCGATGCATAAATATCCAGTATGCCAAAGGCCCTGGCAAAGAACTGGAATGGATATACTGGGACCATTTCCCAAAACATCAAAGGGAAATCAGTACATCATTGTGTTTACGGACCACTTCTCGCGTTACAGCGAAGTAGCCGCCATTCCAGACCAGACCTCGGAAACTGTGGCAAGAGCCCTAGTGGAACGCGTCATCCAAAATCATACCACTCCTTCCATCCTAATCTCGGATAACGCCCTTAGTTTCACTTCCAAACTGTTCGAGTCACTCTGTAACATGTGTAAAATTAAAAATACACACATTGTGGCATACCATCCGCAGGCAAACGGCTTAGTGGAAAGGCACAATCGAAAGATCTTGGAAGCCCTGCGCCACGTTGTCGATGCATCCTCCCGTACATGGGATGATTCCCTTCCCATGGTACAAACAGCCATCAACAATGGCTATAATGTGTCCATCGGGGACACCCCTCATTTCGTCTCTATCACTACGACAAGCGTCTACCTTTTGATTTGCCCGACCAAACCGACCCGGCAGTTCTAACATCTTCCGAAATGGCAGAAGCAAATCAGCAACTAGCTGAACGATCTTTCAAGATTTTTGACATAATCCGCTATGCCCTCGACCAACGAAACCAACAGATGGAGCAAGAGCAACATAGGCGTCATCCCCGTCAACGGACTATAATCGTCGGTATGCGATGTTATCTGAAGAGCGTGAAACCGCCAGGTGCTCATCGCAAATTATACCCAAAATGGGATGGCCCATATAGGATTATGAAAAACCTCGGAAAAAATCGTTATGAAATCCTCGACCTCCGGGATCATTCCAAACTAAAGATCATTCACGCTGACAATTTGAAGATAGCTTCCGAACAACACCTTCCCAAAAAACAGCTGCCAGGCGTTCGAGCCGCCTATCCTTCAAAAGGTCAAGATATTAACAAATCGGGCAGGGATCAAAAAACTGAAGTGGTCACCGCGGGAACCGCTACCCATGACGAAGATTGGTACCTCGTAATACCACCAGTACTCGAGGCAATCTCTGAACAAGAGGAGGCCCCAGAGCCAAGCGTCCCATCGGACCCAGACCCTGGAGAAACCCCTTCGAGAGGATCACTCAGTGGAACTCCACCATCTCCTCCAACTCCACCATCTCCTCTGTCACCACCCTCGCCGATTGATGATCGACGCACGGACCCTACATACCGCCCGCAAATGCATCACCCACGTGAACTAGAACCTTCACATAAGAAACGAACCCGCTCAGAATCCGAGCTCAACGGTCGACCCCCATTGCCACCAAAACGAGGCCGACCCCTTCGCCCACAAACACAAGTATCCACACACCACACTACCCCCAGCTCCGTATAACTTAAGGCGTAGAAATGAATAAAATTGTCCCCCTTATAATTTTCCAAATTATTTACTCTTGTAGACCTAGCATTAAAATTTCTACCGGAGTTGTTATAGAAAAACTTGCAGAAGGTAAATTTTTGAAAGGGCACGCAGACCTTTATATAAATTTGCAACCCCCTGCTAGAATTAAAATCAATCTCCTTCAGATACAAACCCAATTAAAAACGTTTGAAAGTAAAGTCCAGAATTCTTTCCAAGGAAAAGATCAGATTAGTCGCGTTCTGTTAGAAAATACCCTCGAAAATATTCAAACTACAGCACGCGCCCTATCAGAAATATTAGCCTTACCATGGATACAAACTGAAACTAAAAATTCAGAAAACTTTAACCAAAGAAGTAAAAGGGGACTGATAGATATAGGAGGGAAACTGTTCAAAGGTTTATTCGGATTAGCAACCGAAGAAGATATTAAAAGAATTGAACTTAAATTGAATCTCTTCGCGCGAAATCGACAATATAATGGACACATGTTAGAACAAACTATTAGGTCATTACACGAAAACAATCGCTTCCTCACTCCCTTTCGGACAGATTCACATACCTTGAATCCATGTTAGCTCAATACAAAGAACACAAAATATCTAGAATTAATAGAGATAATGAACCTACAAGTAACCCTAATCGATAAATACTTACAACGAATAACTACGATTCATTCCAAGGTTTTGCGTGCAACCCAGCTAGCCCATGGAAAAATCACTCTTTCCACCCTAATACCATGGGAAATACTTCAGTCCTTGATTCACACCGCCCAGTCACAATTAAAATTATCACCCATATTCCCACTCAACCACACTAATTACCCTCAATTTCTAGAATACACCTGGACTGTACATGGACCACGCCCCTACACATACCTCATAATTATACCATTTTTCGATGTCCTCACTTATGACGTATATAAATTTCACCCTTTCCCAACACCCTACCAAAATAACTCTAATGTCTATCGATTGTATTTACCCACCGTACCACCTTACCTTTTCCTCACCAAAGATCTATCAGCTTATTCTATGATGTCAGATAGCGACGTCCGGCATTGCCGATTCCCGCAACCAAATAAACAACTCGTCTGCCCTCCACTCAAACCAGTTATTCTTCCAACTACTAGGTCTTGCTTTATCGATTTAATTCGTGACCGGCATGCCCCCGTATGTTCATTTAAAAAATTTATTCCCCTAAAACCATCCAACTACGAATTGGACCAGACATCTGGGTTTCCTTCGCGAACAGGACTGCCGCTACTCTCGAGTGTCCATCGAATTATTCCCTCATTACAATCCCTATGGTTATTCGGCTACCAATTGGTTGCTCCTTGCGTTCAAAAGCCCTCCAAATATACAACCCGTATAAGGTTACCCTTAATAACTCATACCCATTCCCGTCGCAAATTAAATTTAAACCGTCATAGAGATCTTAAATTTCTCCATAAAACCTGTAACATCCTACCCGAACTACATGCCCCTGAATGGAATGATCAATTGAGCCGGTTTAAAATTTCGGATGATAACCAAAATAACCTCTTACAAATACTACAACCGGTAACCATTTTCTCAACATCTGCCGTTAGTATCATTATTATATGTGCTATTATCCTCGGTATATTTGTGGTGAAAAGATCATTCTGGGAACAAAGAAAACCAAGTGACACGGAACAGGAAACTATTTATGCACGACCAAGAGTGCGTACCCAGACCACGTGAACTAGACTTAACCACCCGACTTACGTTGTATATAACTTATAACTCTGTATTATAAAACCCATAGTTATCATCTAGTTAGCATTAGTTAGGATGTTACATTATTATATTAATATCATTCTAGAGGGGAGAGCCCTGTAAAAATGAACCATAAATAATTCCCATATTCCTATACTATCTTAGTCTTCACGTAATTCTTGTATTCATTTATATAGTTCTTGTATCCATTTTAAGAAAAAGTATCCATTTTCAAAATTCATGTGTTATATGGTTCATGTATTTATATAATCCTGTATATTCTTATATATTTAACTTTATATAATGCCTATACTCATATGTATGTACGTGTGTGTATTAATTTTTACATAAGGACCAAAATCGCCCAACGCGAGTTTGGATAAAATTTTTGATTTGCTTTCTACTTTGCCAAATAATTGGTGACCTGTTGTTTTTTAAAATCTCATAATCATTTTTTTAGATTTCGCTTAATAAGGAATCGTGCTTAAGCTTTGCAATGTTCATATTTTGTATACATTCCTTTCGTTATAAAAGATGAGATCATGTCTTGCCTAAGCATTAAAATTGTACATCTTAAACCTTAAAATTTTACTCATATGCATATTTTAGTGTAAAGATGCATAGTCCGATTTCCACTTTTAGTTAACTTGGCAGATCATGATAACATCAGATCTGAAAAGTCGCGGTTTAAGATAAAAATATGGTTTCGTCTTCAAATATTTTGTTTACTCGTTCAAGCCTTACCACAGCTAAAAATTTACTTTATTTTCGAATATTGTGCAAAAATAATACAGCCATTTTAGCATTTAATAATAATGATGTTAGCAGTTTTTGGGTATATAAACCCACTAAAAAATATTCCATTGGCATTCAGAAGCTAATTCAGAGGCTGAGCACTACCTGTACATTTTAGCAGTAAATTTACAGTTGAAGATAGTTTTTATCTTATCCTTCGAGCCTTGCTCTCTTCAGAAGAACTTAGTCATTAAACTTTCCGGATACGCTATAAGAAGAATCCGGAACCTTCAGCATTTTTAGTAAGTCTATCAGAGTCCTCCGAGCCACTATAGAAGAACTTGGAGAGTAATATAGAAGAAAACTACTGCAAGTCACACATCCGTTGCTGCCACCTAACTAGAACCCCCGTCGACTTCGAACCATCCCGGGCCATAGACGGAGGGGTTAACATATATATATAAGTACAAATTCCTCCCACATTTTCGTTGGTAGTCGTTGAAGTTACATTGGCTCGTACATGTTACATCTTTTGTTTTTCAAATTTTGAATCACTTACCTTTGCATTAAGTAGGTAGGAGTATCATTAAAAAGTTTGGAGAATGCTCTCCTTTATCGTATACAACGATTAGTTTTTCGAATTTCACTCGCGTTACCATTTTAATTAAAAACTCAAAATCAAATTGCTACAACTACTTCATACTGCCTCAGGAATTTATACACTCAGTTTTTGTTTTTATTTTATGTTAAGTTAGGTTAACCTAACCTAACCAAATTACACCCCAAAAAACATCTCCTACAGCAAAATAGTATCTATTTTGCTTGTAAGAAAAAGTGATACAAAAGATAGCATCGAATAGGAGCAAAACGTACATAACTCATATATATATATATATATATATATATATATATATATATATATATATATATATACAGGGTGTCCCATAAGTCCGGCATCATAGGAGAAATTCATATTTTTCTCTTTCTACAGGCCATAATGTCTGTGAGCAAGGAAGAACGAATCCAGATAATTCTACTCATAGGAAATCGGAGTGATAGAGAGGCCGCTGCTGAATTTAACAGACTGCATCCAGACCGCGAGCCAATAACACAGAGTTGTGTTAGCAGACTTGTTGCAAAGTTTAAGGAAACAGGATCCATAGAAGATAAACCAGCAGTGGACCTTCAAGGGGGTCCACTGACGATGATACAGCGACTGCTCTCCTGGCTCATTTTAACAGAAGTCCCAATAAGTCTCTTCGGCGATTGTCCGCCGAGACAGGAGTGTCGAAAAGTAGCATCCATCGCATTCTTCAGGTTCACAAATGGCATCCATATAAACTTCAGATCCTACAGAAATTAAGCGTGTTCGGTGACGAGGCTGTTTTTTATGGAAATGGTGAGGTAAATCGACAGAACACCCGCTACTGGTCTCAAAACAACCCTCACTGGTATACCTCTTCAAAGGAACAAGGTGCATCTCGGGTGATGGTATGGTGTGGCATTTGGAAGGATCGCATCATAGGCCGCCTCTTTTCGATGAACATGTCACTGGAGGCAC
Source organism: Bathynomus jamesi (assembly GCA_023014485.1). Classification (NCBI taxonomy): domain Eukaryota; kingdom Metazoa; phylum Arthropoda; class Malacostraca; order Isopoda; family Cirolanidae; genus Bathynomus; species Bathynomus jamesi. The sequence goes on along the minus strand of JAJOZX010004682.1, from coordinate 364,416 downwards.
CTACCTACGTATGCTCAAGGAAGAAGCATTTCCCAGTGTCTTGAACGAAGAAGAAATTTCCCAACATGGTTCCAGCAAGACGGCGCTCCTGCACATTACAGCACCCAAGTAAGGGAATACCTGTACCAACAATTCCCTGGTCATTGGATAGGACGTCGAGGGCCTGTGGAATGGCCAGCTAGAAGCCCGGATCTCACGCCACTAGATTTTTATCTCTGGGGCCACTTGAAAGCGCTGGTATAGGTATACGCAAAGAAAATTAGGAGTTTTGAACATTTGCGGCAGCGCATTATTGGGGCATGTAACATCATTACTCCTGACATCATTCACCGTGTGCTTGCTGACTGAGTATCACGTCTGAATTTGTGTATTGAAAACAATGGTGGACATATTGAGCACGTTCTGTAAATAAAAGGTTTTGTTTTGCCTTTTTTTATTATTTTTCCTATGATGCCGGACTTATGGTACACCCTGTATAACCTTTGGTTAGCTTCCGCCCGAATTGTTCATTCTGACAAAGGTCAAGCTTTTCACTCCACCTTAGACCTACAGTTTAACGTGGAATCCGAACCACGCCCCATCAGCAGCCCAGCGTCTTAACCACTAGGCCACCTAGGGTACCCATTTATCTACCAATCACTTTCTTTATTGTGTGGAAGGATGAACAGCTGGGTTTTGCTGCGCGCCGACTGCTGTCGGGTCTCGAACCCGGGGCCGATGAATTCGTAGTCAGCGACGTTAACCACTACACCACCGAGGCGCATTATATATATATACCTTTCAACCTTTCAAATGTTCCGTGCGATGATTCCTCATTTCACGAAGGTCATGCTTGTCGCCCTTCCTCTCGAGTTGGCCTGGTGAAGTAGTGAGTTGGTTTCTTGTAATCCACTTCACATAGCCAAGTACACCCGGCTCATCGGGGATTGTTCGGAACCAGACGTCTAATCTTTTGAAGATGTCCACTGCAACACCATTCGTGTTTCTTAGGTCTTTGAGCAGCTGATTAAACAGTTTTGGTCCTCTCACAACAAAAATCTTTTCTTTCAGGGTTAAGGATGTGCCCTGTCTCGCCTTTAATTTGGGATCACGACACAGTCTTCCTTTTCTACTTTCCACCGTTGTTTGGGGAGTTACAGGGTTCAGAGTAAGATTAGGGACTAGTTTCTCCATTATTTTCCAAGTGTAAATAATGGTGTATCTCTCTCTTTTCCTTTCCAGTGAATATAGGTTTAGTTCGCGTAACCTTTCCCAGTAATTTAGTATTTTTCCACCCCTTGATCTTGGCTGTGAAGCTTCTCTGAATCCCTTCGAGGTGTCTAATGTCTTCTTTTTTATATGGGGATGTTAGGACCGAGCAGTATTCCAATTTGGGTATGATCAGTGTTTTCAGTAGAGGAATCATTATATTCTTATCCCTTCGTTTAAAGGTTCTCAGTATCTGCGGTTATTATCTATGCTCTGTTTACTGCTATCTTATCTTGTGTTTCAAATTTCTCATCATCAGTCATTACAACCCCTAAATCTTTTGCTCTAGAATTTCTCTGAATTACCTGTCCATTTGGGGTACAATATTCCATGAAATAAATAAATATATATATGTATATATATATATATATATATATATACGTGTATATATATATACACATTTAACTGCAATGACCACGCAGTATATTAATGTATAGAAACGACGTAAGTATAGAGGAGCGTTCTGCACACGAGGAAGAGAAATAACGAACAAATGAAAAATGAGGTGAACCGCCCGGGAATCGAACCCAGGATCTTCCGATTGCCGGTCAGATGCGCTATCCATTGTACATATTCACGATTTGCGAGGGTCCCCTCTCAGGGCATTGGTTTCTGCCCTATGTAGGAGAATTTCGACTTATGACTGATCGAGGCCCGTGGTGTAATGGATAGCGCATCTGACCGGCAATCGGAAGATCCTGGGTTCGATTCCCGGGTGGTTCACCTCATTTTTCATTTGTTCGTTATTTCTCTTCCTCGTGTGCAGAACGCTCCTCTATACTTACGTCGTTTCTATACATATATATACACACTATATATTGATATGGTGGTTTGTATGAATCATTTCAACTTTACTAAGAATAGGAAATTGTATACCTAGTAAAAACATCTGGAACAACCTTATAATTCTACAACAATGCTACAAATAGCTGCATGAATCTTTGTTATGAATTATATATGCCAAACATAAACCTATAAAATTTGACAAAATGCTAAAAATGTTTATAAAGTTTTTACAAATTTTCAAAAGCAAAATAACCATCTTGTGTCTTTTATTTGTAAATATTCGTCTGTAAAAAATAGTGTAAATGAAAACTTATTTACAATTGCAAATTAAACAAATTTAAAAGTGGCTGCAAATAGTTTATTCAGTCCATTATAAAAAAAATTTACCAATGAAATAGTTGCGTGGCACTTTCTGTTGGCACTTCGCTATAGTAAACTTAAAATTTTGCATATTCATCCATGCAGGGGTGACCTCCTCCCACACACGCTTCACTTTCCAACTTAATTGTATGGGTACTGTATACAGAAAGGCCAATTCATTTTAGTATGCCCGCCCAGGCACGCATCCTCTTTGGTTGCTAGTTTATATATCGTTGGTGAATGTCTTTACCCACGTAGATACCCTGTATAGTGGTATAGAGTGCCGGGCTATTAACGTGATTATCCAGGGTTTGAGTCTCGCCTTGGTCTTTTCAGATTTCGGCGTTTAACCCTTTCATCGTCAAACCCGCTTATATTCGTCGCATAAATCCGTGCCTGCCACACCATACCCGCATATACTGTATATACCCCTACCATAACGTGACGGGAAAGGTTTAAAATACCTCTCTGGGTATTCTTTGGTAGGGTAGGGATTCGGATTCGACGTAAAACTATTGGTTCCCTTCCTCGTGTGACCTTTGTCGTTACGATGGAGGTTAAACAAAGTAAACATTACACGGAAGTTGTTGTATACCGCCTGAGATAACTCTTCAGTAAAAACTACTACTCGTCGAATTTTTTTTTTTTTTTTTTTTGATGGAGAAGGTATTATTTCACTTAATATTATTCTCATTTCATTCTTGGTCCAAGAGTGAAAAATACGCGACTGGGAATCTCAAAAGGAGGAAATTTTCAACCCTATTTCCATTTGGTGTCGTTTTCGTTCTCATCCGCGGATCTCCCACTTTGCTTCAGATTAGGCTAGGCAAGGCTAGTCTAGTCTAAAGTTAGGTTACGATAGGTTAGAATAAGGTTACGCTAGGTTAGGTTGAGACGTTCAGTTAGATTGGGAAATATTAGCCATTATTACTCGACGCCATTACCACACGAACGCGAATGGGAATGACATTGTTTCTCAAATGAAGAAAACCTTTTCTCAAATGTGGATTCCTCACTTTGCGCATTCTCAACACCGGACCTGAAATGGGAATGGAACTAACAGTGAGGGGGAAGTAATCATGAAAAAGCCCTCTCTGCATGTCGAGTATGACATACAGTCTATGTCATACTCGACACGCAGAGAGGCCTTTTATTATTTTCATAATCAGTTACACATTTAATTCGGCTATAATATACGCAAATATACAGTATATACAGGGTGAGTCAAAAGTATTTATTGTATAACTATTTTTGAGGCAGGACTTCCGACTCATCCTGTATATATATATATATATATATATATATATATATACTATAGCTGAATTAAATGTATAACTGATTATGAAAATAATACAATTATTGTTATTACTTAGAAGTATATATACTTACTTACTTTTGTTGAGTTTGAACGACGGTTCAGGATCGACCTGAATATAATTGTGTATATATATATATATATATATACAGTATATATATATATATATATATATATATATATATATATATATATATATATATGTGTTACGAAAGTAACACGTGAAAAATATTTAGGATGAATAAAACCACGAAGGAAAGGAAACAGAGAATGGTGCTCAAGCGTTCCTGAGGATGTCATTAGACGAAAGCGCTTGAGCACCATTCTGTGTTTCCTTCGTGGTTTTATTCATCCATATATATATATATATATATATATATATATATATATATATATATATATATATATGAAGGACAATGTATGTATGTATGTATACATACTGTACATACATAGAAAGGAAGTAAAAAATGCCAAAAGAACAACGGGGAAATATTAAATTTAACATAAATAGCTCATTTTGCGCGAGGTCAGATAGTATATGAATATATATATATATATAAATAAATAAAAGAAACCCCCTTCAAAACAACACATCTGGAAATAGTTATACACAACTTCTGTATAAAAATGCACAAATGTTTCATTGGTTCATTATCCAAATTAAAAAAGGCGGCACAAAGCTTTACTCAAATGAATAAAACGGCTATTCATTTTAAGTATAATTTTAATCCTGCAAAGGCGGTCTCTCGAGATTTTTGGGGATGCGGCCCCTGCCCCCCCGACCTACCCCCCCCCCCACTCCGTCCGAAAAAAAAAGGCTGGAAAACAAACGCCCGAATAATGTCCCGTTTGCTTGTGTCATAAATACGATCCCTGGTGACCCCTTTCTTTCGACTTCAAATGAGTGGGGCAGGGGGCAGGGTTATATATATATATAAAGATTTAATATATATATACAGGGTGTCCCATAAATCCGGCCTCATAAGAAAAATTATTTTAAATTAAATTTACAAAAGAAATACATTAGAACTAAAGCAAATGTTCATATTGATATCTTGTTTTGGGACCTTTTTTTGGTTGCAGGTAGAATAACACGCAATGGAGTATAACTCACTTCCTTATTAGCCATTGCGCGTTATTCTACCTGCACCAAAAAAAAGGTCCCAAAACAAGACATCAATTTGCATATTTGTTTTAGTTCTAATGTTATTACTTTTGTAAATTTAATTTAAAATAAATTTTCCTCTGAGACCGCACTTATGGAACACCCTGTATATGAGAGAGAGAGAGAGTTAATTTACTATGAAATAAGTTCCATTCCTTTACAAAACCGTAATATAAAACTGAAATTATTCAAGAAAGAAAAGAAAATGTTATTTGTTGCTTTTATTTGAACTTCACTCCTGGCACACATTTTAATCTAGTTTATTGTATTATATTACGTTAACAATAAAATAATTATAGTATAAAATGTACATCCACAAGGAAAAATGAAGAGAGATTCCAAGATTTTTCGTGTATTGAACAGTACACCTCGTCAGGGATGAAGGGAAAAGGCAAGAAGTTTTCATGGAATCGCTTTTCATTTTTAATTATGAAATTCATCCAATATATATATATATATATATATATATATATATATATATATATATATATAGTTAAAATTGTGCGAAATCTCAGTTCTGATCAAACTTCTTGGAAGATCGTCAAGAGAAAGTAAGGGAAAATGTACAGACAAATAGAGACAGACAGACGAAAAACAGACAAACAGACATAAAAGGAAAGTTATAGATTTTTACATGTTAACAAAGACCCTAAAATCCATTGAAGGTTAGCCCAAGAAAGTAAGGAAAAAAAGTAAATACAAAAAAATTAATGTAAACTTACACCATGTTTACACTTACACTTATAGACGTGTAAAACTTTCACACAGGAATAGTAGCACAGTAGTAGTAGTAGAAGTAGTAGTATGAAACTATAGAGTAGAGAATGCTCCCTCTTCTCCGCCAACCACTGCTGACGGAAAATACTGGTGAAAGGAGACTTATAGGAAAGTAGAAAAAAGTATAATGAAAAGAATAGCTTCAGAGTTCATTTACACCATGCGTACACTTATCTCGTGTACCCATTTACGCATTAGAAGAGTGGAAAATAAAAGAAAGGAAGAAACACTAAACTACTTAAACTGATCTACACCAGTCACTTTTTTTAAGGATTTTTTAATTAATTTCTTGTATACAAGTCATCATTTCATCGCCGCGTCATTTCTCGGATGATCGTGAAGCCATATAGTAAGTTAACTTATTATATATGTGTGTATATTATAGCAATTGATACGTATACATTCCTCTTCGAAGTTCTCGCATGTTTGTACTCGTCTGAACATGCATGAAACATGATCGAAACGTGTAATCAGCGAGTTAGAAACATGTAATAAAGAAGCGCATAAATAATGTGCTAAATACCAACGTTACGGAAATAAAATGAAAGGAATGAACATGTTTTGAATATAATTAAAGAGGCGCATGTTTTGTTAAAATATGAAATTAGTATTATATATATATATATATATATATATATATATATATAAAAAATACTAATTTCATAATTCTCTCTCTCTCTCTCTCTCTCTCTCTCTCTCTCTCTGGTGACTGGAGGGAAGCCAACGCGACCCCTATCTTTAAGAAAGGGGATCACGAAAGTCCAGGGAACTATTGTCCCATTAGTCTCACTTCGGTTGTAGGTAAATTATTAGAGGGGATAATAGTGGATAAGATTGTTGACCATTTGGATTCCTACAAGCTCCCAACATGGGTTTAGACGACATAGGTCGTGTCTCACCAACCTGCTGGAGTTTTTCCACGTCATGTGGAGTGAATACGATAAGAGTAGGGCGATTGATATACTTTATCTCGACTTTCAGAAAGCCTTTGATAATGTACCTCACCGCCTTCCTCAGGGTTCCGTTTTGGGGCCACTGTTGGTTATCATTTACATAAATCGTCAGTCAATAGGATCGCCAAATTCGCTGATGACACCAAGCTTGGGACGCCCGAAGCGATCGAGCAACTGCGTGCGGACCTACGTAGGATAGGAGAGTGGTCCGAAAATGGCAAATGCCGTTTAACTTTGGTAAATGCAAGGTCATGCACATTGGCTACCCCAATCCCAAGTCGGACTACTCGATGTTGGGGAGTAATATCGAGGCCACTTATTTGGAAAAGGACTTGGTGTGCTATTGACAGATATTGAAAGATATTGACAGGCTGGAGCGAGTCCAGGCGAGGGCCACAAAGTTAATCCCTTCCCTTTGGCGTATGGGCTACAATCGACGCTTACATGCCCTGAATTTGTTTTCGCTGGAAACGCGGAGGCCGCGCGGTCAACTCATAGAGGTTTTCAAGCTCTTACACGGGTTCAACGATGTCGATTTTAGAAGCATGTTTAGTTTAAATGATAATTCAACTCGCAACAATGGTTGGAAGTTGGATTTGAAACGGTTTAGCACTAGTGTGTGTGGGAATTACTTTACCTATAAGATCTGTGACACGTGGAACAGGCGACCTTCAGAAGTTGTGAACAGTTCCTCCGTGGATCAGTTCAAGAAAAGGTTAGACCGAATCTCTCATACTATTTGAGGGTGTAGGAATGTTTTCCCGGCACCCGTTGCCATTGGTACCTCCTCGGTATGGGCCGTAAGGACTTTTGAGGTACTTCTTGTCCTCGTAACTCCTCGTAACTCTCTCTTATATGTATGTACGAAAAATGGATTACTGGCTTCCAATTCTTTTACGATCTTCCAACAGGTATTACGCTAACAAACTATTGTTGGAAATAATTTCCAGCTAAAATTTGAATGACTCCGAAACAAATCAACGGATTTTATCTGCGGAACATCTTTGAATAAGAAATACAATTCCATTTTCACGGAATGCAAGTCGCGTCCAAACATAAAATTTGCCAATATTTAAAGTTCACAAATTTAAATGTACATAGTTTCGGAAAAAAGTTCCTCTAATATATATATATATATATTATATATATATATATATATGCAATGCATTTCTTATTTAAAGATGTGAAATTAATAAGTGATACACACCCACATGGAAAAATGAGGAGATTCCAAGACTTTTCACTATTTAACAATACCTCATCAGCGAATGAAGGTGGAAGGCGAGAAGGAAAATATATATATATATATATATATATATATATATATATATATATGTGTGTGTGTGTGTGTGTGTACAGCGTAAGCAACATAGAAAGGCTCAACAAAAAATTAACAAGTACTGATTAACGAAAAAGGGTATTGTTAAATGTATTGTTAAATACACGAAAGGACTTTGAATCACCTTTCTTTTTTATTGCAAGTATGCAACACACATATATATATATATATTATATATATACACATTAAACTGCAAACACGCAGTATAATTAACGTAAAGAACGACGCTTGTATAGGAGATATTCCGCGCAAGATGAGAGAGAGAGAACGAAACAAATGAAAAAAATGAGGTAACCACCCGGGAATCGAACCCGGGATCTTCCGATTGCCGGTCAGATATGATAACCATTAGGCATATCTGACCGGCAATCGGAAGATCCCGGGTTCGATTCCCGGGTGGTTACCTCATTTTTTCATTTGTTTCGTTCTCTCTCTCTCGAATCTTGCGCGGAATATCTCCTATACAAGCGTCGTTCTTTACGTTGATATATATATATATATATATGTATATATGTATATGTGTGTGTGTGTGTATAAAAACATGAATGTGACATTCACTAAGTTATTTTAGGTAAGTAGACAGTCTCGCAACGCGCAACATTTGCAGTTCAACACACATCCACTCGATAATATTATACTGTTCGCCAAATGTTTGGTGATAATGAGAATCAAAGTTTGTGCTGTTGACGATAGTGTGAATCGGTCTTCATAAACTTGACGAGTCTTGCTGCTAGTTATAGCGAAGTTTATGCTTACGTCACTGTTGAAGAGAATTTTTTTTATTTTAGACGTTTCGCACACACACACACACACATATATATATATATATATATATATATATATATATATATATATAATATCGGGTGGGTAAAAAAAAAAAAGAGGAGACCTCGAACTTTAGCTATAAAATGCAAAGTTGTGGTCAGATTTCAATATTTTTTTCACACCCCACAACTAAGTAAATTTCCTATACGGTGAGCGGATTTCAAAGAAAACTAATGAAAATTACGGATTTAGTGAACATTTCTTTATGCGACTGGAAATTCTCCATTTACACTACTATTGCATTGTCGGGTCGGCAAAAAAAAAAAGGGGAGACCTTTTAAATCCTTCATATCACGGCAAATACTGTACATAGAACCATGAAATTTTAGTATGTTAGTACTAGGTAATTTTATGGTTTATATGCCATCTTTTAACATCTGTTTTATCAATTTTCTTGAGAAGCTTGTCCAAACCTCCCGCAGTTGGCTTACGTTAATTAAAATCGCTTTAATTATCGCAAGATTTTGCTGGAATATTCGCCATAAATCCAATTTCTCCGTTAAAATGCTAAAAGATGGCATACAAACCATAAAATTACCTAGTACTAACATACTAAAATTTCATGGTTCTATGTACCGTATTTGTCGAGATATGAAGGATTTAAAAGGTCTCCCTTTTTTTTTTTGCCGACCCGACAGTGCAGTAGTAGTAATGTAAATGAAGAATTTCCAGTAGCATAAAGAAATGTTCAATAAATCCGTAATTTTCATTAGTTTTCTTTGAAATCCGCTCACCGTATAGGAAATTTACTTAGTTGTGGGGTGTGAAAAAAATATTGAAATCTGACCATAACTTTGGATTTTACAGCTAAAGTTCGAGGTCTCCCTTTTTTTTGCCCACCCTATATATTTATATTAGGGCGGTTTAAAAAAACCTCGTTTTAAAAATGTTCAAGTGTTCACTCAGCATAATTAGGTTCTTTTCAGGAAGTAAACTCTCCATGCCAAATTTAAGCTCAGTCCATAAACGCTGAATTGATAAATGACCTTCAAGTTTCCCCATGAGACATTGAGGGCCCCAGCCTCGCACTCTGGCTCCCAAGTCCCCCTATTAAAAGAAAGATATTATCCCCTAAAAAAAGTGGTGGGGGACCCTCACAACATATCAACAGTTGCTTATTTTTACTTGCTTCGGCTGCGCCCGCTACTGTAGCCTTTCGTGGGTTCTTGAACTTCTGACAGTGGTATTCAACCACATAAAGAAAGCACTGCCGCTAGCTGTTGTCCTCTTTCATAATCCTGTTGTACTCGGCAATCAAGGCTACTCCACTCTCCGTGCAGTCGTCGACCACCTTCAAGCCGTCACCATCCTTAAAGGAGTTCATATCCACCCACTTGTCAGTACTCTCTTTCAGAAAGGAGACATCCACCACCAAAGCGGTGAATCGACTGCTGTTCCGCAGGTTGAACCAGCTGCTTCTCGAAGCGTTTGATTTTCTTTTCTTCGGACATTAAATCTTCAGGGCATTAGAGGTTGTGTCGACGATTCGTCGGTCTACCTGCACAAACTTCACCAATATCTTCAAGAATTGAAGGTTATTGTGCCAGGTGTCCCGAATAACTGTCGAAAAATTCCTCGCTTCCATATAAACCAGAGTAGAGAAGCTACAAAAGTCCAGGAGACTTCTGGAGCCATGAATCTCACACCGCGAGGAAAAGCTTCGCTCAGGAAGATTATGCTTAATTTTAGGAACACGCGATAGTTATCTCGAGGTTGGACTTTGTTTTGGCGTAGAACCATGGCGCCAAAAATGGCTCTTTGCTTCAGCTTATGCAGTAGATTAGATGACGGCCTCTCATCACACGTTTGGTAATCTGACCAATCGATAGAACCCCATCGCTCCCAGAATCGTTTGAAGAGGGAATGTCATATCCATTGGACGAGCTAATCATCATATTGAACACATTGGTGATGATAATTTCTTGCACGTGATGGCAACAGGCAAGGTACAGCAGTTTCTGATTCAACTTCTCAATCAGGATGATCACTCGTGTGTGCTTACGTTTTTGTTGGTGGTGGTATCGAAAAACATTGCAACAATTTTGTCTAATAGATTCCATTTTGAAAGAGCCTGCACCCACCACTGCTGTAGATATCGCCTTTCCCTTTCTAGAAGCCAGTTTCGAAACACAAAGAAGGTTTTCGATACTGACGCTAGAGACCAAAACTGCGAGTCTGTCCAGGAGAGTTCTCCGATGTTGTGACCACAACTTTGTGCTGTTGCATTGGTTGTTTGGTTGTCAAACAACTTTGTTCGGTCCAGGGCTGCTGCCAGATCAGAAAAAGAATCTGATTCTGGCCTTTCTTGACTTTCTTGTTAGATCTGGTGGCTGCGTCCTCCCAGTCATTTGAATCTTCCTGAGAGTCATCACTGGTGAAACTCGATGATGACATTTCGACTGTCTACCCTGTCTTCCTCTTCCTGAGCTCTTCTTACTTTTCCCGTTTCGCAGATGACCCTTCCTTCGTCGTACTCTCTCTTCCTTCTTGACTAATTTCCTGTCCGCACCAGTCATGTATCCTTTCCTTTCTCCTTTTTGATGCAGAAGAAATGCTGTCTTCATCAGTCATGATGAGATTGAGTGCATCATGGTGAGCCACACCGAAATTTTGATCCAAGTCACGCTTGAAACCTTTTTTAGCTTTTTGCCCCTCATCTGGATATTTTTTTTTTCTACCGATTGAGCACTGTAGGGTGTCACTTTTGGACTTTTTTTTTTTTAAAAGTTATGGTGCTTACCTCGTATATTGTGACAAATTGACCAAAAACCATGAATAAACCAAAAGAAAGACAATCGGGTAATATTTAGGGTCCCCGCCCCCCATTTGAAAAATAAGCCCCCTATTCACACAAAAAATGGTGACTTTTGGAGATATTTTTGGTCATAGTTTCCTTACTAATCATCATATTTCAAATATTTTGCTACCAAAATGTGGAGAATAATAATGCGCTTCAATCTAAATAGTTTTTATTAACCTTTGAGTTAAATTTATTAAATTTTTTATATCTCTTTGGTCATTTTGATGCATTTTCTAAGAGAAAAATGCTGCTGTTTTATATCTTTGGAAGATCTGAACTGCAATAAAATATTATATACTTTGCATGTCACCGTCATCCATAGAGCATCATCCCAATGCAGCTCTGCGTCGATGGGCTTTGAAAATATAAATCAAAAAAGCAGATGGGCTTAAATGAGCAACACTTTTTTGGTTTAGAGATTCAAAGTGGGAATAACTTTGCACATGTTTAGTAGATTAAAATTAGTAAATTTTGCAAAAAAAAAAAAATGACAACTGTAGACTTAAATTTTATTAATCTAAAAAAATATGCAAAGCCCCATCGTTTTTTTTTATATTTTTTATTTTGAAATACAAGCACAAAACAATTTTAATCAAATAGAAACAAAGTGCTATTCTTGAAATTATAATGAAAAATTGTAAATGAAATGAAATTATAAATGGAAAGAAATTACAAATTCAAGAGACCTTGTTTGGAAAACTTTGGGAAAACACGCCTGTTTTCCTCTACAACTTGAAGCAATTCCTGAAATTCACCTTCATCCGTACATGAGCCATGAAAATCCTGCAAAAGTTTGATACCCCTTTCTGCAGTGTCATTAACAACCGTAATTGAAGAGTATTCTCTTCATCCGTTGAAAATCATTGTTGCTGTCCCACGTTACAGCTGGAGTCCTTATCCAATCTCCCGTTGAACCAAGGACTTTGAATACAAACCATGAGTTTCGACCAACTAATTGCTGAATTTTAATTCGTTCTTTTAGGATGAGAAATATCGGCTTACCCTGTTTGAATTCTGGTGGTTGATTGAAAGAGGAAAGTTTTTTTGGCCACCTTGTCCTTTTCACTATGAGGTAAATCTCCAAAGAGAGAAAGGGTTACAAGTTCTTCAGATAGGTACCAGTAATGACCTTTTAGAGTGTTGAGGGCAGCTTCCGCTACTTCCATGTCAATCTTTTTGTACTGAACTAATTCGTTGTATAGGAGGAGGTCATTTTCAGGAGCCTCAAGTGAGTTGGTGACTGATAGCCAGTACTTGGAGTAGATCAGCGATGTAAACAAGCATACTCTTTCCAGCTTTTTTATCGTAACATTATCATATCCGGCTTGGTCTGAAAATGCTAACATCTTATTCGTATACAATATGATAGCCATCCATCTGGAGTGGTGGAGAGCTCCTGGCTTGATCCAGTGTATTCCTCTGGCAGGAAGTTCTCCTAAAACGAGCATAGTTGTTTCAGCTACCTCTTTGTAATCATCCCTGGGAAGGCTCTGGTTATCTTTGAGCAAATCTGTCATAAAATCTATGACGCATTTTTTCAGGTCCTTGAGATGTCTGTCATTGATAGATAGCTGTTTGGAGGGTTGCTTAGTATCTAGCTTCTCCCATATAACATCTCTGAAGGTCTTGAAAGATTCGTTTTCGGGTGAAGTAGATTTTCCAAATACCTTTAGATACACTGCTGACAAAACTCGTTCTGCCATATGGTGGCGACAAGCGAGCCATAATAATTTTTTTCCAAAGAGGTCTTCCAGTACTTTACAAGCCCCTTTTATCCAGCCAGTATTGGATGTAGTAGTATCGAATACCATTCCGTAAACCTTATCCTGTAATTTCCATTCTTGGATTGTGCCAAAAACAGTACAAGCTTGTGTCGATCCAGTTGAGACACCGATATCGGGTATCGAGAGAAGTTTCTCAACATTCTCTCCCGATATAAGTATTGCCAATCGATCCTGCTTTCCTCCTGAAACATTCAGTATCATTTTGCTGTCCCAGTGGACTACACAATATTGAGGTGGGTTGAACGACTCTTTAATAGTATCAGCAGTAGCTTTCCTCGACTTCTTCGCAGCTCGCGCAGAAGTACTTTTCGATAATGATATCTCTCTTAAATCTAGCCCACATTCAGCTGCTACCACAGATGCAAATGTCGAGCGTTGTCCGAATGATAGTCCTAAATGATCAGCTGTATTAGATATTAATGTTGACTATAGTAATTTAGGACGTTTTGATGGGCCTAGGCTCGGAGTAAAATCATCTTCACCATTACTTGAGTCCACTAACTCACCTTCAGATGATTCAAGTTTGTGTGTCTCTTCTTCTAATGCCTTTCGCCCTTTTTCTTTCAATTTTCTTCGTTCTTCACCTTCTATTCTAGCAGTCTTTTTGATCAGTTTGGCTACATAAGCTTTATCGATCGGACCCAGAGAATATATTCTAGCACTTCGCTGATCTTCCAAAAAGCGAAGATCCTCATTCTTCTGTTGTATAGTTCTCAATGTATCATTTTGGATCTCATTACGTACATTTTCAGTTGATATATCAAATAAGTTTTCTAAACGAGACAGAAAAGATGTTTTTTGGGTTTCATAACATTTCTTCTTTATATTTTTACACAACTTCTCATGCTCTTTTATCAAATCCCACAACATTTTTTGGGTCCTTTCTGCTTTCTAACGGATTTTGATGGTATGCCAGCCATAATCCACACCTTTTCTACCTTATCTAATACTCTCAAAATATTTTCTTCCTTTGACACATTGTCGCTTTTCATTTGATCCCTTCTCAAGAAGAAAAAGTGACTGAGAACTTCACTATTCGTTGGAAGCATGCTTCCTTCTCTTGCGCATATGTCTTTCACTAACTTTCCCAATAAAGAATCATATTTTCTTAGGTCTGTTCTTAATATTGGCTTACTGTTAGCCATGACTATTGACTAATTTTAATAAACTATGAAATTAAGCAAATCTATAATAGAATTCTGAAAGAAAAGCAAATTTATCATACATTTGGTTATATTTGCATACTTTTTGTAGATAAAACCTGCAAATACTGTAAATAAATGTTATACCAATGAAAACAGAGGGAAAAATTTCATAAGGTCCACTCAAATATCAGCACCGTATACAACTAAATAGTTTTAAAACGTTCACAATAAGAGGATACCGTTATTCTCTACATTTTGGTAGCAAAATTTTTTAAATACGATGATTAGTAAGGAAACTATGACCAAAAATATATCCAAAAATCACCATTTTTTGTGTGAATAGGGGGCTTATTTTTCAAATTAGGGGCGGGGACCCTAAATATTACCTAATTGTCTTTTCGTTGGTTTATTCATGGTTTTTTGTCAATTTGTCACAATATAAGAGGTAAGCACCATAACTTTTCAAGAAAAGTCCAAAAGTGACACGCCCTATTGAGTAGTGCTTTGAAGTTCCTGATGTTGAACTCTGGAATCGTTGAGATTCGAGCTTCCTTCCGCAGCCTCAGCATCTCTTATCGCTTTCCTTACACTTTTTTGAGCACTTTTCTTCTGCTGTGAATGAGAACAGAAGTACAGTCGTTGGCATAGACTTGACGTCTAGTTGGCAGTTTGCGGCCTTCAATCGTTGCTAATGTGGGATCTACCATCCTCATCTCCGTCTTCGTCGAACGCCTCGTAGTGACGGGGCTTACATTTTTACCAGCCATTATTTAAAAACCTTAAGTCTGTTCTGCCTTTCATAAACTATTATTCTTAGTTAACAGTTCTGAAATAAATAAGAATTCTGTATGACAAAATATTAATACAAAAAACTAAAAAATACACAGGAAGAATATAAACTACAACTACAACTTCAGATCTCAATAACAGATATCTGTATTCTACAACCGTTCTTCATAAACTGCGTAACTCCATGGTACATGTTCGCCTGTTCGGTCATAAACAATCGTCATACAGTACATTCACAGAGCATAGAAAACTACTCGCTTTATCGAGTCTCCTCCCAACTATAACGATAGGCTGATTGGGATACAAAATCTGCTTTTATATTTTTAACTATTAACAAGCCCCTTGCAACATTGATCGAGTCAGGGTATTGTTACGGCTTAAATGGGGAGAGGGAAACTTCCAGGCCACTTAGCGACCAAAATGTTTAGTGACTGAGCTAATTCTCGGCATGGATAATTTTCTCTCTAACAAGAAGCCTAACAGCGATTGATCATATGGCCATTTTGAAAAATGCGTCTTCACCCTTTTAAGGATGAAACACTGGAATAAATTTTATTTATTTATTTATTCCTTCCTTCCTTCCTTCTTCCTTCTTCCTTCCATTTATTTATTTTATTTTATGTTATGTTTGTAAAACGCTCCCCTCTCCTCGTAAATGAAAAGAGTGATTCACAGAATTATTTTAATTTGAATGCAAATGAGTTATATAATAACAGATACTTTTTGAAAAATTAATTTTATCATTTCTTTACAAAAAATCTCATCCAATTAAAATAATAATAATAATTCTCATATGCGTATATATACACACACACAAAGTGTTTCATAACATGTGGGACGCACTTTCAGGATGGATTTAGGACCTGAAAACAATTAAAAACGTTTATATAAACGTATGCCCGAAATCGCTTTGTTTCCGAGTTACAGGCCGTTATGTGTTTCAGCAAGTATCCGCCTTACCTTTGAAGGAAGTGCTCAATATGACCGCCTTGCGCTTGAATACACGGCTGAACACGCCTCATCATAGACTGTCTGACGCGTTCAAAACTTCAAACATTCCAGGTATTGCTCGGCTTTTCTGGTATCCTTGTTCTACACGTTGGCGAAGCATTTCAACGTTGCCAATGGGTGTCACGTAAACGATGGATTTCAGATGACCCCACAGGTAAAAATCGAGTAGATTCAGGTTCGAGATGCGAGCAGGCCACGCAATGGGTCCTCCACGGCTTATCCATTTATCAGGGAAATGGTCATCCAAATAGTCTCTAGCCACTCGACTAAAATGAGGCGGAGCGCCGTCATGCATGAACCACATAAGACGTCAGACACCAAGATGAACTTCATTTAGTAAATCGCTTAAATCATTCCTTAAAAAATTGGAATAGGATTCTCCTGTTAATCTTCCAGGCAAAACAAAAGGACCGATTAATAAATCATTCCTTAAAAAATTGGAATAGGATTCTCCTGTTAATCTTCCAGGCAAAACAAAAGGACCGATTAAGTTGTCGGCAATAAGTCCTGCCCATACATTGATACTAAATTGTTGTTGGTGCCTTGACTGGATGATGGCATGCGGATTCTCTTCGGCCCAATGATGAGTTTTGTGAAAATTGATCACGCTATTTCTTGTGAAGGCAGCCTCATCAGAAAACAACATGGAGGATAGAAAAAGAGACTTCAGTAAGGTCTTGTACTCTCTGAATGTGATATGGGTAAAGCTGTTGTTCCCGTAAAATTCTTCACACAGTTGTGTATCTTACACCCTCTGCTGCTGCTAACCTTCGGGTGTTGACACCAGGATGTTCCTCCACGCGATTTACGACCCGCTCCTCCAACTCAACAGTTCTGGCGCTGATTGGTCTACACCATCTGAAACTCGCTTGTTGAATGATCCTGTAACACCAAGACACTCGTCTATTCTCTGAAAGTTCTTCTTATCTGGCAGACGGCGATTCCGAAACCTTTCCGCATACAGACGTTTTGCTGCGGCCGCATTATACTCGGCAAGTCCATACATGAGATGCATATCTGCCATTTCTCTGTTTGAATAAGCCTCCATTCTCACTTCAAATGCACACTATCATTGAATAGCACAAAAACGTTTAAGGTTTTTTTTTCACTGGACTGCATTTATTCACAGTAAGAAGTTACGAATACGAACAGTGAAACACCGCGATGCACCTCTGACTGACTGATGGCTCTACACTCAACGATATTGAAACATGTCATAGAGTGTACGAAACATTACAATCGGCAAGGCCATACATGAAATAAGTCTCGTACACACTCACAAACATTGTCGGCAAGCAGTGTTTGTAAACAGTTTGCGGAAAGAATTGCTGGAACACAAAACGGGCTGTAACTCGGAAACAAAGCGATTTTGGACATATGTTTATATAAACTTTTTTCATTGTCTTCAGGTCCTGAATCCATCCTGAAAGTGCGTCCCACATGTTATGAAACACCCTGTATGTCACGTCCCATTCGTAAAATGAGTTAATGAAGTGTGCAGAAGTATATAAGGAACTTAACATTGCGTACATCGACAACAGTTTGACATTTTAAATCCTAAACTAAACTACATTCACTGACCCATTCACACTTTTTAGAGGTGTGAGTTCACATTTATGAGTTGTGATCACACCTTTTTAATACTATCACACAGTAGGGTGTATATACAGGGTGAGTGAAAAGTCTCGCCTCAAAGGTTTTATTATATACTGTAGTTATAAGCAGAACTTTTGACTCACCCCGTATATATAGCTGAGATTTTAACAGCGACATCTTTCAATCTTTAACTGGAGTTTAGTTAAGTCAGGCTAGGATTGTTTTGCCCTGTTTCCAGATCAGATATCTAACCTAACCTAACCTATATTATTCCGGTAGCACCAGGGCCGGATTTTCCAATAGGCAACATAGGCCATTGGCCTAGGGCCCACCAGTAACTGGGGGCCCACTGGGGACCTCCTACAATCCCTTGACACAAACAGTATCATTGACAAATTTGCCATAGAAAAAAGCAGGAAAAAGTCATTTTGAACTTCACATAGTTGTGCTTGCAAAATTTATTATGCTTCAGTTTCATTGTATTTTTCCATTATTCCTATGTGTAAGATGTACATGATATGGAACTTGATTTACTTTGATGTACTTGATATGGAACTAATTTGATAAAAAATTATTAATGTGTAATGTATTACATTATGTAATTCTTATTGCAAAATTTATTATGCTTCAATTTGACTATTTTTTTCCATTATTCCTTTGTGTAAGAATAAGTTGTACATGATATAAAACTAATTTGAATAAAATTATTGATGTGTTACATTATGTTGTAATTCTTTTTTTTTTACATTACAATATTACGATATATATATATATATATATAATATTTTTTTTGGGGGGGGCACTGATAAGGTTTGGCCTAGGGCCCACAAGCAAGTAAATCCGGCCCTGGGTAGCACAGACCCTGATTTTACTGGAACCCTGCATTGTTTGTTATAAAGCAAATTTTTACATATTTTGAAAGCTTATACCACCCCATTCAAGAATCCATCGGGTGTACACCTGACCCCCGCTTGGCTTTTTCAATATGGCCGCCATTTTCCAAGATGGCCGGCGAAACTGAAAAATCTCATATCCTGGTCAATACTTGATGGATTTTGATGATCTTGGTGTCATTTCTAGGGGTTTTTAGGATGATGAGTCGATCTGGAGGGGTTGCAGATACTTTGGTAGTCGTTTTGACCCACATTCGTCAATACTCAAGGTCATTGGAGGTCAAACGCCCCCCGAAATAAGGATTATCCCATATCCCGGGCAGTCGTGGAGATATTTTGGTGATCTTACTGTCGTTTTTATGGTTTTGGGCGAGACTGAGTAGTTCTATAGGGTTTAAAATGAAATCAGGGATTATTTTCCCCATGGTAAGGTGAATTCCAATATCTCTAATTATTCCTCTTATTTTTTTCAGGTTGTTGAGATTATTGCTGATGGTGCTGCCCACCTGGTGGTTTGATGACGTCTTGGTTGTGCTGATTCCAAAATTGTTTTTTGACTGCTGAATATGGAGAATATACCAGGTGAGCAGTGTTTAGTTTTCATTTGCTGAGGATAAATTATTTCAATGCGATTTGTACTCTGAAGAATGGTTAAACAAAATTCTTATTTTTCAGGTTCTACAAAAGCTGCAGACGAATGTTTCTTCAAGGATTTCCTGCGTAGCTGTCCTGGAGGTCAGAAAGGTCTTTCAAATTGTGGGAGGATTCAGAAAATCATAGAGAGCAGCGACATCAGAGAGGAACATGGGGGTCGACCAACAGTTGTTACCATGGATGTGTCAGCTGTTTTGTGGACAGTCGACTGGCCTGCTAGTGGCACAGTTGCTACATTTATCCAAACCTTCAAAGTATGGCTACCAAAACATCTTTCTTATGCATCTGTAGTACTAACTTTTGATCGCTACTATAATTTCTCTCCGAAATCAAGCACTCGGGCAATGAGAAGCAAGAGCAGCAGAGTTCACAAGCTGGACCTCAACACCCCATTGCCTACAAGAGACGCTGTTCTCACGTGCACTGCGAACAAGGAACACCTAAACAGGCTGCTCTGTGAGCAAATCCTTGCTGACAGTATCTCGCAACTGTAACCCAAGACCATGAGCTAGTGCTTGCAGGATGGCAGACCATACCGACTTCCATTGTGCGAGGCAGGAGTCGAGCAGCATTGGAGCTCTCATCATCTCATGAAGAGGCTGACGTGAAAATAACACAACACGCTATCGCACAAGCTGAGAAAGATTCTGATGCCCGCAGCTCTATCATTTGTGATGACACAGACGTGTTTGCCATGCTGACTCACTTCTATGAATTTAAGAAACTAGGCTGTCCCATGATTATGGAGTCTCCAGTGCGTGGCAGAAAATCAGTGGACATCCGAGCAACTGTAACCCAGCAAAAAGACATCATCCCACAAATCCTCAAACTACAATCTTTGAGTGGTTGTGACACAGTTGCAGGAATACATGGCATCTGCAAAGCCACTGCCATTGCCACAGCCAAGAAGGGTCGGAAGCTAGACAAGCTGGGGTCCCTTGATGCATGCTTTGACCATATCGAGAAAGAGGCAACAGCGTTCATTGTTGCATGCTATGGGGATAAGAAAGCCTAATCTCTTTACTGAGTGTCGTCAGCGAGTATGGGCTCAGAAGACAGGGAAGTTGGGAACTGCTGCACCCAAACTATGTTCTCTACCACCAACAACTGAAGCTTTCCATCAAAATGTGCTCAGAGCCCACTACACTGGCGAACTGGCTCGATGCACTAAAGTGTGACCCACCACCACTTGATCCTGTGCATTATGGGTGGGAGAGAGACGAAACAGAGTTCTCATCCCAAAAACAGTTGGTGAAGGAGTGTGCTTAGCACCAGATGAAGTTCTAAAGCTAATCAGATGTGGGTGTGAATCACAATCAGCATGCAGGGAGAGTCGCTGCGGCTGCATTGGACGCGGAATCCCTTGCACAATGTTCTGTGCATGTGGCAGCGGCTTAGATTGCAACAATCCATTGACCCAAAACGCAAACGAAGAGCGGACTGATGATCCTGACGATCCTGACACAACCATATCTTTTGATATTTGCCCCCAATAAATGGTTACCTAATGTGAATAACTGCATCAAAGTTGTCAATGCCAATCCCCCAGCTAGGTGTGAACTTTGTTTTGCTTACGAGGTCATATCTCGTAGCTTTGCAACCTTCCATAGAATGCATGTGCCCTGCACTTCAGCATAAATTGTGGTTTATATCCAAATATCCATATCTATATAATGTGGGTTATGTCATTTAAGTATTATGATCTGGCTTTATCCGCAGAAAAGATGTTAAGTGCTCAGCAGTTAGCTAGATTGTAGAAATTGTCACTGAAATAAAGCAAATACAGTGATGTCAACTGTGGCATTATCATATTTCAAGGCCAAACTTTAACCTCAAATGACCTTGACTTGACCCATGGAGTTGCAAAATGATATCCTACTGTTATCATGTGCCTATAGAACTACTCAGTCTCCCCCAAAACCATAAAAACGACAGTAAGATCGCCAAAATATCTCCACGGCTGCCCGGGATATGGAATATTCCTTATTTCGGGGGACGTTTGACCTCCAATGACCTTGAGTATTGACGAATGTGGGTCAAAACGGCTCCCAAAGTATCTGCAACCCCTCCAGATCGACTCATCATCCTAAAAACCCCTAGAAATGACACCAAGATCATCAAAATCCATCAAGTATTGACCAGGATATGAGATTTTTCAGTTTCGCCGGCCATCTTGGAAAATGGCGGCCATATTGAAAAAGCCAAGAGGGGGGTCAGGTGTACACCCGATGGATTCTTGAATGGGGTGGTATAAGCTTTCAAAATATGTCAAGATTTGCTTTATAACAAACAATGCAGGGTTCCCACCCCGTGCAACCGGACTATATTAGCTTTGCCTATATTATGGTAGTATTATTGGCAATATGTATTTTATGACTTTCATACTAAATAAATTCATGATTACCTTATTGAAATTTTTAAAGTTTCCATTAATAATGCTTGCCCAGCACTTCGGCAAACTTTCACTTGTATGCCCAGTTCATGAACTGGGAAATTTCACGGATGGGCGTAACACACACACACACACATATATAGATTTCAGACATCCGCGGATGCGGATGCCAACTTTGATGTTCAGGCATAAATTTGTCAGCTTGATAATATGATAGTTTAAATTCATACTTAATTTATTAATTGACTTTCGATTTTTGGTTGGTTATAAATATTAGATATTCGATAATATTACATGATATTATTTTGTAATTATAATTTTTTTACATACACTCTTCTCTTTTTGACGAGTTTTCGCCACACAACTGTGTTACCAGGATGCGGGACGGCAGTGACGTGCACAGACTTTCAGAAGGGCAGGGGCTCAGTTGAAAAAAGGGCACTCCCCTAACATTTTTAAAAATGAAATCCGCAATGCCATATAGGCTATATATATATGTATACACACACAAAGAAAAATTTTAAAATTGTATGTGGTAAATATTCTTAAATTCCATTAAATTCAATGCATTATTTTTGCATATAAAGCTGATTAAAGAAAATAAATGAAAATTTGTTGTAAAAAGGCATGTTTTTATTGCAAGATTTTCAAAAGATATGAAGATATTGAAATATTGGAGTGTATTTACAATTATTATTCAATTTTACTTATATTGACTTTTAGCTTGCTCATCATATAAATTACAGTATTCTGCTGTATATACATTTAAATATGGAATAATATGAAAAAAAATCATAGATCAAAGTAATTCCAGTTTTGAAAATCTGTTGAAGTAGCAGTAACTAAATAAAAATAACTAATTAATTCAAATTTATGTCGAATCAATATATTTATGAATTTTGACTAAAAGGGCACTTTTGATATGAAGAAGAAAAAGGGCAGGGGCTCAAGCACCCCAAGCCCCCCCACTGTGCACGTGGGGGGGACGGGGACCCCACGGGGACCCCACGGGGACCCAACTCGTCTCGCATCCCACCAACCACTTTCCCCAACCACCACCCTTTGAAAAGTAATGTGCTTATGACATTGTTATGTATTGTAGTATGAACAATTAATTATACAAATACACAACAGACATTGCCAGTTACATTAAAGATCAAATGAAGGCTGCACAAGTTTCACTATTTGAATTGAATGAGGGGCAAATTGTGCTTAAAAAATAGCAGTTTAGTAAATAGTACACATCCGCATCCCGCAGATGCAGATGTTGAATTTCATGCGGATGCGGATGTGACATACATCACATATATATATATATATATATATGGGATGAATTTCACAATTAAACACATGAAATGAGTGAATGAAATAACGGCGTTAATAAACTAACCAACCATTTAAATAGCTTATAGGTTACGGAGCCTACTGAGCTAACAATAGGCCTTATGGGATTGTTAACTTTGTGTGTTTTTACTAAATCGTACAGATATGGTAGTGACGGATTGATACTAAGAAATTCCTTAGAAAGCCCATTATAGTTATTTTCTAATATTTCTCTTAATTTTGTGTTAAACATTTTATTAACATCCTCCACTGGGGCTTTGTGTAAAAGTTTGTACGTATTGCCGTTAGTTGGCTCTATTTCCAAATCACATATTTTAAATAGCATGAATCTTATTGACAAACTGAAGTTTCCTAATGATCCTAATTCCAAACTGGTAAGTTTTGATGTATGCTCGGTATTCACAAAAGTCCCTGTTGATGACCTACTTGATATTTTAAAAGATAAGATCTCTGAATATTCTTTCCCTGTTCAACACAACACTCTTATTGAGTTAATTAAGCTTTGCGTCAAAGATTGTAAATTTCAGTTTGAAAATAAGTTTTATGCTATGTCGTTTGGATTGACAATGGAAATTCCCTCCCTCTCACCGGTACTAGCTAATTTATATATGGAATTTTTGAAAGCAGAATTTTGCCTACTATTGTTAATTTTAACCTTGTTTGGTACCGCTTTATAGGTGATATTTTATGCCCTTAGCCTAACAATTTGGGTGTTGACTTATTTCTTGATAGGCTCAACAATTTAGTCCTGTCTATTAAGTTCACTATTGAAAAAGAAAATGATGGAAGCTTATCTTTTCCGGATCTAAAAATTCGGAGATGCTTGAATCAGTTCAAATTTGAAGTTTATCGTAAGCCTACTAATAATAACTCTTGTGTGCATTTTTATTCTGATCATCCCTCAATTAAATCTTCTATTTTCTCTCCTATGTTTCTTAGAGCATTGAGAGTTGTCAGTCCTGAATTTTTAGATTCCGAGTTATGCAATATCATGAATATTGGTACTAAATTATGTTATCCTATTTCATTTCTAGATGCCTGCCTTAGAAAAGCCAAGAATAGGTATTATAATAGTGTAACTGTAAAGGAATTTGAGCGTAAAAATATCCTTAGCCTACTTTACCCTGTTAATTTTCAATATCTTCCGACTTTACTGAAAGCAATTGGTATCAACGTAGTCTTTAAGTATAATAATAATAATGTTAAATCACGCCTAATAAAGCATAGCTCGGATAATGTGGTTGGCTGTGCGTATTCGATCGGATTTACACGATGTAACTCAGTATATATAGACCAAACGGGAAAAACGTTAGATATTAGAGTAAAATAGCATAGATATGCTTGTAGAACAGCAAATAACTCTAATGCATTGTTTAACCATATGTATAGATGTAATCATAGTATCAAGTGGGACAGTTCTAAAGCGCTCGTTAAACAGATATAATTGCAAGAAATATTCTAGAATGTGCATTTATCCATTTTAAAAATAATTTCAATAACAGTGCGGGAATGTATAAAATTGACAATATCCTGTTAAAATAACTTTTGCTTTAATCAACTCTCGTTAATCACGTGCTAATCTTTTTATTTCTCTGTCCCGTTGTACATATGTATTATTTTCGTCATCTGGCTTTCTCCCTTCATTCCCTGACGAGGTGTACTTCTGAATACACGAAAGACCTTGGAATCATTTTTCTTTTTCCTTGTGGGTTTGCAATATATATATATTATATATATATATAAGCAAACAACCACAGGGAAAACGAAACACGAAGTTCCCTGTGGTTGTTTGCTTATTAATAAGATCACGTGTTATTCTGTGATTTTAGTGCATATATATATATATATATATATATATATATATATATACACACTGTATGCAAACAGATTATTAATATATCTCAACTGATATGAACACCATAATCATTTAAATATCTTTATTCCAATCCTGCGTAAAATGTTTTCATATGAGAATGTAAATATTAATTTCTTATTTTGGTCTTCATATATGGAAAAGTTGATAGGAGGAAATATTGGCTATTGGATATTGGTCATATGCGAAGATGCTCATATATATATATATATATATATATATATATATATATATATATATATATATATATATATAATCTCACACACATACACATACAGTATATACATATATATAAAGCAATTTTCAGATACATTAAATATTTTTAGTATGAATTTTGAAAATACATTTTTTCCAATAATTCAATATGAAAATACATTTTTATTTTTGAGTTTCTGTTGAGCAAAATACAAATCAGTCTTGAGTAACAATACCCCTTATCCTATCTCTAATCATTCAATCATGGTTGTACAAAGAGAGAGAGAGAGAGAGAGAAAACAAAAACCCTTAGATCCACACTAAGTTAGTCTAGGAAAGAAGTAGAGAGAAAAAACAAATGAAAATAAAGAGTATTGAAAATTCATACCATGATTACACTTTTCAACGTGTAAAGCTTTCGCGCAGGAACTCTCTTGGTAGTAAAGTGTAGAACAAACGAGGTTCCTCCTCCTCCTCCTCCTCCTCCTCCTCCTCCAAGCCACTGATGACAGAAAATAGTTATGAAGAAATTATAGGAAATGTATAATGAAAAGAAGAGCTTCAGAGTCCATTCACACCATATCTACATTTACCTCGAGTACCCAATTATTCATTATTGGACAAAAGAAGATAGAGGATAGTTTGAAACGCGAGACTGATTAATCTAGTCTACACCATACATTACTTTTAAGGATTTATTTTTTATTATAATATAAAAAAGTCATCAATTCTTCGATGAATGACAAAGACCTCCATGTTTAGAGACGGACTTTTTAAAGGTTAAAATTACTTAGATAAGAAGTACTAATATGCAGAGTCACCTCTAGCTGGCCAGCACCCCACCCCCGAATTGAAGAATATTAGTAAAAAATTTAATACCATGAAATTATGCTCTAGTTAGCGAAGTTAAATATACCACGATTTTCCTCAAAAGTACTATTACTCTTACACCTTATCCGTGTCCTTAAAAGAATACGTTTGTTTGGAGTTTTTGACTCCTGAGAGTTCCCATCAAGCTTCTCGTCTCTACCAATGGAATATCATCTGAGAACTTCCGGTGCTCTGGAACCAGACCCGACCAGCACTTCCTGCTACATTTATAGGCAAAAAGAGAACACTACCACTACTACTACTTTAAGGACTGAAGATGCCAATTGCTAACGTTTCAAATACACACATTCATAACTTAACCCTACAAAAAATTCAGGGCTGAAAGGGTTAACTAACCTTCCCTGCTAGCAGTTCCCTTTGTCAGTGAGGAAAGAGAAAATATGAGGGAGGGGAAAGGAAGCAAGAAAGTAGGGAGAGAATGGCTTCCGAAATATATTTTAGCGTAGTTATTCGGACGTTTTGACTGCTGACACACACACACACACACACACACACACACACACACACACACCAAATGGATTATTTGAGTCTTTTATTTTAAGTAAAAATTTTGTTAACCTAATCTTACTTAACTTAGTCACCTAATAACCTAATCTCACCTTACCTTGACCTATAACCGGGCGTACCCAATTTATTTATCAAAGTTAATGTTGCAAACTAATAAACAAACGTATTTCCTTTTCTGTATATTGGTATTCGAAAAACAAACACACACACACACACACACACACAAAGGAAAAAAGTGTGTGTGTGTGTGTGTTGAAATGAAAGTTAAAACTAATAATAATAATAATAATCCATTCGACAACAACGACCCATTTTCTCCCCACATTTGATCGGAGACTGAAATAAAAAAATTTCATTTCCATACACGACCTTTTCCCACCCAAAATAAATGAAAAACGAGAAAATTAAGAAAATTCGAGATAAAAACACTGCAAAGAAAAGATAAAAGAAAAGGAAGACAAAAATGAAGGAAAATGGAGAGTTTGGCATTTCATTAGAACAATTCCATCCTTTCTTTTGGGATTTAGAGGGAGAGTAATAATCCAATAATCCGAATGATCCAATCCGAAACTGGATCCGAATCCTTAATTGGATTTCGTTTGGATTTTAGGATCCGAACAGATGATGTGAAAGCACCAACAACAGCCTCTCGCTACCAGATGGCGCTGGACACGCGTTCGTAAAAGATACAGTGACATACAGACGCTCGTGAATCGTACGGCGATACGTACGTACGGGTCTTTGCTATTTATACGGTGATAAATACGGGCCTTTGCCATTCACAATTATAAATACAGGCTCCCGCGACTCTTACATTTATACATACAAGCCTTCGCGACTCATAAAGTCCCTCGCTGCTCACACGGCGGTATACAGGACTTTGACACAGAGTAACGCGTATAGAAGGTGCTTTAAAAATGTGAAATCCAATCACTTTGCGGACAAAGGGTCTCCATATGCAAGGTCTCATTTGGCACATACAGTGACACATACAGTTAAGTAAATAACGGAATAAATGACACGTATTGTCACTTTGCGTCTTGATTATACAGTGTCGTGTTTTATGTTCAGAGGCAAAGAGGAAGTAGCTTAATACGTAGAAAGGAATTTCCTTTTTTTTTTTTTTTTTTTTACACTTTTTATCAGTCAAAATCATGAAATTTTTTTAGACTAAATAATACAGTGATCATACAAATATCCAGTTAGTTTAGATTACACACACACACACACACACACACACACACACACACACACACACACACACACACACTATTTGAACCAGAAAAAAAAACGTTGCAGTTTTTTACAAAATACTGCTCAACCCATGCACCCATTTACAACACGAGCAACTCGCAGCATCATTGCCAAGTATATTGGGTGTTAACGTAATGGGTAATACTTTGTAATAGAGCTCATCATAACAGAGAGAAGCAATCGTAATTAAATGAGTAATTAACTCTCTAATTCTTCCATGGGGTTTGTACGTTCGGATGCATGATTTATGGGGAGCAAGATGCACTATAAGTTTGAGTTTTCTTTCTTAGACAACATAAATGTAGCCGATGTGATCACAAATACATTCATAGCGCCTCAAACCTGCTCTACACAAACTGGACCAAGAACTCCAGAATATCCGCGATTTCAACATGCCTTCGTGTCAACGTTCGTAGCTCAGTCGGTGACACCGTTTTCGTGTAAGCAAAGTGAAGATATTGAGAGTCGAACCATCGATCCAGGATCGGGACTTCGACTCCCGATGGTACTGGTAACAAAAATCCACGAGTTAGCGTAATAGGTCGCATTAATCTGGTCGAGTGTTGCCTTCATTAGCTTTAAATTTCTTTCCTACCTTTCAACCTTTTTTCTCTGCTTCGCTTTAAAACATTCAGTCGTCTTGAAAGTTTCTTACTTCTTTTAACGTTTCCTTCTTATACAGACAGCCTCGTAGGGACCAGCCGGTCTGTTGATGCCCTTTGCATTCCTGTATTCCTTTGTATAAGATTATATATACACACAATGGCACTTATAAGTATTCGTACAGAGAACTATTTCAGTTGTATTCGTCCTTATCTTTTGTACCATGAATAGGAGTTATTAAAAGTTGACCGTTTGTTTGGAAATTTTTAACGAGTAAAAATATCAGTTTAACTCCAACATATAATGTAAACCATCAAAAAAATTTGAGGAAAATAAAAAAAGTTAAAGTGCAAAAGTTTTCGTACATTTGCTTACAAAATTATTTAATACTTTGTATGTTCACCTTTGGCTCGAAGAATTTAAAATGGATTTGCCTTCTGAAATAAAGTTATCTGGACAGACGAGACCAAAATTGAATTATTCGGAAACAACGAGCAACGGTATGTTTGGCGAAAATCAAATACTGCATTGGGGGAAAAAAAAAAAAAAATCCTTCTTACGGTTAAACATGATGGTGGTAGTTTGCTTCTTCGTGGATGCTTTAATGTTTCAGGTCCAGGAAAGCTTGTTGTCATCAGTGGAATCTTGAATTCGAAAAAATATCAGGAAATTTTAGAAGAAAATGCATCGCCTTCAGTTCGGAAGTTGCGAATTGTTCGCAATTGGGTACTGCAGCAAGATAATGATCCAAAACACGTAAGAGCACCATGAAATGGTTTCAACAAAAGAATTTCAAGCTTCTTGAGTGGCCCAGTCAAATCCCAGCTCTCGATTTAATCTTGAATTTATGGTTTGATTTGAGAAAAGGTGTGCGCGAGAGAAACCCTTCGAATATGAATGAATCGCAACAATTTTTTTTAGAAGAATGAGCTAAGGTTTGTATTGAGAGATGTCGAAACCTTGTAGAAAAATACCCAAAACGAATTATTGAAGTGATTCAATCAAAAGGTGGACACAATGACACAAAGTATTAAATAACTTTGTAAGTAGGCCTAAATATAGGAAAACGTTTGCATTTTAATTTTTTCTTATTTTCCTAAAATTCTTTGATGTTTTACATTATATGTTGGAGTTAAACTGATTTTTTTTTTCCAACAAAATGGGAAACTTTTCATAATTATCCTATGCAGGGTAGAGGGTACAAAAGATAAGGACGAATATAGCTAAAATATTCCTCTGTACCAATACTTATGAGCGCACCACTATATATATATATATATATATATATAGTGGTGCGCTCATAAGTATTGGTACAAAGGAATATTTTAGCTATATATATATATATATATATATATGGGTGTTGATTCTGAAAGTGATTTGCACCTCTTATATTGCGCCGACGAGAGAAGACCAATAGAGATTTTAAGAGAACATTTCGGAGATTTTGGGAGAGCTAAAGCCAATTACGAAGGGAAGGATTTTAAGCCATATATACCCAGCTAAAATGGGCACTTTGAGGCACTCGAAACAAATATCAAATTGGATGGAAGAAGAGCGAGACCCAAAAAAAAAATCCGTGATTGGTCCCCTCATACGAGCATTCGTTTATAGTTTTATTATTATTGGTAACGTGTCGAATAATATGTTTTGCTGTTTTTCTCTCCCGAGGGATAGAATTATCTGTTTGTGAAATATGCACACGTCATATTAGGAAGATATAATATATATATATATATATATATATATATATATATATATATATATATATATATATATATATATATATATATATATACCGAGTGTCCCAAAAGTCAGTTTACCGAAGAAAATGTTCTCCTAAGGTGAGTTTACTACAAAGAAAAACTTGTTTCATAAATATATTTACAAAACATACGAAAACAAAGAAAAAAAATTTCTGAAACATATTTACAAAACATGAGAATAGTTCTGGTTACAATAACTGTTCAAAATGTCGTCCATGTTGTTCGATGCACATCTTGTATCCGTCAACGGTTGACCGGCAAATTGCTTTACATAGTTCCTTATCATTGCTTAAGAGCTGGAATTCTTCACAAATGTAGTCTTTAAGGTCTTGAAGACATGCTGGCTCTTTGCTGTAAAAAAAATTGTCATAATGTTTAGAATAATCATTAGGAGAAAACATTTTCCTCGGTAAACTCACTTTTGGGACACCTTATATATATACATATATTTATTTATTTATTTATTGTGTGTGTGAAAATTATGAATGTACTTCGATTTTTTTTTAATAGTTGGAAAATAAGAAAAAATTTATTTCAATTTTATTAATTCGTAACTTAGTAGCAAAAGGAAGTAAATATTGTTTAAAAAAAATCAAGTTGGATCATGAATGAAAACTATATCTTATATTTTCTGTCTCCCTTTTGCAGCCAACACGGCAGCCACTTCGTTGTATCATTTCCCACGATCGGTGTTGTTTTTAGAAATTATTTTCTTTTTCAGATTTAAATAACGGCCATAGATTTTAAACTGGGTTCAGATCGGGTAATTATGGATGTCATTCCAATCCGTTCTTCTTTGCGCCCTAATGCTCTACGTCAGGGATGGCTAACTGGCGGCCCGCGGGCCGGCCCGTGAGGCAGTTTTGCTCGGCCTCCAGCCTCGAAATATGTCGGAAAAATTATTATAAGTAACATTATTCTTTTATTATTAGTGTTTCACGTCACTTCACAACTACATTATTTGTTTAATTTTCCTGCTACTATACATTTCCATTTTCGAGTAATTGCTTTTTACACATTTTACTATAGGGGTCCGGCCTTAGGGGTTCAGGAATGTGGCCTCAAATAATCAGATGTTTGCCACCCCTGCTCTACATAATTCATACAAAGGTTGGATTTTTTTGCAGTCACTATCTTTTCGGAAAATTAAGATTTAACTCCTTTGGCGTTGACCACTTGGTATGGTAGGGTGAATTAAGATGGAATGGTATTCTTTCTTCTTGGTACCATTGATTTTTACGTTGTTTCGATTGCCATACCCATTGAAACCAACCCATACCATCGTAGAGCCTCCAACGCCCTTCACAAAGCGTTTTATATTCGGTGGATTCAATTCACTACGAGTCTGCGCCTGATGTACTGTCCGTCTTACGCGAGTACCAAACGTATCCATTTTCGTTTCATCCACAGAAAAAGAACTCTTTACCCATCTTTCAGAGTAAAATCCTTATATTTCTTCGTTCAGTGCAGTAGCTTTTCCGAGGTTTTCCTTGCTTAGGAATGTCTTCTTAATGCAGTGAATCAAAATATATAAATATTTTAGCGGTGAAGATTGGTAAAAGATCCCAAGATACCATTACGAAATTGATTGAATCTGCGACACGAGAGTGTCTGTTGTATTGGCTGCCGAAGGGAGATATATACAAATACGAGATCATAGCAGTCATTTATTGTCAAATAGGGTGTTTAGAATAATATTATTATTATTATTATTATTATTATTATTATTATTATTATTATTATTATTAAATTGCGAACTGATAAAGTACCATCGCAATTTTATTTTCCAGTTTTGACGAAAAATCGAAGCGGATTCATGAGGGTTGCGGAACTGAATGTGTGGGAGTGGGAGGGGTATAGAAAGAAGTTATATATACTGTACGTATGTATGTATGTATATAGTCTCATTTCCCAACGATTTGGGGTGAGAAGGCAGAAAACAACTCGGATGTAAAGTACCGTACATAAGTTAGTGAAAAGGAGAAAAGGCAGAAAGTAAGACGCACATCCCATTCATACAGGCATCCTGATGGACCAACGCCACGCCCCCCCCAACATGGCGAAATTCTACGCTACATGGCTTCATATGCCGTGCGTGGTGGCGCCTCCAGCCCTTGTCAAAAATAAAAAAGCGTCCCCAACTCGCATACTTCAAACAAACCTCCTCTATTCCAACGGACTTGCAGCCATTTTTCGCGCATCACCCAGATCATGTCTACACTTACGCACTCATTCACCATGTCCATCCACCTTCTTCTCGGCTTTCCTCTTCTTCTACCTTCGCTAACACTCTCGTACACTCTTTTAAGAACTCTGTCATGTTCCATTCTTTCGACGTGTCTAACCCAACTTAACGCACTTTCCTCAATTTTCACTTCCACTGACTTCTGAACACCATATCTTTCCAGAATCACACGATTTCTCGCTTTAGCAACCTGACGCGCGCTACATATACAGTGGCGCTCATAAGTAAGTATTCGTACAAAGAAACATTTCAGTTATAGGATGTTATGAAAAATTTACCGTTCGTTTGGAAAATTTTAACAAATAAAAAATTAGTTTAGCTCCAAAACATATAATGTAAAACATCAAAGAATTTGAAGAAAATAAAAAAGTTAAAATGCAAAAGTTTTTGTACAGATATTTACAAAATTATTTAATACTTTGTGTCCACCTCAGGCTTCAAGAATTTAAATTATTAGTAGTTGGATACTTAGTGATTAAAGACTGTTGGCGATTTTGAATTCTAGAATTTTCCCTGTGAATCTTCATGGAAGACGGATTACTGTACAAATCATTAGTAAGCAAGGGGTCGTCGTGGTAAACAGCAGTCTACAGATCTTAAGAGATCTGTTATTGCCGCGCACGAGTCTGGAAAGAGTTATAGGAATATAGGAGAACAACTTTGAATTCCATTTATGACGGTTGCTGCAGTTATAAAGAAATTGAGAGGTTTTGGAACAATCAAAGCTACCAAGGTGTGGACAACCTTGCAAGATTTCAGAACGTAGAGTTAGACGGATTGAAAGAATTGCTACCGCGAATCCACGTGTGACTGCGGGTGATATTTGCTAAACATTAAGACTGTCTAAGATAGATGTCCATTCCTCTAAATTGTACGCCGTACATTGAGAAAGAATGGTCTATATGGAAGAATTGCACGAAGAAAACCTCTGCTAAGAAAAGTATACAAAGAAACTCACGATTTAAAGTGCGCCATAGATCATCAAAATGATGGTTTTACATTCTGGAATATAAAAAGTTCTCTGGACAGGTGAGACCAAAATCGAATTATTAGGGAAGAACGAGCAACGGTATGTTTGGCGAAAATCAAATACTGCATTCGGAAAAAAAAAACATCCTTCCTACGGTTAAACATGGTGATGGTAGTTTGCTTCTTTGGGGATGCTTTAGTGTTTCTGATTCAGGAAAGCTTGTTGTCATCAGTAGAATCTTGAATTCGAAGAAATATCAGGAAATTTTAGAAGAAAATGTATTGCCTTCAGTTCGGAAGTTGCGAATTGTTCGCAATTGGATACTGCAACAAGATAATGATCCAAAACACGTAAGAGCACCACGAAATGGTTTCAACAAAAGAATTTCAAGCTTCTTGAGTGGCCCAGTCAAATCTCAGATCTCATTTTAATGTTAAATTTATGGTTTGATTTGAGAAAAGGTGTGCGCGAGAGAAACCATTCGAATATGAATGAATTGCAAAAATTTTCTTTAGAAGAATGAGCTAAAATTTGTACCGAGAGATGTCGAAACCTTGTAGAAAAATACCCAAAACGAATTATTGAAATCGTTCAATCAAAAGATGGACACGCAAAGTATTAAATAGTTCCGCGAGTAAATGTACGAAAACTTTTGCATTTTAACTTTTTTTTTATTTTCCTAAAATTTTTTGATGTTTTATATTATATGTTGGAGTTAAACTAATTTTTTACTTGTTTAAATTTTCCAAACAAACGGTAAACTTTTCGTAACTATCCTACTCGTGGTACAAAAGAAAAGGACGAATATAACTGATATATTTCCCTGTACGAATACTTATGAGCGCTGCTGTGCTTCTCAGGTTATTTATTCATCAACTGCTCTTACTCTTGAGTTCTCCCTTTCATGTCATGTCAGTGTTTCACACTCGTACAAAAATGTCGGTGCTAATACACCTTCATGCAAATATCTCGCAGCATCTCGATCCAGCTTCGCTTTTTCGCAACCGCTTTCAGCACACCTGCCACCTTCCTTCCTTGATGCACTCTAGTGTTGACTTCATCCGCACTCATACCTCTTTTGTTCAATACACATCTCGGATAGTGTTTCACCATCACATGGCAATCCAAATTTCCCTCACTCTCCACAATCAATAACCCGCGTTCGCTTTCAACAATCTTCTCTCGCACACCGCCATAAAACTCTTAACAATCTTTTGCATATCACAACTCGTTCTTGGAAAATAGCACAGCATCATCCGCATACAACAGATTCGACAGTTCCCACCTATTTCCATCATACCAGATTCAATCCTCTTTCTAGCTGTCGCACTTTCACCTCTCTCATCACTCCACCCCTAAACAAACTGAACAGCTACGGAGACATGACACATCCTTGACGCACACCAACACATTAAACCAATTACTCGGTTCTTTATTTACTCTCACACTTGCCCTACTTCCATCAAAAAACTCTTCACCGCATTTGAGTCTACCGCCAACCCCATCTATACTCAAGACCTGCCACAGCGTTTCGCTGTTCACTCAATCATACGCTTTCTCAGGATTCATAAAATTCATATATCCCTCGCAATCCCTTTCACATGCTTTCTGAGTCACTTCTCTCACCTCAAACACTTGATCTACGTACCCTCTTCCACCTTGGAATTCTCCTTGTTCATCATT
This sequence comes from Bathynomus jamesi, assembly GCA_023014485.1. Lineage (NCBI taxonomy): Eukaryota > Metazoa > Arthropoda > Malacostraca > Isopoda > Cirolanidae > Bathynomus > Bathynomus jamesi. The sequence goes on along the minus strand of JAJOZX010004682.1, from coordinate 329,256 downwards.
CACCAAGCATTCTATAATATTACGAACTCTTTCTATCACTATCCTACCATACACCTTCCCCACTACACTTACCGACTTATACCTCTGTAATTTTTACATTCACTTCTTTCACCTTTCATATTGTACAGTGGAACAATTATTGCTTTCTTACAGTCCTCGGCACACTCCCATTAGTCCATGCACTCTGACATATGCACCACAACCACTCCAACCCTTTTAATCCCCCATACTTAATCATTTTCCCATATATCCCATCCACACCTGCCGCTTTTTCCATTTTTCAGTTTGCAAACCTTCGCGTTCACTTCATCCATGGCTTTCTCAATAAACCTGTCACACGTACTCCTCACACCGTCAAATCCCATCATATTTATATTTGCACTCCTACCATGTCTCTTCCACCCATTAAGCCCTCGAAATGTTCCTTCCATCTGTTCCGTAGATCCGCATTTGCTGTGAGCATTCTTCCACTTTCATCCTTTGCTCTCAAACTTACTTTCTTAGTTGTTTCATTCCTACACTTCCGCACTTTCTTCCAAACCAACTTTCTATTCTCTACATAATTTTCGTTCATCCAATCTCATTATTTACTCTATTTCTCCTGCCGCTCTAGTCTCTTCACACTTCTCTCGCACTCTTCATACACTCATACACCCTCTTTGTTCTTCGACATTCTTCTCTATCGCAATTACCCTGCACGCACAACAACCACTCGCTCTTCTTTTCCTCAACCTCGGCATTCCACTACGCTCTTGCCCTCTTCATCGCACCTGTTTAGCAGCCCCCACACTGCATTCCTAATCAAACATTCCTCATATGCATTCCATATTTCATCATATCCATTTGATCCGCATCTTTTACACTCAATTCATCATACACTCTCTTACGGTACTCATCCTCTACCTCTCTCACCATTAACTTTCCCACTTTAATTCTTTCGTGACCCACCTTTCTTCCATATACTTTTTTCCACGCTCCACACAACCTCACTTTATGCAGCCTCTCGCGGGACTATCAGAGAGACGTCGCGCAACACGTTTGTCGCATACCTCTTTCAGCATACAATACTTCTTTTTACAAGCACATAATCTCTCATACTTCTCTCGCTATGCATATCATTTGTTCTATACCAGGTATACTTATATTTATGTACTCTCTTATGTTCAAAAAATGTATTCGTTACACACAGCTTCCTCTTACTGCATAACTCTTTCAGCCTACACCTATTATATCATTCACTCCTAGTACACCATGCTTCCCCAACACATCCTCCTCCTCACTATCGATTTTCTAATAAATTATGGTATGTATATATATCGTGTGACTAGGAAGAAAAATTAGCATATCATTGTTACTTTGAAGTTACTGTATTACTGTATAAATTTTTCGTTTTTTAATTCTCTTTGAGACAAATGAACAAAGGGGAACTAAATAAATATTAAATGTATTTAATTTTTAATTTTTTGACATTTGTGTTTATTCACAGTATATGTATATGTTTTTAAAGTAATTAAAATAGCAAAACAAATTAATTACAATTTTTCATACCTAGAAATAATTTTCAACTGTGAGACGTACTTCAAACAGCTACGTAGAATGTGTAGCAGCAAACGTTGAAAAAATAAATATGGTACTAATTGTAATGTACAGACCCCCGAACACGCCAACCTCAAAATTTTCAGATTCCATTACAGAGGTAAGAAACTGGGTAAAAGATCTACATTCTCCAACCCCAAATGTTTTTCTCTGTGGTGATTTTAATTTTCCATTCATGAAATATAAAAGGATAGGAAAAATATATGTATACACCCATGCAAGGGGGGCACATGGGAAGACCAGGAGGGAGCAGGTAAAAATGCTACTAGCTCTAGCTGATGAATTTATGCTAACACAAGAAATAACAGAAAAAAAAGAAAAAAACAACTGCCTAGATTTGGTATTCACAAACAACAGCAACCTAATTAATAACGTAGAAATATCCTTAACTATAATATCGAATCACAACATTATTGAAATAACAACCAATATAAAAGCAACAGGAAAGGAAAGAACACGAACAAAAGAAAGAAGCAAATTCGAAATTTTTTATTTTCACTCCAAAGCTGTAAACTGGGAAGGTGTTGCATCCAGCATGGAAGTAATAGATCGGAAAACCATCTTCAAGGCCAAGACAACGGAAGAGATGCTAATGACCTTAGAGGGAAAGATGCTGGAAATTGTGGAAAGATATGTCTCAAAAATACAACAAAGAGGAAAGAGAAGCAGGTTCGAGAGACAAAAGAGGGCATTGTTCCGAAAGAGAAAAGAGTGACTGCAAAATTAAATAACTGTAAAGATAACAACATCAGAAAAATTTTAAATGATAAGCTGCAGAGTATCGATTGCGTCATACAGGAACTAATTGAGAAGCATACAGAAAAAAAAGAAGGCGACGCAATAGAGGCGATAAAGGGTAACTCAAAGTACTTCTATAATTTTGCAAAAAGGAAGTCGAAAAACCATACGAATATCGGACCTCTGAAAAACGAGAACAGTGCTTTATCTGATGATCTAACAGAGGTATCTCAAATATTAAGAGCTCATTACGAATCATCTTTCAGTATCCCAAAAACTGACAAACTGATATGCGATAGAAACTCGTTCTTTAAAGAACTACAAGAGGAAAGTATAACGGACTTCGACTTTACGACAGATGATATTACACAAGCTATGGGGAAACTAAAAGCACACTCAGCAGCAGGATCGGACAAACGGAATGCCACACTGATCAAAAACTGCAAGAATGCAATCGCTGAGCTCCTATGTTGGATATGGAGACGATCACTAGACACGGGAGAAATACCGGGCATACTAAAGAGCACGAACATAGTCCCAATATATAAAGGAGGAGATCGATCCGAGGCCAAAAACTATAGGCCAGTGTCGCTTACATCTCATCTCACTAGAATATTTGGAAGAATAGTTAGACAGAAAATCTATGACTTTTTGGAAACTCAGAAAAAATTAAATGATAACCAACATGGATTTTGGTCAGTCAGATCATGCCTATCACAACTAATGGAACACTACAACAACATTATTGATGCACTGGAAAGTAATGAAAACTCTGATGTAATATACAGACTTAGCCAAAGCCTTCGACAAGTGTAACCATGGAATCATAATACATAAACTGAAATATATGGGAATAACAGGAAAAGTAGAGAAATAGATATATAATTTCCTTAGTGAGCGGCGGCAAGGAATATCTTCATCAGAATCAGAGGTTCTCAGCTCAGTACCACAAGGAACAGTATTAGCTCCACTACTCTTCATAATCATGCTAACTGGCATAGATGAGGACGTTACCAGAGACAGCACAGTAACATCCTTTGCCGATGACACAAAAATTAGTAGAAAAATAAGAAACCCAGAGGATATAGGATCTCTACAAAATAGAAACAGACATAAACAGAATCTACAAGTGGACGGAAGACAACAATATGAAGTTTAACTGAGAAATTTCAACTGTTACAGTACGGAAAAAAAGAAGACCTAAAATCCATGGAATATTATACCCCAAATGGACAGGAAATTCAGAGAAATTCTAAAGCAAATGATTTAAGAGTTGTAATGACTGATGATGCAAACTTTGAAACACAAAATAAGAGAGCAGTAAACAGAACAAAGAGAATAACTGGGCAGATACTGACAACCTTTAAACGAAGGGATAGGAATATAATGACTCCTCTACTGAAAACACTGATCATACCCAAATTGGAATACTGCTCGGTAATAACATGCCCATATAAAAACGAAGACATTAGACAGCTAGAAGGGATTCAGAGAAACTTCACAGCCAAGATCAATGGGTGCAAAGAACTAAATTACTGGGAAAGGTTACGCGAATTAAACCTTTATTCACTGGAAAGGAGAAGAGAGAGATACACCATTATTTGGAAACCTTTGTAACAGCTCGTGTCATCCACGCCATACGTGCAAAAACGCATCAAAATAAGTTAGGTATTCGCCTGTATATTTTGCTTGAAGTATATTTTGCTTTAAATATAATTTGAAACTGACAGTTGAACTCTCAATTTTTCCTCTGCCTATTTCATGAAATTGACAGAGCAAAATTGCGTATTTCATGAAATAAGCATTAACTTTGATTATATCGTAAATTTGGCAAATGGACTGTCAATTTCAAGAAATAAGCATTATTTTGATTATTTCATGAAATACACAGTTTCACCGATTACGCGTAACATATATATATATATATATATATATATATATATATATATATATATATATATATATATATATATATATATATATATAAAGTAAAGGCTTCATTGTGTTTACAAAGCAACTCTCAACCCACACTTACTCAGGGTACAAGCAGCTCGTAGCATTATTGCCAAGTATATAGAGCATCAACATACTATCTATACATGGTAGCCTACATAGAATGGGAGAAATAGCCACAGACGTACGAGACGTATACATACCCGCCCGCGGTTACGGGCGGTTACGAGTAATATTTTTATTTCCTGGACAGGTAAGTTGTGATTACGGTGAAGCCTATTCGGATTGTGCATACCAGTGGGTATGAGAGGAGTTTTTGCGGGTGGCATGGTGGGTATAGTTAGTAGTTAAAATCAGGGTGGGTACAGTTCTGAGAATTAAGAAAAAAAATATATATATATATTTCATTTATTTATGGAATGAAAGCATATATACATAAATACATATATACATACATACATAAATAAAACGGATCATTTAATTATGAAGTAAAGTAGAATAAATATTCTATTACATTCTTGATGTTTTTTCCTTCAATTACTTTTTAATTAATTTTAGTTTTTTTTTCCTGAAAAATTTAATTATGAATTAAAATTAAAATTTAAATTTAAAAGCATTTTTATTAATATGAAATGAATGTAATATATTATTTGAAAGGATTTCGGGCATATGTTTATATAAACTTTTTTTTATTGTTTTCAGGTCTGAATCCATCCAAAAAGTGCGTCCCACATGTTATGAAACTCTCTCTCTCTCTCTCTCTCTCTCTCTCTCTCTCTCTCTATATATATATATATATATATATATATATATACTGTGTGTATATATTGAGAACTATAAACTATAAATTTCAAAACCAAACATGCCAATGAGGATCAAAACTATATGTATCTATAAATACCTAAACTAGGGATGGGCTGGATATCCGATAACAATCCGGCTATCTGGCCTGTTTTAGCTCTCCGGCAATCCGGCTGGATATTTCTAGGTACTTATAGGTTATCTCCCCCCCCCCCCTCCACACCAATTTTAACAGAATATTTTCGTTAAAACTAACGAAAATATCACGACTTAACCTAACCAATTATCAAGGGCGTACAGTTGATCTATTAGTAAATAGTAAATACTATTCCAGAAACAAACAATGTTATAATTAATTAAGTCGTGATATTTTCGTTAGTTTTAGCGAAAATATTCTGTCAAAATTGGTGGGTGGGGGGGAGATAAATTAATTTCGTAATTAATTTCTGCTAATTAACTGGGCTAGACTTTTTCATTATACGAGTGTGTGGGTGTGAGCGTACGTACAGTTTTCTGAATCTTAAATCGACATTTACTGTATCATAATACTGTATACTGTAGTTCGGGGGAATGATAGCTAGTCTTTTCAGCGAATGTTCTATAAAATTTTATTCAAGCTTCAGAACTTGGAACTTTAGCTGGTTACGATGGAACAAGTTGAGATACCTCACTAAATTATCAAAAAAAGAACATTATCGTATGTCGACTGCGGTGGAAAAAAATCGAGTGTAAAATAAGTTATGTCTGTACCCTGTAGTGTTTTTTTTATTTCGAAGTAAATTCTGGTATTGATAGGTGTCCTTTTATTTGATACGATATCAACACACTGGCCACTAATTGTGGGGCTAAAGAAGAACATTGATAAGAAGAATCAGTTCAAAAGAAGGAATCACATTCACTAATCACTACCAACTTCAAATAACACTAATTGCTGTGCGCACACACACACACACACACACACACACACACACACACATCAGCTTGTTAGAACAGGAAACTTTTAAGTAACACACACACACACACACACACACGATTTTTTACTAAAGAACACGGTTACAAAAACACTAGATTATTTATTAGACATGAATCCTGTAAATAGAATAATGTAGAAATATACCACTACATATTATAAAAGAAAATCTAGAAATACTGCTGTATTAGGGATATCCGGCAGGATACTTGATACCGGATATCCGGGATTCAAATTATATAAATAATCGGATATCCTGTATCCGGCATATTTATTATCCGGCCCATCCCTAACCTAAACCGAAACATTTTATGAGTTTTAAACTTCTGTATAAATAATAGTAAGTTTGTCGTTCAGTCTTCTCGTGATGACCCCACTTTAGGCCCACGCGGGGTCGGGTGTCTACCCCGTCTCCCGCTGATAATATGGTAGAATATTACAAGGAAGAGAGTGATCTCAGCGTACATGTAAGCACGGGGTTCTGCATAAAATATGGACATTTTATGCCATGATGGGTATCTGCTGACTTGAATTCCGATCGGAGAAGACAGTAATGTAATGTACTCAACCCTCAAGACACTCAAGTTCAGAGATTACGATTTACACAGAAAAAAGTTGTACTCTTTACACAATTAGAGAACATCTGTGCAGGTCGTAAGCGGCTCGCTGGGCAGCAATGCAGTGGACGACGCTTACAAGAGCACTCCGTTCCCAGCGTTTCCGCTTTTATATCCGTCATGCTCTTATATCCGAATGTGCTAGAAAATGGGTTTATATTGCATATGCCAATCGGTAATTTTGTCAAAATAGGTAAAAAATAGGCAACAAAGTACAGTATTGTACATGTGTATCACATACGAGTAAAAAACGCAGTCAAATTTGATTGCCGTTTTATGCTGCTGGACAAATGGTCTTCTGTCATCTTGATGCCTCGTAGGGGAAGGCCTTCGGCAGTGGCCTAGCGCCTGAGAATGTCAAGAGCCCCCAGCGCTTCTTTTGCAGTCGGAGGCGGATGATCCCTGTTGTTGTCTTCTAATTCCCTCACATCCTGGTTCTTTTCTAACCGTGGTTTCTTCAATCTTTGCAAACTTGCCTCCTCGATTAAATGTTCATCTGTCAGCTCTCCATGTGTTTCAGCTTTCGAATCGACATTCACGAGCCGTAAAAACTGTTCCCTATCCAATCCCTCTGGGACAGGCACAGCGAATTTTCCTTCCTATGCTCGCGTAGAGGTCTTTTTTGCGTTGCCACTTGTGAACTTCTTTTTGCCTGAGTGTCGACTCGATTACTCCCCACTTCTTCGCGATGTCTAATTTTTTAGCTCCAGCAACATCACACTCAGTAACGATCTCGACTTTTTGTTCCAAAGTCAGTGTGACTCGCTTCCCACCGCTCATGATCTCTGAGAATGAGAAACAAATGTCAATTACGCATACATAGCCCGCAAAGCAAAGAGACAACACACGCGCGATGTGCTCAAAGACAACTGAACTGATTCAACCAATCATTTGGGAAAAATTAGTCAGCACACTATTACGATCGCACGTCACATAGCTCGCAAACAACAAACAGACATACAGCGCACCACAACACAACACACATCTTAGCCTCGGGTGAAAAAAGCTCTTGGAAAAGTGGTTTTGGCGCACATTTTGACCACACTTGGGGATCTGAGTGCTCTTATAACCGTCCGATTTTACATAGACACAGGAACGTGCCCTGAGATTTCGCTCTTATGAGCGTTGTCAGCTGTACCAAGTATATTATAGAATATTGGTTCGCACTACGAGATCTGTGGGCATGCTTCCCCCTTCCACACTCAATTTTTAAACTCAAATTAGTTTGGAACAAGCTCTGATCCCTAAAGTAATTAAATAAAAAAAGTTTCATTACTTTTAAAACTATCGAAGTGATATAATAATTTTAACTACTTAATGGGTCGTAGCTAATTTCATACAAATTCGAGTTTTAAGATCGAATCTGAAGCAATGAGAAAGACCAAAAAAATGCCACTTGATAATTCTTTCGAGAGAAGTAGTGCGGTAAAATTTGAAGATTGCACAATATGCAGTTTCCCCACCACCACGCAATGTTTGAGAAGAAAGTCATGCGTGTATGGAGTAGATCTGTTCTTTTCAAAAAAATAAAAAATAGACAGGTATGGTAATAGATAAAAGTCATAGTACCATTTAACGATACTTCCATGTCCATAGTTCATTTGAGTGAATCTTTAATCGTGTACATAATATGCAATAAATAGGCTACGAACCAAATAATAATAGATTTTACAATACGGTGATGCGCGAAACGAGCATCTGCTCGACAGAGTTCCAGAAATGAAGTGTACAGTATACACGTAGTTTGGATGCGGGGCAGCAGCAGCAGCAGCAGTACATTAACTGTGGGTGTTGGGGGTGGGGGGGATCTTTAACTTCTTAGTAACGGTAAAGGTCACGTGACGGAGGGTACCTACAACTTTACGTGGCATCCGAAACGCGGGTCGCTACATCATCCGGACGCGGAGGACGGTCCCTCATTCAACTACGACTCAAACCCAACGTCGCTTAACTTCACTGATCTACGGGAAGCGGTGTTACGACATTGGCCTCGAAGTAGCCCGTATAGTAACTTCTTTACCGTAAGTTATTATACGCATACAGATCTTACGGTGTATACCGTACGTACGTCGTACGATTGTTCGTATGATGCGGTACGACTTTTTTTTTTTATTAGTTTTATACTCAAGCTGAGTGGAGACACCACTCCACTCTCATTAAGGGCTGACAACGCCAAACTGTTTCTCGACGCAAGTATTATACCGATATAGATTCCAAACGAAATAAATCCCTTAGTTAAAACGAGTAAATATATAGTCAGTCCAGTTATAAACAAACAGGAATCATTTATTATTATTATCATTATTATTAATAGTATCTTTGGATTAACTATTTGGCATGGTACGCAAATATGTAGTTACTTTAACTAGACTTTTCTCCGTGTAAGGCTGCTGTACTTAATTTTCACACACACACACACACACACACACACACACACATATGTGTATATATTCGATACAATATAGATGTTAATTTGAGATCAGACACTTTATGTTATTTTAACATGTTAATTATTTATTATAAACCCTTATTCTCACTAAGAAGTTATCATATAAAGGACGAAATATGTTGTTTCCAGATAATGACTCAATTTATTACTAAATTTATCAGCGCCGATTCTATTATTATAATTTTGGCTCAGCGATGTTGTTTTGTCTCTACTTTGAGGATTCATATAGATAAGCCACGCGTTCTATACGATTTTTTTTAGTAATCAGGAGAAAGACATTGTAGGAATTTCATATATATATATATATATATATATATATATATATATATATATATATAATGTGCCCAAACCTATATCAGAAAGGAATGTTTGTCTGCAATGCAAACTAATGACACCAGCAAGGAAATAATTAGGATTTTGACCACTCATTGGACTATGATAACAAAGCATTGTTGCCTCCAGCGGTGATGAGCCACGTACAGACAGAGAAGTCTCGTTAGCGTTGATCTTCTGTATAGTTGGCAGTGATGTTGCGAGCTGCTCATACCTCGATTGGGTGTATGGGCAGAGCGGCGCTTTGCGTAAAAAAGTGAAACCTTTCTTCTCCCTCTGATTTTATTTATTAGCATTGTATCAGAAACAATGATAATATATCGGGGTTGTTGTGGTACTTTCAAGGTACTCTCTCGTAATTAAAATTACAGAGTCAGGATCAAATTCTCGACACTTTCAAGGATTGGCCAGTTGAGTATGAAAACTAAAAGGAGTAAACCTAACTTATAAGTCTAAATTGGTTAACTTAACCTATTTAGGGTGAGCTGGGTTAAATTAAAGAGTTTGTGATTTGGTTTCTCCGTAATTTAGTACGATAGATTCGTTTTTATTTGGAAAAACTGGTACGGGTCCTATTTGCAAAAATAAAAATGTACTTTCGAACTCTGTATCCTTATCTGATTCAACAGCCACACTCAAAGTCATTAACTAAACCTATAAAGTATTTTCCTCAAACCTTTGCCTATAAACGGGTACCGTTTTCGCAAACATTTTCTATAAGTGGCACCTGTCTCTATAAATACAGTATATAGCAAGCCTCTAAGCCTGTGTTAATTATATATATATATATATATATATATATATATATATATATATATATATATATATATATATATATAGTGTTGCGATTCCCCCTTGTCGATAATTTTATATACACACACGCGCGCTCGCGCACACACAGACTTGGTCCAGTAAGTTCGATACTCCACCCACTGCTCATTTGTATTCTTCCTTTGCAATATAGTGCAAAGATAATAGGTTACCATCGAACCTGATATCATCTAAGTTTTTATGAATTATTTCTGAAATGACGAAGAAAAGATACACTTTATTTTACTGCAATTTACTCAACAAAAGCCTTCTTGCAAAGTAATTATTAGGAATCGTAAAAAAGGACTATATATATATATATATATATATATATATGCCCCTCGGTGGTGTAGTGGTTAGCGACGCTGACTACGGCAGTCGGCGCGCAGCAAAACCCAGCTGTTCATACTTCCACACAATAAAGAAAGTAGTTGGTAGATAAATGAGTACCCTGGGTGACCTAGTGTTAAGACGCTGGGCTGCTGGTGGGGCGTGGTTCGGATTCCACGTTAAACTGTAGGTCTAAGGTGGAGCGAAAAGCTTGACCTTCGTCTGAACGAACAATTCGGGTGGAAGCTAACCAAACGTTACCAAAGGTATATATATATATATATATATATATATTATTTTCTTAGAAAACTATGAAAGTATTCGAAAATGGAAATAAAGTTTTGTTACAAAATCTTTCTCAGAACAAAAATAGTGTGTGTATATATATATATATATATATATATATATATATATCGTTGAAGGAAATTAAAAGATGAAAGTGGAACAGAGAAAAATGTTTTCTTTCTATCAAAATTATTTTCTTTTCTAAGAAAAAGTTTTCTAAGAAAAGCTTCTCCTCTTCTGTTTGTAATTACTGCGATAAATATTTTTGAAGTCTCTAAAATCCCTACAGGGGGGGGGTATAGTCTGGGTATAGGTTGCGTTTAGGGTTTATACAGCGTACGGCGCGTACCTAGTGTTTTCTCAATTCATTTTCTCGCGGAGGAAGAAGAGAAGTATATGCATGTACGTATATTTGCGCGTGTGAATTGACATTCTCTATTGGTCTACTTATTCGCCCGGTGCGTGTCCAATTCTCAAATGAAATAACTTCCAATCGGAGAGAAACGGCCCTGAGCTGACATTTTACTGTAGCGATCGAAACAATTTATCTGAAAATTAGATTAAATAAATGGCATCAGTTTTCAAAAGACATTTGTCTTCTGCATTGCTTTTGCATTAACGTCTGACATTTGGGACAGATAAAGGCCCTTCTCTGTGTGTATGTATATATATAAAATGAAATAAAACTTATGCAAAGTGTGTATATATAGACCACTAAACATGCTGATTTCTCATACGATAGCCCTACCCCTTTTTTCTTCTTTTTGTTTTTTTTTAACTCTTCTAAGCCTAAACACAGCCTAAAAAAGATGGCCAAAATAAGATAGAAAAACACATGTGCACAATACAATTTTTTTCTTTTTTTTTTGGTTATGAAATTTAAAAAAAAAAAAAGAAGACAACCTCGTTCAATCACATCTTTTGTTCATCTTTTTCTTTCTTTTTTTCTCTCTTTCTCTCTTTCTCTCTTTCGCTTTATTTTCTCACGAAGAAAAAGACAATTTTAAGGTATTTTCTTTAAAGAACTTCTTTGACCGATGATGTATCTTTCTTTGGTGGACGGGAAAAAAGGGGGAGAAAATAAAGAAAATATTGACAAAAGAATACAAAGAGAAACTATTAAAATTTTTGTTATAGTTTTCGTACCTACGACAAATTATTTTATACAAACAGGGTGTCCCATAAGTTCGGTATCATAGGAAAATTTTAAATAAATTAAATTTACAAAATAATACGTTAGAACCGAAACAAATGTTCAAATTGATGTCTTGTTTTGGGACATTTTCTTTTGTTGCGGGTAGAATAACGCGCAATGGCTAATATTGAAGCGAGTTACACTCCTGAAGAAAAGGCGGAGTCCTTTTCCTCAGGAGTGTAACTTCCCAAAACGAGACGTCAATTTGAACCTTTGTTTTACTTCTTATGTATTACTTTCATAAATTTAATTTAAAATAAATATTCCTATGAGACCGGATTCGTGGGACACCCTGTATATATACGTATATATTACTCTTAAGTGAGAGTGAATGAAAGGTGTAGGTTATACACAAAGTACGTTCCAATTCCCACATATACCATGAGCGGACCACTGAGCATGGCGTGAGATAAGGCGAAAGGTTGCTGTAACATATTTGAATGTGTGAAGATATTAAATGTGGTGCAAAGTGAGAGAAGATACCGACAAACACTCTAAAAAGCTCCCCCATCAGGAAAAAGAAGAAGATTAAATCAGAGTTTAAATTTTCAGAGTAAAATTGGATACAATTCTGGGTGTCAAAGCATAATTTTAGTGTAAAATGTGTGTGTGTGTGTGTGTGTGTGTGTGTGCACAGATGTAAAGCTAAAGCTTGTGGTAGCTTGAAACTGCTTCTACTCGTATGTACAGTGCTTACAATAAGTCTCGCGCCTCTGTCTCGTCCCAAGCTAGTCTGTTAGGTATAAAATGGGCGGTCCTTATGGCAGCGGAGGTGTGTTCGGATTGGTGCACATAATTGCTCTAACCCCATCAATGACGTCCACATTATCAGTGTGTCGATCACTCTATCTATTTATATATAGAAACATCTGTATATAGATATATATAGAGTATGCAGGGGATAACGTGTCTCAGTCCAGCTATGTTAGTTGTCTTACAATTAACAGTCCCAAGTGCAAGTTACGTTAACACCTCCACATAAACTACCCTGGACTAAAATAACATACGTGAAGCCTTTACCCACAAACCATTTAAAAGGTGTGATTTAAAAGCTCTCTGTGTGTGTCTCTCTCTCTGTCGCTCTCTGTGTGTGTGTGTCTCTCTCTCTGTCTCTCTCTGTCTCTCTCTGTCTCTCTCGCTCAGTCTGTCTGTCTGTCTCCCCGTGGTGAGTTCTGGGTGATTTGCAGTTCATACTCAGATCAGCGAGACGCTGCGTTCTTTGCTAGAAAGACTAGTTAGTGTAGGCGTTTCCTTGCGTTTTAGTAGATTTCGATCTGGTAGCGTCATCGTTACACAGACGGAGGTAGACATGCGAAATATGTATATATTTAAGTAGGTTCAGCTGACGATATGGCGAAAGCAGTTCCATCTGTTGGCGTTACCGCTACACAGATACATATTAACAAATTTTGAAACAATGAGCGCTATGCTTTGGTTGATGAAGTTTTTAGGCGTCGTAAAATACAAGGGGTAAAGGTAGGGCCCGCTTCGTAGGGCCGGTGGGATGGGCGCGTTGTGGAACTCATATGCGCAGTAACCTTCCCTTGCTGTGAGTTCTGGGTGATTTGCAGTTCATACTCAGATCAGTGAGACGCTGCGTTCTTTGCTAGAAAGACTAGTTAGTGTAGGCGTTTCCTTGCGTTTTAGTAGATTTCGATCTGGTAGCGTCATCGTTACACAGACGGAGATAGACATGCGAAATATGTATATTTAAGTAGGTTCAGCTCACGATATGGCGAAAGCAGTTCCATCTGTTGGCGTTACCGCTACACAGATACATATTAACAAATTTTGAAACAATGAGCGCTATGCTTTGGTTGATGAAGTTTTAGGCGTCGTAAAATACAAGGAGTAAAGGTAGGGCCCGCTTCGTAGGGCCGGTGGGATGGGCGCGTTGTGATTGAAAACTGGCTGGAGAATAGGCGGCAGAGGGTTGTAATTAAAGGGGTTAGTTCGGGTTGGGCCTCGGTCACTAGTGGGGTTCCTCAGGGTTCCGTTTTGGGGCCACTGTTGTTTATCATTTACATAAATGATATCGACGGTGGCATCGTCAGTCGGATCGCCAAATTCGCTGATGACACCAAACTTGGGGCCAATGTTGGGACGCCCGAAGCGATCGAGGAACTGCGTGCAAACCTAGGTAGGATAGGAGAGTGGTCCGAAAAGTGGCAAATGCCGTTTAACTTGGGTAAATGCAAAGTGATGCACATTGGCTATGCCAATCCCAAGTCGGACTACTCAATGTTGGGGAGTAATATCGAGGCGACTGATTTGGAAAAGGACGGGTGTGCTAATTAGCACCGACCTTAAGTTTACCAAACAGTGCGTAGAGGTTGAAAAGAAAGCCCAGAAGCTGTTAGGTTATATCAGGAGGCAATTTCAGTTTCGGAACAAGGAGATTGTGCTCTCTCTGTACAATTCCCTGGTTCGGCCGCACCCGGAATATGCTGTGCAGTTTTGGTCGCCCACCCTCAGGAAAAATATTGAGAGGCTGGAGCGAGTGCAGGCGAGGGCCACAAAGTTAATCCCTTCCGTTAGGCATTTGGGCTACAATCGACGGTTACGCGCCCTGGACTTGTTTTCACTGGAAACTCGGAGGCTGCGCGGTCAACTGATCGAGGTTTTCAAGCTCTTACGCGGGTTCAACGATGTCGATTTTAGAAGCATGTTTAGTTTAAATGATAACCCAACTCGCAACAATGGTTGGAAGTTGGATTTGAAGCGGTTTAGGACTAGTGTGTGTGGGAATTACTTTACGTATAAGGTCTGTGACACGTGGAACAGGTTACCTTCAGAAGTTATGAAAAGTTCCTCTGTGGATCATTTTAAGTAAAGGTTAGACCAAATCTTGCACACTATTTGAGGGTGTACAAAATTTCCCTGGCACCCGTTGTCATTGGTACCTCCTCGGTATGGGAGGTACTTCTTTTCCTTGTAACTCCTTGTAACTCCTTGTAACTCTCTCTCTCTCTCTCTCTCTCACCGCATGGCAATGTATCCATATAACGTTAATAATAACCGAAACTCGAGAAAATATATACTCTGCCTTCCGCTCTATCCCAAATCCTTTTCTCTTAGTAACCTCTTAATACAAACTAATCTATCATATTTTGCGACTTTTTAACTCTGGTGGGATTCAATTCCATTCCTATAGTGTAAGATACTTAAATTCATGTGTGTATTATGCCATATGATGTGCGTAATAAATAATCATTTTTAAATAGTTGGAGCGTTCAAGGTCATCTGTAGTAATCTATAGACTACCCCCTCAAGCCCACTCTCAACACTTAGATTCCCCTAAGACACAGGCGTCTTCAAGTAACATGAATGCGTAGAGATCTAAGGTGTTAGATTCCATATTATATAATTTATGTGCTAGGTTTAAGAACGCTGGCATTGAAGGATGGAAGGAAGGGACAGTAAAAGCGATAATAGGTTTAATGAAGGAAGTGGAATGAGGATGGAGGTAAGCGTTGCTATGTCGAAGAAAACGAGGTTGGGTGGGGAATTACGAAGGGAGGAGGAAAGGGAGGCAGAGATTATTAATCTAATTCTGCCACCATGTTCTCCTGATATGAATCCGATTGAAAACCTTTGGGCAATAATGATTAACGAATGGGAGCAACGCAATGAAAGAACATTTGAAGCACTTTTAGCTCACACGAGGAATAGTTGGGAGAGCTTACGTCGAACACCAAACATTGCCTACAATCTGGCCTCTTCTATGCCGCAACGATTGCAAGAAATTATTGATGCCGGAGGAAGCTATACGAAATACTGATGTTAAAGCCATGACGTAAATGTGTATCGAATATATATTTATGTTAATATAGAACTTTATTATATTTTTATGTTTGACATCTATAAAAGTATATATTGTGACCATGAAAGAACTTTACTTATCCTTAGTTAGAATCTTTTCTTGCAATGTCTACGCTCGTGGAGATGATAATATATGCATTGTTGAAACAAACTATGAGAAGGTAATAGTTTCAGGAAAAAAATAAAAACTGGCAACATCGAGGCCATCACATGTTTATGGGAATTGTCATATGATATGCTACCAATAAACTCTTATACACTACTATATACAGTATACTATTACGTAATAATTACGATGAACAAATCAAATGCAAATTTCTCTGATTCACGGCCCACCAGTCTTGCTTTAGACTAATGACTTTCATAAGATGGAATAGGTTACTACTTAAAACAATGGATAAACTATCTATTAGTGAGACGACCGTGACTTCCTCGAAATGCGAGCGCGTGAGAGGTTCACTGAGGAATTTGATCATTAGATTCTTCACGTAGGATATGTATCACAAACAATAATATTGACAACAATTCCCAACAATTACTTAATATCAATCATTCCATTTGAGCAAATAATTTAGACCTGCGTCAAAATAACGTAGGTGTCATGCCATGATTTGGGATATTTGCGGAATTAGTCGTTCTCTATAGTCTACAGTATATATTGAGACGGTATAATGTAATGCCCAGCTAATATTATGATGACTAGGATTGCTCCATAACCATCCCAACATCCCGAAACTTGGTCATTCTGCTTCTTAATCATTTGTATTTTAAACACTAAAATGTAGCAGAAGTGACGTAATAATGGACGTCATTGATGGGGTTAGAGCAACTATGTGCACCAATCGGAACACACCTCCGCTGCCATAAGGACCGCCCATTTTATACCAAACAGACTAGCTTGGGACGAGACAGAGGCGCGAGACTTATTGTAAGCACTGTACATATCTGATATTATGGCTGTTATATCTCATCTCGCTGTATGAAAATTTTAAATCTTAATTTTATATATGTTACAGTCAATGTCTAAAATCAGGCAATTTGTAGATTGACTGAAATTTTAGGCAGTGTCAAATTGATGATACACACAAAACCTAACCTAACCTAATGAATTTTTAGGCAGCATATTAGGAAATACCAGTGGGCATGCATATGCAACATTACCAGAAAGGTTAGGTTAGGTTTTGTGTATATCATCAATTTGACACATCGCCTAAAATTTCAGTCAATTTACAAATTGCCTGATTTTAGACATTGACTAACACACACACACACACACATATATATATATATATATATATATATATATATCTTTGCTTTGCTTCCGCCCGAATTGTTCATTCTGACGAAGGTCAAGCTTTTCACTCCACCTTAGACCTACAGTTTAACGTGGAATCCGAACCACGCCCCACCAGCAGCCCAGCGTCTTAACCACTAGGCTACCCAGGGTACCCACTTATCTACCAACCACTTTCTTTATTGTATGGAAGGATGAACAGCTGGGTTTTTGCTGCGCCCCGGCTGCCATCACCGGGTTTCGATCCCAGGGCCGATGGATTCGTAGTCAGCGACGCTAACCCCTATATAATATATATTTTTTTTTTTTTTTTGTCTCCTATATGCGCCTCGGTGGTGTAGTGGTTAGCGTCGCTGACTACGAATCCATCGGCCCCGGGATCGAGACCCGGTGACGGCAGCCGGCGCGCAAAAACCCAGCTGTTCATCCTTCCATACAATAAAGAAAGTGGTTGGTAGATAAGTGGGTACCCTGGGTAGCCTAGTGGTTAAGACGCTGCGCTGCTGGTGGGGCGTGGTTCGGATTCCACGTTAAACTGTAGGTCTAAGGTGGAGTGAAAAGCTTGACCTTCGTCAGAATGAACAATTCGGGCGGAAGCTAACCAAAGGTGTGTGTGTGTGTATATACAGGGTGACTTAAAAGTCCGGACTCATAGTTACGAATGTATAGTTATTTAATTTCCTTTGTACCCATGAGTCCGGACTTGTGTATTCTTGTGTTGAAGTATTATCCCTGATTTCTTTATCACCAAACGCCCGTAGGGGGTATTTATTAAGGATAACGCCTAATTGAATACAGAACCAATTTGACAATCTCTCTCTCTCTCTCCTCTCTCTCTCTCTCTCTCTCTGGTACGGTGGCTTTGGCAGGCTGCAGAAAAATGATGCAACGATGAAATGATGACTTCTTGTCCATTGTAAATAAATAAAAAATATGGATGGTGTAGATTAGATTAGTTTAATATTCATGTTATCCTTTATTTTTTTGCTGTCTTCTAATGCGTGAGTGAATACACGAGATGAATGTCCGCATGGTGTGAATGAACTCGATTGAGATCATAACCTCTGGCATAGCAATATCGAGGTCATTGACGCCGGAATGAACTCTGAAGTTATTCTCTTCATTATACTTTTCTTACTATAAATTTTGTTTCACCACTATTTTTTGTCAGCAGTAGCTGGTGGAGGAGGGAGAGAGCCTTGTCTCTTCTATACTTTACTATTATTACTATTTCTGTGTGAAAGCTTTACACATTTATATTCGTAAGTGTAAGCATGGTATATGTTTTCAGGTTTTTTTTTTTTTTTTGTTATTTTTAACTTTTCTACTTCCCTCTTTGGCTAGTCTGAAGTGGATCTTGGGTCTTTGTTAGCATTCTCTCTCTCTCTCTCTCTCTCTCTCTCTCTCTCTCTCTCTCTCTCTCCTCTCTCTCTCTGTCGTTGTATATAGGGTTGAAGAGAGATATAACGGATTTGAGGTGAATTCTAGTGTAATAGTGAATATAGACAAATGGTTTGTAATTCCCGTGGTATTTTGGTTGGCTCCTTTTCTTGTTATGTACTCTTTGCCCTTACGTTTATATAGCGTGTCTGTGTAGTTGAGGGTAAAATTCGAATGTCTGCGATAAATTCCATGACATCGCCTATTGTTCAGCGAGCTGTTGCGGATTCATTCAGATTAACGGCAAAATTTGTCAATGTTATTTTGGCTTAAAATCCATCAAAAGCAAAGCTGAAAAATAACGTATAAATTGAGGGAAGTAAATATACGGGTATTAACGGACGGGACGAATTAATTACTTATATAACGTATGTAATAAGGTTTAAAATGTCCTTTTAACACCGTTAGATTTTGGCCTTAATGGGTAATAATGTTGTGTATAGCCTTAGATTAACTTGTTAATTACCACAAACTACACCTCATTATGAACTTAATTAGCGGGTGCATAATACGAGAATGAAAAGGAGGGGAGAAATTATTAATATTTATTGATTTATTAATGGAATTTTATAAGGATTATAATCAAATGGGTTTCAATTACTAGTTTTTTTCCGTTCGGTGTTGGTAGGAAAGTAGCCAAATGTACCCAAATGGTATAGCCAATGTCGAAATAATAATAATAATAATAATAATATGATAATAAAAACCCACTCTAATAGACAGAGTTTATTTCCACAACAGTTTCGATGCCCACTGGCATCCTTTTGACTTCACGTAGAAAAAAGTGAAGTTTTTTGCATTTAATAATAACAATGTCAACAATCAGTCAGTGGGGAGAGCCAGATATTGGCACAACGCTCAAGCCAGATAAACGTGGCCCATTGCACAAACTCCAAGATTATTACTACCAGCGCCATCGGGATTCAAACCCCAGACCTCAGTATCTACACTTCGATTACGGGGAAATTTGGTGACGTTTTCGAAGGTATCTTTAACTGTAGGCTGAAGTAAGACTTTAAATGAAAGAGTACCTAAGATAATTATATACTGTACAGAGTAAAATAACATGTTCTTCGTCACAGTGAGTTGACACATCTAACCAACATTTTCACTTTTGCTGGTTAAATGTGTTGTTTAATGTGACAGTGGTAGTCTTCTATAATCTTAGAGGGGGTAACTAAAGAAAACTGCACCCCACCTAAACAGGGACACAATCACTGAGGGTTTGAGAAACCTATTACCCCCTTATTATTATAATAATAATAATAATAATAATAATAGTAGAAGAAACCACTTCCTCCTTTGAAACTGTTGGGAAGGACTAATATACGCTCGCTGGAAGCGTAGTTTCGGGAAAAAAGTTGCTGTCGCGATGGTCATAAAATTCCATGTGCCTAATGAGTTCGTCATAACGAATATACTTTTCCTTTATATAGCTCAATTAAGAAAAAATAAGATTTTTACAACATCTCAACGCATGCCGATTTTCGGTTTCGTATGGCCAATACTGAGTGCGGTGACACGTGTCCCATAAATCTTTTCTTCCCTAATTTGTAGCGTCAATTTCACAGTTCAAATAGACGCATATTTTATAATATCAATTGTGACTTCCTTTAACCCAGTCTCTTTATCCCTCATTAATTTTTATGGGCGGTTTCCCCGTTTATTTTTTCAAAATTCTTGTCCAACCATAGACCACATCTGGTGGTCCCTTAGGTCCTGTAGGTCCGCCTAAAGTCACGACCATACTCGCGCTTCGATTGGTTAATTTCTATGCAGGGTCTTACCAATTAAAAGTTCAGATTGTTGTATCGCTCCATCCTATTCGGCGGACTGTTATGTCATAAACATATAACGGAAAGAACCGCCCAAATAGTTTGTTCTTGAACTCTAAAATCCCCGCCTCCCAAAGCTATTTACCCTCGAACAAAGGTTTTTTCGAGGTTCTTATCATTCCTGCGGCCCTCGAGCCAAGATTGCCCTCTTCGGGTGCCCGTGATCCGTTCTCGTGATTCTGTACCATTCGAACAAGGCCACCTTGGCACAAGTGGCTCGTGTTCTCGTCATTCCTGGGCCCTCGTGCCAAGACTGCCCCTGCCTGTGAAACTTTGTGAAGCTCGAATGACACTACCTCGCCCGGATAAAAAAAAAAATCTAAGTGACTTTTAGCGCAAATAGCTACAGTGCACCTACAATAACTTGTGGAATTTATCAAGCAATGGTTGTAAGTTAATTCCGATTAATGTTATTAAATGTGCCTCACTCCGGATTCTCTGTATTTTCATAAGAATATTCTATAACTGTTCTTCGTGTATCAACAAAAAAGAGAGAAAAATATAACGTTCACTTCATATCACCAAACTATTCCATTTTATGTCATTTTAACTGTGAAAACTATTCAACTTCATTGCAATTAATTTGTTGTTTTGTATTCATTACTTCAGGGGACTTAATTTAAGTAAATATTAAGAAATTCCCGGTGTTTTGTTCCATCCTGGACAATACGCACAAGCAAAAAAGGTGATCCAGTTATTCGATTGCAAATTGCGGACTCGACGCTCCCTGTAACAACCGACTGATTGGAACCATCAAGAATTTCGTGAGTTCTAAGTGATCATCCCTGTAAATATCTTAAATTCTATACTGATTCATCGATTTGTTGTGCCTGGTATTCCATACATTAAAACCAAGCTCACCCTTTCGTCTATTGTTAATTTCGCAGCCATCCCCTACCGAAAAGAAAAAAATAATATATTATAATCAACACTGAAAATTCCTATGATGCGCGACTTTTGCGCCACCATATATATATATATATAACATTTTTAATAAATAAATATATTTATACTTAGATTAGCTAATATGGTGGAGCAGTTAAGAATTCCACTTCAAACTGCCACTATTATAAATGCGCATAAGTGAATGGAATTTCTTATTAGAAGGATAAATAATGGCACCCAGTGTCACCACCCGAATTCATACTGCATCAGGTTTTCAGAGACTGGCACCGGACCTCCTTTTAAAACGTGAACATGATTATTTTAGTTAAAAAAAACGGAATTCCTAACAGGGAAAATAAATGGAACATGCTCTCTCTCTCTGGTCGCCCACCCTCAGGAAAGATATTGAGAGGCTGGAGCGAGTGCAGGCGAGGGCCACAAAGTTAATCCCTTCTGTTAGGCATATGGGCTACAATCGACAGTTACGCGCCCTGAACTTGTTTTCGCTTGAAACTCGGAGGCTGCGCGGTCAACTGATCGAGGTTTTCAAGCTCTTACGAGGGTTCAACGATGTCGATTTTAGAAGTATGTTTAGTTTAAATGATAACCCAACTCGCAACAATGGTTGGAAGTTGGATTTGAAACGGTTTAGGACTAGTGTGTGGGAATTACGTTACGTATAAGATCTGTGACACATGGAACAGGTTACCTTCGGAAGTTGTGAACAGTTCCTCTGTGGATCAGTTCAAGAAAAGGTTAGACGAAATCTTGCACACTATTTGAGTGTGTAAAGACATTTAGGACCTCAGTCTGCGGAAATTTCTTTTCCTATAAAATAGTTAATATCTGGAACCAACTTCCCTCAGAGGTTTTTCCAGTCAAAGTGTAAATCTGTTTAAAAATAGGCTAGACAAAGTACTGAACACACTCATAGTTTAAGATTAAAACCTCAGAAAACTCTGCAGGAGTTCGCTTGCTCGGTGTCTCTGTGAGCAAGCTAATATAGAGCTATTTATATATTCTCCACTTTCCTGTAAAATTTCCTTGGCTACTTTTCCAGGGTCAAGGTATTTTCTTCAACCTTTTTCCGTACCTGCCTCTGGCAGGGAGGGAGCGGAGGGTGGGGAGAGAGCCTTCTACTTTTCTATCCAGTTTTCTACTACTGCTAGGATAGTTGAAAGAAAAATAAACTTTTACAAATTTTCCCTGGCACCCGTTGCCATTGGTACCTCCTCGGTATGGGCCGTAAGGCCTTTTGAGGTACTTCTTTTCCTTGTAACTCCTTGTAACTCTCTCTCTCTCTCTCTCTCCTCTCTCTCTCCGTATAGGCTATTGAGATAGAAGCAGTGACTTCGGTTAAAAGATGTAAATGTAGTAAGAGTTGAGGAGTTGGGGATAGTTATGTTCCCTTTTGATCGTAAATGCAGTAAGAGGCGCTGGTCGGGTCTGGTATCAGAGCATTGGGGGTTTTCAAATTATAGATTTTTTATTTGTCTCTAATAGATAGGAGTTCTCGGGAGTCAAAAGTTACGGATAGTCAATTAAATTATTTTGGGAAACCACTTCTTTCTCCCCCTTCTTCCTTTCGCTTCTTCCTTTCTTTTCTTTTTCCATTATTGAAAGGTGCTGCTTGAGGGAGGGCTAGTTAGAAGTTAGTAGTTAGTAGAAGTAGTATCTTCAGGGAAGCTACTTAATTACAGTGGAACTTTAGTTTTAAATATTGTACATCAAATTTCGCAAATTATTCCCATTATGTATGGGGAATTTCTTAAATTGTTGGTCTGGCCAGTTGGAGGTACCCTCTGTAACCAGTGCTCCTTTGTTTAAAAATTTCCTCCCACACTCAGTTCTCACCCTACTTTAGAGAAATTCCGTGGATTGTTTTATGCCCCACATAGCGTAATCAACCATAGAGCAACTCATTTTTGATCACTTGTCTCATAAACACCTTCAAGTGGGAGACTCTTGAATTCGCCGTAGTGGCAACAACGGGTGATCACCCATGAAACACTTTCATTCTCCATATAGGACAAGTACACGGGGATAAATACAGGGACCCTCCACTGATATTCCTCGCCGGAAAGAGAGTGGTGTGCACAACCCCTTAATTTATGTGGTGCACACCCTTTTCCGATTGCTCTTATTTTTTACGCGCGTGTTCGTTTATTTCAGGATGACTCTGTCTATCCACTCGGATGGCCTTTCAATTTTATACGCGTAGTTTCCCTCGGCTTACTTGAAGCCCACTTTGAATTTTAAACGTTCAATGTTAATTTACCCTCAGCTTACAAGAGAGGCCTATTGCAAGGTAGCATAGAAACGACACACTCCCTCTTATAAAGTTTATTTAATTTCACTCCAATTAAGACATAAATTGAAAGAAATATGCGGATCTACGATTACAAATTTGTTTTAAAAAAATCAAATTCTTAATTTAAAGAAATGTTTGCAAGTATTTAAGTCTCAAAAAACATTTATACAGAGGTTTTTTTTTATTTGCGTGTAACTTTAAAAACAGCACTAAATTCAAATTTCATAATCTAAGAAGTTTACTTACAAAAATTTGGGAGATTTAACTCGACAGTTCTGCGCAAGTTCGCAAATTTTTCTCGGAAAAAAGTCCATCAAATAAATTAGATTTCTTCTCACAATAACTGAATGGTCTCATGCACTAACTTCCCGGGTTTCCACGGGAACCAACTTCAACACAAGATATTGACTCTTCCCTGAGGAAACCTAATATGTCGCAAACTTACAGTTTAACATTTAACTTGAACAAAATTAAATTAAACGAAATTTCACAAAATTCTTTGTCTGTCGGCTAACATTAATTAAGCTCTTCCAACTAAGTTCGCAAAAAAAAAGCAATTCAAATTTTAAGTACAACGTGAAAAATTTCAAATCAAATTTTCAAACAGGTCACAGATTTTAAGGAGTTATTCTTACAAGTCACTTTTAACTTTCGGGGACGGAGCTACAACTTAGAAATTTTCAATCACGCCACAGAGCTTAAAGATTCATTCTTTACAAGCCACTTTATTTTTACAGGACCGAACTACAACTGCCTTATAACTAAGTTACACCTCAGGATTACAAGAACTCCTCCTTTTGGTGTCTAAATAGGCTGACCATACGTACCGTTTTTTTAATATTTCCTGGCCGTCCCGTCGTTTTAATAAAAATGTCAATTTTGTCCCGGTTTATGTACTTACTTTTTCATGAATACAGAATATTACAAACCCCCGTCCATTTTTTGCCATCCCAATGTCCCGTTTTTGTCTCAAGGAAATATGGTCAGCCTACGTCTAAAGGGCCTATCAAAACCATTTTCATTACATGACATCATTCGTACAAAAATTACTGATCTTCTGTTGTCTCTAATCTCAACTTCGTTAAATTCTACGCTCCGCCTTTCTTAAAGAAATTTAAAAATTAAAATTCAAAATTAAAATTTTAAATTTTCTCTCGAGGGTTTCCCTCCGACGAAACCAAGAATAAACAAACCGAAACTTTACAAGGTTCAAATGAAACGGACCCTTGTTAAGCTATATTTTACCCTTTCGTACTCTACCATAAATCTAACCAAGACTGTCAAACACTAATTTCTCTTCTCTGATTACACACACAGCCTTTGGCTATACCCAGGGTACCGGCACTCTTTACTTTGGTCGTGTGTTCATTTTAAAAGATTTAAATTTTCACGCGAAATTTAATCGATTTCAAAATCACTTCACTCTTTCTTCTACCCTTTTTATTTACATTTTGATATGAGATTTTCGCATACAAATTGACCGTCACGACAACCTTTCACAGCGGGAGACCCAAGCTGAATACTCGCGACATTCAAAGAGTTGTCAGATACACACACGCATCACAGACATCCAATTACAGAAAACACTCAGACACTCGCCTATCTTGTTAATAGACTAGATAAGTGTTTTATGGAAATGCATAGTATTATCTGGGTAATCGGACGCAATATATGATATCCTTCGGTGCGGCGGCTTTGGCAGGCTACGGAGAAATGATGCAACGACGAAATGATGACTACTTTTACATAATAAATAAAAAATCCATTAAAAAATGCATGGCGTAGATTAGATTAATAGTTTAGTATTCATGCTATACTTTATTTTCTGCTGTCATCTAATTGCGTAACTGGGTACACTAAATAAGTGTATGCATGGTGTGAATGAACTCTGAAGCTATTCTTTTCATTATAAGAAAACTGTCCAACGAGCGAAATGATAAAAAGATAATAACTAAAAACGTAGGAAATAAACAGCCAAAGAAAAATAATGATAATACCAAAATTAAGAACATTGAAAATAATAAGATGATAAGAAATAGAAGCGTAGAAGATACTGTATGTAAATACTACGCAAAAGGGAACTGCAGATATCGGGATGGGCAATGCATCTATGCACATCCTACATTATGTAACACACATTACACAAATGGATATTGCAAATTTGAAAAGAAGTGCAAGTTCCACCATATTACTGTCTGCAACACCTATGCAAGATATGGGAGGTGCAAATATGAACAAAAATGCCGTTATCACCACCCTCAAAGGAACGCAACGGGTGAACAGGAAAAACGAACATTAAAGAAGGGTACCTACCAATTTTTTAGACGTAGCCAACACAATTCAGCTGCTAAATACTATCCAGCAAATACAAAGTCAGCTGGCAAATATAGGAATCCGAGAGCCGGACAGAAGGCACACACAAAGACACTTCATGCGTTATCGGGACGTACCTGTTGTCCCGATAACGCATGAAGTGTCTTTGTGCGTGATAAAGCTAAAAAGAGGCAAATTCTCGGAGGACCACAAGGCAACGAAACCGGCACCACCAGTGGAAAACGAATCGGAACCACCTGTATGCGAAAACGATAGAGAAAAAATAAAAATAATCCTAGCCAGCATTCTGGGCCTTAAATCAAATCATTCCCTGGACAAAGTTTTATACCTGAAAGGACTCGTGCAAGAAGCCGGAGCAGACTTTGCATGCCTCACGGAAACTCATCCAAAGGACTGCCAGGCGAACTGTGAAAACTGTGAGTTCTGTGTTAACAAAAAAGAAATACAAATTGACAACTATAACATACTCCGAGCCGACAGAACAGTGAGATGTAAAGGAGGATGTGCTCTTTACACACGCGAAAGGCATATGGCAGAAATGACTACAAGTACCTCAAACAGCTACGTAGAATGTGTAGCAGCAAACGTTGAAAAAATAAATATGGTACTAATTGTAATGTACAGACCCCCGAACAGGCCAACCTCAAAATTTTCAGATTCCATTACAGAGGTAAGAAACTGGGTAAAAGATCTACATTCTCCAACCCCAAATATTTTTCTCTGTGGTGATTTTAATTTTCCATTCATGAAACATAAAATGATAGGGAAAAATATATGTATACACCAGGACAAAGGGGGCACACGGGAAGACCAGGAGCAGGTAAAAATGCTACTAGCTCTAGCTGATGATTTTATGTTAACACATGAAATAACAGAAAACACAAGAAAAAACAACTGCCTAGATTTGGTATTCACAAACAACAGCAACCTAATTGATAATGTAGAAATATCCCCAACTATAATATCGGATCACAACATTACTGAAGTAACAACCAATATAAAAGCAACAGGAAAGGAAAGAACATGAACAACAGAAAGAAGCAAATTCGAAATTTTTAATTTTCACTCCAAAGCTATAAACTGGGAAGATGTTGCATCCAGCATGGAAGTAATAGATTGGAAAACCATTTTCGAGGCCAAGACAACGGAAGAGATGCTAATGACTTTAGAGGAAAAGACACTGGAAATTGTGGAAAGACATTTCCCAAAAATACAACAAAGAGGAAAGAGAAGCAGGTTCGAGAGACGAAAGAGGTCATTGTTCCAAAAGAGAAAAAGAGTGACTGCAAAATTAAGTAACTGTTAAGATAACAGCATCCATGGGCGGATCTAGGGGGGGGGGGGGGTCGGCGGGGTCCCGACCCCCCTCAATATCTTAAGGTGCCCTTTTTTCAGCCGTTACAAATAAAAGACAGGTAGGTATGTTTACTGATAAGCCATTAATATTCTGGTCCGTTTGGTCAGACGTGCTCTGTGGAGGGTGTGGCGGAGGGTCTAGGTCTAAGGATAATTACTACTCAGGCAACAGATTTGTTCCGTCACTAATTTTCCCGTTTAAAGTAACCGTCATATATCATGCGATGATGCGCATTCAACCCCACAATTAATTAAAACAAATGACAACCTTGGCACTCTATGTGAAAAGTTACTATTTTCGAAAAATGACTTGCCCTCACCTTCCTCCCTCTTAAATGAGTTAAGGTGCTGGAAATCTATGGTTTCCAAAATAGAAATACCGCCAACAAATCTCATTGAATGTCTCAGACAGTGCGACAGAGATGTATATCCAAATCTATATGAGCTGCTGTGTATTGGTTTGTCCATCCAGTGGGTTCTTCTGAGGCTGAGCTCTGGTCTAAGGCGCATTAAAAGCTACTTAAGAAAAAAGATGACTGTGGAAAGATTGACTGGCCTGGCTTTAACGCACATGCATCATGATCTTGAAATTGATAAACAAGCCATTGTTGATATGTTTATTCAAAAAAACAACAGAATGCTTTTCACAAAACAAATTTTATTTCAGTGATGACATGCTTCCTACTGAAAATAAATTATCTAGTGTACATAGATGTTAAAATTATAGATACCAGTATGTTTAATTCATCAGATTCTCTGTTGACTCTTTATCAGTATAGTGTACTCTTTCCTGAATTTCGAAATGTATTTGCTTTAGTAGTTTTCATAGTGCCCACAAAGTGCACTGGTGCAGCCATATCACTTACGGTAGCATCTTCATCTAATATTGTTAGTTATTAATTTAACTTGAAAGACATTTGAAATTGTGATTTTCATTATGTCTATTTGAATAAGACTCATATCTAATAAAACAATAAAATTGGTACTGCACTCGCTCATTGAACCAAGTGATTATTCAAGAAAATATATACTGTTGTGCCCTTTTTGTTATATAGGGAATGCCCTTTTTTTCTGGACCCCCCATCACTGAAATGTCTGGATCCGCCCCTGGCATCAGAAAAATATTAAATGATAAACTGCAGAGTATCGATGACGTCATACAGGAACTAATTGAGAAACGTACAGAAAAAGACGACGACGATATAGAAGCGATAAAGATTAACTCAAAGTACTTCCATAATTTTGCAAAAAAGAAGTCGAAAAACCATACGACTATCGGACCTCTGAAAAACGAGAACAGTGCTTTATCTGATGATCTAACAGAAGAATCTGAAGTATTAAGAGCTCAGTACGAATCATCTATCAGTATCCCAAAAACTGACAAACTGATATGCGATAAAAACGCGCTCTTTGAAGAAGAACTACAAGGGGAAAATATAACGAACTTCGACTTTACGACAGATGATATTACACAAGCTATAGGGAACTAAAAGCACACTCAGCGGCAGGACCGGATAAATAGAATGCCACACTGATCAAAAACTGCAAGAATGCAATCGCTGAGCCCCTATATTGGATATGGAGACGATCACTAGACACGGGAGAAATACCGGGCATCCTAAAGAGCGCGAACATAGCCCCAATATATAAAGGAGGAGATCGATCCGAAGCCAAAAACTATAGGCCAGTGTCGCTTACATCTCATCTCTCACTAGAATATTTGGAAGAATAGTTAGACAGAAAATCTATGACTTTTTGGAAACTGAGAAAAAATTCAATGATAACCAACATGGATTTCGGTCAGTCAGATCATGCCTATCACAACTAATGGAACACTACAACAACATTATTGATACACTGGAAAGTAATGAAAACTCTGATGTCATATACACAGACTTTGCCAAAGCGTTCGACAAGTGTGACCATGGAATCATAATACATAAACTGAAAAGTAGTAGGGAAATGGATAGGGTAGGGAAATGGATATATAATTATATAGTAGTAGGGAAATGGATTTATAATTTCCTTAGTGAGCTGCGGCAAGACGTTACAGTACAAGAAATATCTTCATCAGAATCAGAGGTCCTCAGCTCAGTACCACAAGGAACAGTATTAGCTCCACTACTCTTCATAATCATGCTAAGTGACATAGAAAAGGACGTTACCAGAGACAGCACAGTAACATCCTTTGCCGATGACACAAAAATCAGTAGAAAAATAAAAACCCAGAAGATATAGGATCTCTACAAACAGACATGAACAGAATCTACAAGTGGGTGGAAAACAACACTATGAAGTTTAACACAGAGAAATTTCAGCTATTACGGTACTGAAAAAGAGAAGACCTAAAATCCATGGAATATTATACCCCAAATGGACAGGAAATTCAGGGAAATTCTAGAGCAAAAGATTTAGGGGTTGTAATGACTGATGATGCAAAATTTGAAACACAAAATAAGATAGCAGTAAACAGAGCAGAGAGAGTAACTGGGCAGATACTGAGAACCTTTAAACGAAGGGATAGGAATATAATGATTCCTTTACTGAAAACTCTGCTCATACCCAAATTGGAATACTGCTCGGTCCTAACATCCCCATATAAAAAAGAAGACATTAGACAGCTAGAAGGGATTCAGAGAAGCTTCACAGCCAAGATCAATTGATGCAAAGAGCTAAATTACTGGGAAAGGTTACGCGAACTAAACCTATATTCACTGGAAAGGAGAAGAGAGAGAGACACCATTAGTTACACTTGGAAAATAATGGAGAAACTAGTTCCTAATCTTACTCTGAACCCTGTAACTCCCCAAACAACGGTGGAAAGTAGAAAAGGAAAATTGTGTCGTGTTCCCAAATTAAAGGCGAGACAGGGAACATCCTTAACCGTGAAAGAAAATAGTTTTGTTGTGAGAGGACGAAAACTGTTTAATCAGCTGCTCAAAGACCTAAGGAACACGAATGGTGTTGCAGTGGAGATCTTCAAAAGAAGATTAGACGCCTGGCTCAGAACAATCTCCGATGAGCCGAGCGTACCCAGCTATGTGAGGTGGAGAGTACAAGAAACCAACTCACTACTTCCAGGCCAACTAGAGAGGAGGGGCGACAAGCTTGACCTTCGTGAAATGAGGAATCATCGCACGGAACCTTGGAAAGGTTATATATATATATATATATATATATATATATATATATATATATATATATATATATATACCTTTCAACCTTTCGACTGTTGAAAGGTTGAAAGGAAAGGTTATATATATATATATATATATATATATATATATATATATCGGGTGATTCATAAGTCTGTTACCACTGTAATGGTGAATAAAAAATAAGTACAAACCAGAGTAACCTGTGATGTTTTTTTATTTGAGGTTATTTTTACACAATTACACATTGGAAATTGTTTCTTTTAAATCAATGACATTACCACGTTTTGTTGCATATACGGTATACCCTATCCTTGACCATTCCCCATATTTTCACAAATCAACAATCTGAAACAAAATATTTCACCATTACAGTGGTAACAGACTTATGAATCACCCGATATATATAATATATAATATCTTTCAACCTTTCAGCTGTTGCGCACGATGATTCCTCATTTCACGAAGGTCAAGCTTGTCGCCCCTCCTCTCGAGTTGGCCTGGAAGTAGTGAGTTGGTTTCTTGTACTCTCCACCTCACATAGCCATGGACCCCCGGCTCATCGTGGATTGTTCTGAGCCAGGCGTCTAATCTTCTTTTGAAGATGTCCACTGCAACACCATTCGTGTTTCTTAGGTCTTTGAGCAGCTGATTAAACAGTTTTGGTCCTCTCACAACAAAACTATTTTCTTTCACGGTTAAGGATGTTCCCTCTCTCGCCTTTAATTTGGGAACACGACACAGTCTTCCTTTTCTACTTTCCACCGGTTTTTGTGAAGTTACAGGGTTCACAGTAAGATTAGGGACTAATTTCTCCATTATTTTCCAAGTGTAAATAATGGTGTATCTCTCTCTCCTCCTTTCCAGTGGATATAGGTTTAATTCACGTAACCTTTCCCAGTAGTTTAGTTCTTTGCACCCTTTCATCTTGGCTGTGAAGCTTCTCTGAATCCCTTCTAGTTGTCTAATGCCTTCTTTTTTATATGGGCATGTTAGGACCGAGCTGTATTCCACTTTGGGTATGATCAATTTTTTCAGTAGAGGAATCATTATATTCCTATCCCTTCGTTTAAAGGTTCTCTGTATCTGCCCAGTTACTCTCTTTGCTCTGTTTACTGCTATCTTATTTTGTGTTTCAAATTTTGCATCATCAGTCATTACAACTCCTAAGTCTTTTGCTTTAGAATTTCTCTGAATTTCCTGTCCATTTGGGGTATAATATTCCATAGATTTTAGGTCCTCCCTTTTTCCGTACCGTAACAGCTGAAATTTCTCAGTGTTAAACTTCATATTGTTGTCTTCCGTCCACTTGTAGATTCTGTTCATGTCGGTTTGTAGAGATCCTATATCTTCTGGATTTCTTATTTTTCAACTGATCTTTGAGTCATCGGCAAAAGATGTTACTGTGCTGTCTCTGGTAACGTCCTTATCTATGTCAGTTAGCATGATTATGAAGAGTAGTGGAGCTAATACTGTAACTTGTGGTACTGAGCTGAGGACCTCTGATTCTGATGAAGATGCTCCTTGTACTGTAACGTCTTGCCGCCGCTCACTAAGGAAATTATATATCGATTTTCCTACTTTTCCTGTTATTCCCATATACTTTAGTTTATGTATTATGATTCCATGGTCACACTTGTCGAACGGTTTAGCAAAGTCTGTGTATATTACATCATAGTTTTTATTACTTTCCAGTGCATCAGTAATGTAGTGTTCTATTAGTTGTGATAGGCATGATATGCCTGACCAGAAATCCATGTTGGTTATCATTGAATTTTTCTGAGTTTCCAAAAAGTCATATATTTTCTGTCTAACTATTCTTTCAAATATTTTAATGAGATGAGATGTAAGCGACACTGGCCTATAGTTTTTGGCCTCGGATCGATCTCTTCCTCTATATATTGGGGCTACGTTCGCGCTCTTCAGGATGCCCGATATTTTTCCCGTGTCTAGTGATCGTCTTCATATCC
Source organism: Bathynomus jamesi (assembly GCA_023014485.1). Lineage (NCBI taxonomy): Eukaryota > Metazoa > Arthropoda > Malacostraca > Isopoda > Cirolanidae > Bathynomus > Bathynomus jamesi. Next base: position 296,777 of record JAJOZX010004682.1, on the reverse strand, counting down.
AATATAGGGGCTCACCGATTGCATTCTTGCAGGTTTTGATCAGTGTGGCATTCCATTTGTCCGGTCCTGCCGCTGAGTGTGCTTTTAGTTTCCCTAGAGCTTGCGTAATATCATTTGTCGTAAAGTCGAAGTCCGTTATACTTTCCCCTTGTAGTTCTTCTTCAAAGAACGCGTTTCTGTCGCATATCAGTTTGTCAGTTTTTGGGATACTGAAAGATGATTCGTACTGAGCTCTTAATATTTCGGATATTTCTGTTACATCATCCGAGAAAGCAGTCTTCGTTTTTCAAAGGTCCAATAGTTGCATGGCTTTTCGACTTCCTTTTTGCGTGTGTGTATATATATATATATAATATAATATATATTATATATATATATATATATTATATATATATATATATATATAAACGAAATTGCTGATGAATGCTCCCCCCCCCTTTTTTTTAATTAATTTCCTTCTACTTGTCGTAATTACAAAAAAAAATAATTAATAAAAAATAAAATAAATTAATAAATAAATGCGGACGAAAATCAGGTTGCGAAAATTCCTATTTTTACTGACTCTTCAGACTCAAATTCTCAACCTTTTAATCTATTATTTTTCCAAGTAATTTATAGTCGCCTTCGAGGACCCTTCTTCCGACTTATATTAACCCGAAGGAGAGGCAAAACTGAAAGGCTTTTCCACCTATTATTTTTTATTTACGACCTACTGAATTTGGGGTAGGTGGGGGCGGGGGCGTATAACGTTTTAATCTAACACTGAGGGCTATGTCGTGACCAGTGTCGTAACTTCGCTTTCCGTTTTTCAGCGAAGTTAATCGACATTGGGTCTGGATAGGAAACCGTCCTCCGCGTCCAGATAATGTAGCGACCCGTGGCTCGGATCTCGCGTAAAGGTGTAATAGATCCCTTCCGTCGTATGACCTCAGATGTTTCGGAGGAAGTTAAACAACCCCCATCAAACAAACAAGAATCTAACACCGAGTCTAACGGGTTCACACTAACACACGGGCTAACGCTGCTTTGAACATTCAAACACATTTATCTTCACTCTGTCTTTGCGTAGCCACGATGATTATTTCCCATTTGACGCCATTTTCATTCTCATTTGTGGCCTAAAAGTGGGAATGCCCGAGTGCGAATTCCATTTGTGCGACAAATTTCCTGATTTTGGAAAAGGTGAAAAGAGGGCTGTTACGCAGTTGCACGCTCGAGGGGGCATTTAAAATGGGAAATTTTAGTGAGAATGGTTCGATTTTAAAATTTCTTCCTTTGAGATTCCCACTCGGATTTTTCATATTTCGATCAAGGCGGAAGTGGGAATGATCGAGATTGGGAATAGACCTCCAGGACTTCATGAGGTCTAGGTATACACGAGGTTCTATGTCCCGACGAGGTTCCGCCCGATTGTGCTAAAGAAACTTTTCTTCAACTTTTTCCAGTCTTTTCCGAGCTCTTTCGCTTTTCTTCGTACTACTACAGTTTCCCCTTCATGGAAGGCTGCCAATATTCTCTGTCCCCATAAAAGACAATCACGCGGATCCTGGTGATTATACACCTATTTCCTTATTGATAAAACACTGAAAACCATCATTAATAGCCAAATCCTCAAATAGTTAGAAAAGAATAAACTTATTCATGGCTTCCGACGAAGTATCTGCCGATCTTCTCTCTCTCCCGAGACGCATTCAGTAGCATCCAATTGATGTTTTCCAACCCGGATGCCACGAGTGCTTTCTAAGGGTGCCGCGAAATTTCATGAAAATTATAAAAATGATGAATTGAAAATTTACAAGTTACTGAAGAGACGCAAATTTTAAATGAAACAAAACAGTCGCGATGTATCACGTTCATACGGGAACTTTATAAGCTCAATTTGAAGTCACCTGATGGTCGGGGGGGAGGGGGGCGAGTTAACTGAATGTTGAAGAGGGGGAAACTTAAAAATCTTCCTGAGTACCGCGAAAGAAGAATAGATGGCATTGGAGCTAATGCCTTGAGCTAGAAAAGATTAACAACTACTGTTGAATAGATAATAGACAAACACGGTGAACCCCACGACAAAACGCTCGACATTTCAGAAGCGTTTAACACTGTGTGGCATCATTCCCTCATTTCCCAAACCTCCTTACTCCGGCGTTTCTCCCCTCATCCCTTGGCTTTCGTCTTTTCTGCCAAAGTCAAAGAATACGAATATGAGTGTGGAGTACTCTACGGACCTCTTTCGCACTTATAACTGGACTCTGTTCGTACCCCCTGCGTCGTGGAGGTGAAAAACTCGGAACATTATTACCGTATTTATTATTTCACACAGTTTTATAAAAGTAACTAAATTCATTATATTACAAATAAAAAAGAAGTAACACACACACACACACACACCACACACATATATATATATATATATATATATATATTATCGACTTCATACATACCTATTGTGTATACATCTACAACACAAATTTTCGGCTTGAATACTGTTATTTATATTATACAATGATAACTTAGGAATGTCACAATAATGTTTCCCCTCAAATATTAATAGAAAATAAAACAAATTACCAAAAAGTGCCGATGTAAAAAAGTTGTTTTTTCGAGAAGTGTCAAAAAAAAGATTGTACTTTGTCAAAAAAAATCGAGAGAGAGTTTGAGAAAAGAAGGTAACAGTTTACATGATGGCATTGGCCTCTTTTGCACCGAATTGTAATGTCTAAAGCACATCTAACACTTAGTGAAAGTTTATATTGGCCCTTATTGCACTGAGGGCCAGGAATTAAGTTATTAGATTTTTCAGAACATGTCCTCACACTTATTTTCGATTTTTTTTATATATCTAAAATTATCTGATATGCGAACATAAAATATATGACCTTGTAATTATATATATATATATATATATATATATATATATATATATATGAGCTATTTATAGCTTTTATTTAGCGTTCTATGTACTAAAAGTTTTCTTATACTAACCGCATAGGTTCCTGTCTGGTACTGCATTTTGATATATATAGGGTCAAGTGTTAGAAAAAGAGTCAGTATGTTTCCGGTCAGTGTTTATGTGGTCCCCAATTTGGAACCTAAATTCTTAGAGGAACTTTTCCTTAATCTATTTTCACATGTAATGTACGGAATCAAACGGTTTAAAATGTTCACATCATAGAAACTTTACTGTTTATGGTATAGATATTATATATATATATATATATATATATATATATATATATATTATATATATAATATATATATATATATAATATATATATATAGATATATATATAAACCATGCACAAATAGGATTTGTTGCTGGTTGCCATGAAGCGTCATCGGCGCCATGGTAACTTAATCATGTTTGCATTGGAAGCACAAAAATCGAAATTCCCCAAAAAAATGTACAAAAAAATTAAAATATAAATTTTCCTTTTTTTTTTTCTTTTTTTTTTTTAAAGTTCCGTTCATCTTTTCCGGCCTTCTTCCTTCTTTTCTCATTTCCACCGGAAGCTGCGAATGAAACTTTGACTGTTTCAATTCTAACGGTTTTTTTTTTCGTATTCTTGAATAACAGCAAATGCACTGAAAGATAGGTAGGTTTTATATATATATGGTGTAGTGGTTAGCGTCGCTGACTACGAATCCATCGGCCCCGGGTTCGAGACCCGACGGCAGCCGGCGCGCAGCAAAACCCAGCTGTTCATCCTTTCACACGATAAAGAAAGTGGTTGGTAGATAAATGGGTACCCTAGGTGGCCTAGTGGTTAAGACGCTGGGCTGCTGATGGGGCGTGGTTCGGATTCCACGTTAAACTGTAGGTCTAAGGTGGAGTGAAAAGCTTGACCTTCGTCAGAATGAACAATTCGGGCGGAAGCTAACCAAAGGTGTGTGTATATATATATATATATATCGTAAAGAACGACGCTTGTATAGGAGATATTCCGCGCAAGACGAGAGAACGAAACAAATGAAAAAATGAGGTAACCACCCGGGAATCGAACCCGGGATCTTCCGATTGCCGGTCAGATGCGATACCATTACACCATGGGCCTCACTCTTCCAAATGCCGTAATTCCTCTACATACTCGCAGAAACCAATGCCCCAAGGGGGCACCTCCCGCATGCCGTAACATTATATACATTCAACTGCAAAGAACACGCAGTATAAATAACGTAAAGAACGACGCTTGTATAGGAGATATTCCGCGCAAGACGAGAGAGAAAGAACGAAACAAATGAAAAAATGAGGTAACCACCCGGGATCTTCCGATTGCCGGTCAGATGCGATACCATTACACCATCGGCCTCACTCTTCCAGATGCCGTAATTCCTCTACATACTCGCAGAAACCAATGCCCCAAGGGGGCACCTCCCGCATGCCGTAACATTATATACATTCAACTGCAAAGAACACGCAGTATAAATAACGTAAAGAACGACGCTTGTATAGGAGATATTCCGCGCAAGACGAGAGAGAAAGAACGAAACAAATGAAAAAATGAGGTAACCACCCGGGAATCGAACCCGGGATCTTCCGATTGCCGGTCAGATGCGATACCATTACACCATCGGCCTCACTCTTCCAGATGCCGTAATTCCTCTACATACTCGCAGAAACCAATGCCCCAAGGGGGCACCTCCCGCATGCCGTAACATTATATACATTCAACTGCAAAGAACACGCAGTATAAATAACGTAAAGAACGACGCTTGTATAGAAGATATTCCGCGCAAGACGAGAGAGAGAGAACGAAACAAATGAGTATGCGAGTATGTAGAGGAATTACGGCATTTGAAAGAGTGAGGCCCATGGTGTAATGGTATCGCATCTGACCGGCAATCGGAAAATCCCGGGTTCGATTCCCGGGTGGTTACCTCATTTTTTCATTTGTTTCGTTCTCTCTCGTCTTGCGCGGAATATCTCCTATACAAACGTCGCTCTTTACGTTATTTATACTGCGTGTTCTTTGCAGTTGAATGTATATAATGTTACGGCATGCGGGAGGTGCCCCCTTAGGGCATTGGTTTCTGCGAGTATGTAGAGGAATTACGGCATTTGGAAGAGTGAGGCCCATGGTGTAATGGTATCGCATCTGACCGGCAATCGGAAGATCCCGGGTTCGATTCCCGGGTGGTTACCTCATTTTTTCATTTGTTTTTCGTCTCTCTCGTCTTGCGCGGAATATCTCCTATACAAGCGTCGTTCTTTACGTTATTTATACTGCGTGTTCTTTGCAGTTGAATACACATACACACACCACACACTACCAGTCAAAAGTTTAAGTACATCCTGAAATATTCATAAATTTCAAATTTTTTTTAAAGTTTTTTATTTATTAACTAAGTTATCATGACACAAATTCATAAGTACAAACATGGGAACTTAAATAACAACAAATCAGGACAATTTACCAAAAGCAAAGTCTAAATTTTAGATTCATCAAAATAGCCTCCTCTAGCAGCAATTACAGCAGAACAAATTCGAGGCATGCGCTCAACAAGAGAAAGAAGATAGTCTGGTGAAAGCTGCTGCCAGCACTCTTGTAAGAGTTCCCAGAGCTTCTGAGCAATGGATGGTTGCTTGGCTTTCACTCTTTGATCCAGTTCATCCTACATTAGCTCGATGGGATTCAGATCCGGGGACTGTGCTGGCCATTCCATAGCTGTGAGCTGACGTTGCCGTTCTTTCTGCTTCAGGTAATTTTGACACAGCTTGGAAGTGTGATTAGGATCGTTGTCTTGCTGCATTATGAACTGTTGGCCAACTCTTCGCAGTCCAGATGGGGTGGCATGGCGCTGTAGAATGCTGTGATGGCCAGTTGGTTCAGTATTCCAGTGTCTTTGTGGAGATCTCCAATTTGCTCCCCTGCAAAACATTCCCAGACCATCACACTTTCTCCACCGTGCTTCACTGTTGGCACAACATACTGCTGTGTCATTCTTTCACCCGCTCTGCGCCGCACAAATATTCTGCGTTTGGATCCAAAAACTTCGAACTTTGATTTGTCAGTCCAAAGGACAAATTTCCACTGCTCAACAGTCCATTGTTGGACTGGAGTCTCAGCATTGGTTTCTTTGCTGCAGTTCGTCCTTTTAATCCTCCCTCTCTTAGTCTTCTCTGAACAGTTGATGTTGAAACTGTTGTACTTCTGGGAGTTGTTCAGCTGGGCTTTGATTTCAGGTGCTGTTAGGCGTCTGTTGCCCAGACTGGTGACTCGGATATACTTGTCCTCTGAGTCTGTTGTGGTTTTTGGTCGCCCTGACCTTTTTCTGTCCTTATTTTGACCAGTTTCTTCGTACCGTTTAATGGCACAAGCAACTGCATTCACAGAAACTTTTAATTTTTTAGCAATTTGCCTCAGTGATTGGCCCTCATTTCTCAAAGTTACAATCAACTGTCTTTTTTCTGTTGTTAACTGAACTTTGGCACCCATTTTTGCTTTCTGAAACACAGAAATATACCTTAAACTACACAGTTAGCTCCTCTGCAAGGATTTTATATGTAAAGACCCGCAACGCATATTAATAACTGAACACATGTATTAACATACTCCTGAAGAAACACACTACCCCAGTAAAGACTTTTAAACTGTTTTTGGACTTTTGTGCAGAGCTAATGGCATTAATTTTAGGTTGCATGCTAGATGTAAATTAACACATTTTGAAGGCTATTTTGAAGAAGCTTCTATGTTACAACACACTGCATAGAGCAGATGCACTGAAGCATACAATATGAAAGCCAGGTAAGCAAATTCATCTGTAGTACCTGTTAAGTTTACATTTGAAGTTTATGTCATGAGCTAAGCAGCAAAACATTGGAAATTAGTAGGTGTACTTAAACTTTTGACTGGTAGTGTATATATATATATATATATATATATATATATATATATATATATATATATATATATAAGTCCATTCTAAAATAGAAATGAAGAATAAATGAATTGACTCCCGTTTCAAAAATCCATTTTTAATAAAATAAAATAAAAATAATTTTCAAATCAATTTTGAACCAATCACGGCTCTTTTTATTTAAAAAAAAAATATATATATATATATATAAAGAACGAATTTTAAAGCGCTTTTTTTAAAATTCAAAAGGCTCTCAAGGTCTCTTCAAATCTGAATATGAAACTCTGAGACCCTTGGGTTCTTAGGCCCTCTTTGGCACTGTTCTTCCTTTATTGATTTCGGAATCAAATGGGATTTTTAATTTTTAAACTTTTAAACTGGTTCGAAGTTTTTGACCATCCATTTATTATTATTATTATTATTATTATTTTACTAGTAGTTGTATGGTAGCAGTTGTTCTTTAATGTCTATTTTTGTTAATATTAAATATTATTTCATGTTACACACCACACACACACACACACACACACACACATATATATATATATATGGGATGAATTTCACAATTAAAAACGTGAAATGAATGAATGATGCAAAACCACAAGGAAAAAGAAAAATGATTCCGAGGCCTTTCGTGTATTCAGAAGTACACCTCGTCAGGGAATGAAGGGAGAAGGCGAGATGACAAAAATATATACCACCGGACAGAAAAAGAAAGATCAGCACATGATTAACAAGAGTTGATTAAAGGCAAAAGTTATTTTAACAGGATATTGTCAATTTTATACATTCCCACACTGTTATTGAAATTATTTTTAAAATGGATAAATGCACATTCTACAATATTCCTTTCAATTATATCTGTTTTTTAACGAGCGCTTTAGAACTATCCCACTTGATACTATGATTACATCTATACATATGGTTAAACAATGCATTAGAATTATTTGCTGGTTTCCACGCATATTTATGCTGTTTTACCATAATGTCTAACGTTTTACACGTTTGGCCTACCTATATATATACTGAGTTACATTGTGTACATCCGATCGAATGCCCACAACCAACCACATTATCCGAGCTATTTTTTATTAGGCGTGATTTAACAGTATTATTATACTTAAAGACTACATTCATACCAATTGCTTTAAATAAAGTGGGAAGATATTGAAAATTAAAATGCTAAGGTAGGCTAAGGATATTTTTACGCTCAAATTCCTTTACAGTTACATTATTTTTGTAATACTTATTCTTGGCTTTCGTAAGGCAGTTTCTTTTTCCTCGTTGAAAATTGTTCTAAAATTTGTTTATTTTTAATTAGCATCAGGTTTCTTCTTTAGTTTTTTTTATATGTTTTTTCTTGTTCGTTTCTTTGGTTTGGTTCGTTTGTTTTTAATTGATTTTACTCGTTTTGAAAAACCCGTTATTCAATTGTTTTGATTTCTTACTTAATTTCCATTGTGTAATTTTATTATTTTTATTATTTACATTTATTACTCTAAATTATTTTAATCGACGCTATACACTCTCTTTATATATCGAATTGAAGACTATTATAAATACAATTAAAAATTTTAAAATGTCGCCAAAAAAAAGCCGGTATACCGTCAATTAAAATAAATTTTTAATCCGTCGATTAAAATATATTTTTAATCGACATTATCCTTTTTTTTTTTACGATATTTTTTAATTGTTTTTTTTTTTTTCTATTTGCAATATTTTTTGGAACTTTTATTTGTGATATTTTCGTCTTTTTTTTTATTTGCAATATTTTTTACAGTTTCTCATCAATTAATACTCTCTAAAGAAGAGAGAGAAAGAGAGAGAAGAATTTATAGTTTTTAAATCGATATTAGATTACCGTACGAATTATCGCACAGTCGTATGGAACCGACTTACATTAGAAAAAGTTTAAGGTAAACATTAAAATACCATTTATATATATATATATATATATATATATATATATATATATTTTTTTTTTTACAACTTTAAACTACTGTATATTTTTTCCTATTCATTTCAGACTTTGTGGTGCACCCCGTTTAATAAAAAATTTATGATAGTTATTTTTCTTTTATTCATTATATTCTTTCTTGTTTATTAATGTAAATAATTACATTTTTTTTTAACATTTGGAATAAAATTTTGGTTTAAATTCTCGAGACGAAAAGTTTGGAAGTTAAATTTGGAAACTTCGTCCATGTATTTACATTTATGTATATGTGAAAATGTCTTTTTAATTCTCTCTCTCTCTCTCTCTCTCTCTCTCTCTCTCTCTCTCTCTCTCTCTCTCTCTCTCCGATATGTTTTTCATTTTCCAACTCACTGTTTTACGTTAGTCCTAAATCTTTCTTGCTTCTTATCTCTTTTCTCTCTACCACCTTGCATGTATGTTTTGCGTCTCTTTCTGTCACTCTTCCACCCGTCATTGCTGCTGTTAGTTGTTTTACACACACACACACACACACACACACGCTATATTTATGTTAGTAATTAGTAATTACACCAATAAAGAACTTTGAGTTTGGATGAAAAGGTTTTTTTGAAGTTAAATTTGGAGTGGCCATTTTTTGTCCCATCTAAAATCTTGCGTTCTTCTTTACTTTGAACTTTTTTGGCAGCAGAATTTGTATAATGAAAGAGGATATCATTCGTACATCTGAACCCTCACACACACACACACACACAGTGTCCCGTAAGTCCTGTCTCATTGAAAAATTTATTTTAAATTAAATTTACAAAAGCAATATATTAGAACTAAAACAAGTGTTCAAATTGAGATCTTGTTTTGGGACCTTTTTTTTGTTGCAGGCGAGTTACACTCGTGAGGAAAAGGCCTCCGCCTTTTCCTCAGGAGTGTAATTCGCTTCAATATTAGCCACTGCGTGTTATTCTACCTGCAACAAAAAAATTGGTTCCAAAACAAGACATCATTTCGAACATTTGTTTTAGTTCTAATGTATTAATTTTGTAAATTTAACTTAAAATAAATTTTCCTATGAAACCGGACTGTTGGGACACTGTGTATATATATAATATATATATATATATATATATATACACACACAGGGTCTCAGAAGTCTGGACTTAGGGAAAATAGACATTATATTTTTAAAGTGAAACAAATGCATTTCCAATGTCAGTCGTACATATTTCAGGAAAGAAAATACCCTGATGGCTCAGTATACAAATCAAGAGAAGGCGGAACGGGTATTGCTACATGTTTCCGGAAAAAGCCAGAGGGAGGCATGTTCGTGAAATAACTGACATGCCTCCCTCTCCCTCTGGCTTTTTCCAGAAACTTGTAGCAACACCAGTTCCACCTTCTCTTCATTGGTATACTGAGCCATCAGGGTATTTTCTTTCCTGAAATACGTAAATCTGACATTAGAAATGCGTTTGTTTCACTTTAAAAATGTGATGTCTATTTTCCCTATGAGTCCAGACTTCTGGGACACCCTGTATATTGTATGTTGATATGGACTTGACCTAAAATCTGTATTTTCAACAGTTTAATTACAAAAAGTATTCGTATTATTGCATTTTTAACACGGTTTGTTTTCTTATTTTACATTATAGGTGACAACTTAGATTACTAGTTGCCCCTGGTGCCATTCTTATTCCCATTTTCATTCCTGGCCCAGAAGTGGGAATGCTCAAAGCGAGAATTGCGGGTTTGGGAAATAAAAAGTTTTCTGATATGGGATACGGTAAAAAGAGATCGGTGACGTAACTGCATGCCCAAGGGGTATTTTCTATTAAAATTTGTGCTTAAATTGTCAAATCGTACAGTTTCTGGAATGAAGATGGATCGATTTGAAAATTTCCTCCTTTCAGAGTCTCATGAATTTCTCATTCTTGGACCAAACCTAAAATGAGAATAACTGAGCTTGGGAATAGACGAGATTAGCGTAACATTAAGTAAGTTATTTGTAGAAAAGCGACTAATCTGTAATTTTAGCGTCTGATTTACAGGTATTCTTTGCAAAATACCTTCTTAATTGATAATTTCGAATCTCCATTAAGTTAAATGACATCATTACGCGGTATGTTTATTAGACAGATTCCATGTGTTAATTAACTTGTAATATATATATATATATATATATATATATATATATATATATATATATAGAGAGAGAGAGAGAGAGAGAGAGAGAGAGAGAGAGAGTTACAAGGAAAAGAAGTACCTCAAAAGGCCTTGCGGCCCATACCGAGGAGGTACCAATGGCAACAGTGTCAGGGAAAATTTTCTACACCCTCAAATAGTGTGCAAGATTTGGTCTAACCTTTTCTCGAAATGATCCACAGAAGAACTGTTCACAACTTCTGAAGGTAACCTGTTCCACGTGTCACAGATCTTATACGTAAAGTAATTCCCACACACACTAGTCCTAAACCGTTTCAAATCCAACTTCCAACCATTGTTGCGAGTTGGGTTATCATTTAAACTAAACATATTTCTAAAATCGGCATCGTTGAACCCGCGTAAGAGCTTGAAAACCTCGATCAGTTGACCGCGCAGCCTCCGAGTTTCCAGCGAAAACAAGTTCAGGGCGCGTAACCGTCGATTGTAGCCCAATGCCTAATGAAGGGAAGGGATTAACTTTGTGGCCCTCGCCTGCACTCGCTCCAGCCTCTCAATATCTTTCCTGAGGGTGGGCGACCAGAACTGCACTGCATACTCCAGGTGCGGCCGAACCAGGGAATTGTACAGAGAGAGCACAATCTCCTTGTTCCGAAACTGAAATTGCCTCCTGATATAACCAAACAGCTTCTGGGCTTTCTTTTCCACCTCTACGCCCTGTTTCGTAAACTTAAGGTTGCTGCTGATTAGCACACCCAAGTCCTTTTCCAAATCAGTCGCCTCGATATTGTTCCCCAACATCGAGTAGTCCGACTTGGGATTGGCGTAGCCAATGTGCATCACTTTGCATTTACCCAAGTTAAACGGCATTTGCCATTTTTCGGACCACTCTCCTATCCTACCTAGGTCCGCACGCAGTTCCTCGATCGCTTCGGGCGTCCCAACATTGGCCCCAAGCTTGGTGTCATCAGCGAATTTGGCGATCCGACTGACGATGCCACCGTCGATATCATTTATGTAAATGATAAACAACAGTGGCCCCAAAACGGAACCCTGAGGAACCCCACTAGAGAGAGAGAGAGAGAGAGAGAGTCCCCCAAAAATGCTTACACATCATATTAACATATATATCAATAAGCAAAATAGGCGGATAGTAAATAGATAGCAAATAGGCTTCTTTAATGTTTAAATGTTCGAGATATCAGCGATCAGCGTCAATACCTTCATGGTTGTGCTGCTTACTTTAATGTTTTAAATGTTCAAAATGTCCACCACTAGCATCAATACATTCTTGACAACGGCGCGCAACAGATCGGCATACTGTTCGGATTGTTCGGAGTGGAATGTTGGCACAGGCTATTTCAATTTCGTGTCTCAAGGCCTGTAGTGTCCTTGGTTTTTCAGCATACACAGTGTTCTTCAGAGTGCTCCACGAGTAAAAGTCTAAGGGTGTTAAGTCAGGAGATCGTGATGGATACTCCGTACATCTCCTACGTCCTATCCATCTTCTAGTAAAACAAACATTGAGAAAATTTCTAACGTCATTGTGGTAATGTGGTGGCGCGCCATCCTGTTGAAAGTAACACTCTTCTTCCAAAAAAAGAGCTCTGATTGAAAGTACAAGTTGTCTTGCAGCATTGATAAGTAAGCAGCACCTGTGACAGTGTCCTCAAAGAAAAATGGCCCTATCAGTCCTCTGGAAAACAGACCACACCATACTGACACTCCTGGTTGATTAAGTGCTCGTTCTTCTGTTACGTTTGGATTTTCGGTGGCCCAGTACACAGAGTTGTGTCGATTGATAGTACCATTAAGTTTAAAAGTGGCTTCATCGGACTAAACAATGAAATCAGGAAAAGATTGTTTTTCATCACACATGTGTAAAAACCACTCGCAAAATTCTTTTCGACGATCTGGATCGTCCTCATTCATTGCATGGAGCAGTCTAGGTATGTACGGTTTCCACTTTTCACGTCGCAAAATGTGATGAACGCTGGATTTAGACACACCAGTCTCACGAGAACATTGCCTTGTAGACTTATTTGGAGAGTTTGTGAAGGCCTGTAACACGGTCTCAACACTTTCATTGTCAGTTGAAGTGCGACGTCTTCCAGATCGGCCTTTGTTGACGTTTTGCACTGTTCCGTCAGTCTCAAACTTATCACGTAATCTTGTAATTGTTACCCGTGATGGTGGTAATGTTCCAAACTCATTTCTCCAATGTCTCTGTACCTCAGCTACATTCTCCGTCTTCCAGTAGTGCTTCAGAATCCACTTACGTTGCTCAAACGATAACTGCAATGCCGCCATTTCCTGTAACAAGGGATACTACTGTTATTTCAGTACAATACACCATTACTATAGTACTATACTACTATTACTAAGTACTATAAATATATTAATACATCAGCGCATATTACTATCATCTAAAGTGTGCATATATATATATATATATATTATATATATATATATATTAATATGTGTAAACATTTTATTGGGACACGGTGTATATATATATATATATATATATATATATATATATATATGTCGCCGCGCCATGCGGGTCAGGTACCCCGGAGACTATAGTAGTTAATTTGTCTGTTATGCACAACAATTATTTTTAGTCACTGCGTCTCTTCTTCAAGGTGGAAACGTGTACCACACTCAGTTTGTCTCACTGAATCGTTATTTTCAGTGTACATTCACCTTATCACTGTACTGTACACTTGGTATGTCACCTACCCTTCTTCGATTTAAGTGCTTTTTTTGCTCAATAACTGTCCTTCAAACTATGAATTCTTGTAGAAACTTTATTCAGACCTCTATAACTGTTATACTCTGCATTCATTTTTTTTTCCATGTTTAAAAACAAAGTACATTCGGATAAGGGTAATTTAGACAATTTTGGTTCCAAACTACTATTTATTTACTTCAAGGAAAATAACTTTCAGTTTGAGGTTTAATTCACACACACACACATATATACCACGAAAATGCGACAGCTGAAATTTTTTAAATAAACAAAGCAATATTTCAAAATTTCCTTTAAAGAAAATGAAAATGTCACTCAAAAATACTTTCATAAATTCACAGCTAAAGAACAATTGGTGTTCAAATAAGCTTGGTCAAAATTTCGAAGTTATATACACTGTGTACAGAAAAAGCGTGTCAGGCCGACGGTATTTCACAAAATTCCCCCGCCCATTCAAATTGTGCATGGTCTTATATATTTCAAAAATGATTGAGTGGAGTCAGCCAAATCTGACCTCCTTAAAAGGTGGGGTTTCCCCCTCAATTTAACCATTCACCAGCTAACGTGATAGCTACATTAATAAGGATTGGTTTTTCCTTGACGAGGGCTGGTTCTCGATAAGCTAGCAAAGATTCCGAAGAGGATATAGTTTTACACGAAATCTTAAATCAGATTGGGAATCTATGGTTTCACGAAACAAATTACTGAAAGATTATAGGATAACTTGAAAAAACAATAAATCAGAGGTAGCGCGATAGAGTTTCGACGGCCCCGGTCAGTAGGTTACAACTTAGGTGAGGGAAAGAACTTATGTGTTATGTCGTGGCCACTTGAAAGGAGAAAATTTAAAAGCATTCAGAATTGATGTCATTTGATTAACGTTTCATACTTTTAATATTCTTATCCATTCTGTTTAAGTGGATTTCCTTATGTTCGATCCATTTGGCGGACACATTATTCTCTCTCTCTCTCTCTCTCTCTCTCTCCTCTCTCTCTCTCTCTCTCTCTCTCTCTCTCTCTCTCTCTCTCTCTCTCTATATATATATATATATATATATAATATATATATATATATATATATATATAGATAAAGGGTGTTTATAAAGTTCTTATCTCTTTCAGTGAAAACGTAGCAAAAAGGATAAAATTCAATAACAATATAATAGAAGGCCTACATTTAATGAATACTTAAGCATATGATTCTACGAATCTACATGAGCACCATCAGTATCTCTACAGAGTTCGAATCTGTCAGCAGCATTGCGGAACACACTTTGGAGCATGACAGAGGTTATTTTTGTAACTGCTGTTACGATACGAGCACGTAAATGTCCCAGCTTCATTCAGATGGCATTTTAAACACCGTCGTCTTTCAACGAGATGGGGCACCTTGTCATTACGCAAACGTTGTTCGGGAGTACCTAAATGAACGATTTCCAAATCAGTGGATCGGACGTGGAGGCAACAGCCCCTGGCGGCTCGATCTCCTGACCTAACGCCCTTGGATTTCTTTGCATGGGGCTTTATCAAATCAAACGTCTATCAAACGAGGGTTACAGATCTGCAAGATTTACGTGCTCGTATCGTAACGGCAGTTACAAAAATAACCCCTTTCATGCTCCAAAATGTGTTGCGCAATGCTGCTGACAGATTCGAACTCCGTAGAGATACTGATGGTGTTCATGTAGAATCATATGCTTAAGTATTAATTAAATGTATGCCTTTTATTATATTGTTATTGAATTTTACCGTTTCTGCTACGTTTTCACTGAAATAGGGACTTTATAAACACCCTGTATATGTATATATATATATATATATATATATATATATATATATATATATATATATATATATGGTTACGGGGGGGGGGGGTCTTCCTTTCGGGAGAACCCAAAACGTACCATATTTGCCAAAACACGAAAGCTAAGTTTCCACCCCCGTCAGTAGGGAGAGAAAAACGATCACAATTAAAAGTTAAAGGTTCTAGTAAAAAGGTGTAGATCAGGAGCCGATATCTCCGTGATGCGAACCTTTTAACCAGAGTGGAACCACCCTTAAGAGCGATATGATCCTCCCTTCAGAGCTACTGTAATACTGTTCCTGGAGGTACATCGCTAATGACTGGCGTAACTATGCATTTAATTTCATTGAACACCTTTTTAGATCTTTGATTCAGAAAGTTAAAAATCTTAATACTCCGCTGTAATTTCCTTCAGTAATACTTGTTTTTTTAAGTTTCTGAGCAAATATTCCATGGTCACATTTATCGAAAGCGTTGACAAAATCTGTATAGTCGATGTTTTTTTCCTTTGTCACAAAGCTTCATAAATTTCTTTTGGAGACCCGATGTGAGAGTAGAACAGAAATAAATGAAGGTATAAACGTGTTTATAGTTCACATTTCGCCGTTTGTGCAGGGCCAACTCCTTGTACTAATTAATATAAAGTAAGTTTATTTGGCTTTATAGTACTCTCTGAACCTTAGTCGTAGAACATCAATGGCATCATGAGCCTCAGAGACCTTGATTTTGACTCTCTTCCTTAAAGGGGAATATTTTTGCGGGCACCCGCCCTTGGCTTCTCATTTCTATTCTACAGGGTGGGCCGTAAGTTTCCATACATAGGAAAAATTAAACGTTTGTTTTTATGTTTCAGATACCCTAAGAATATGCGTTTGACGTAAGATCTTGTTTACTGATGAAGCAAATTTTTACGTCAATGGAGAGGTTAATCGGCAAAACATACGTTATTGGAGTAATGCTAACCCTAACTGGCTGAGTCCGACGAAGATGCAAGGTGCCGGTAAAGTGATGGTGTGGGCCGGATATGGGGTGACAGAATTATTGGACCAATTTTTGTCAGTGGAAATCTTAATGCCGAAAGGTATCTTAACATGTTGCAAGAAGAGATTTTCCCATCCCTGCTAAACGAGGAAGGTAACTTCCCAGTTTACTTCCAGCAAGATGGAGCTCCACCTCATTATGGTCTTCACGTGCGTCGGTATTTGGATCAGCAGCAGTTTCCGGATGCTTGGATTGGTCGGCGTGGTCCTGTGGAGTGGCCTCCCAGATCCCCAGATCTCACCCCCCTTGATTTCTATCTTTGGGGGCACTTGAAGGCCATGGTGTATCAGGAAAAGATACGAGACATAAATCATCTAAAGGAACGTATCACCAACGCCATTACAAGCATAACGTCAACTGTGCTAATGCGTGTTCATCAACAGTGGGGAACACGTATTGAAATGTGTTTTCAAAACAATGGCAACCATGTAGAGCATATTATATAAATAAAAATGGTTGTCCATAAAAAAATGTTTATTTTTCCTATGTATGGAAACTTACGGCCCACCCTGTATATAATAAAAAAAAAGTGTTTTTTCTCTATTACTCTCGTATGGAGACGTTTTGGTGTATTCGGAATTTATTGTCTGAGGCAAGAATTAAGTCTTACACCGCAAAAAGTAACTGGTCAGTATCAGATAAACAGACAAGCAGTTTTGGCCAAAATTTCCTGTAAAGAATATGCGCGTCTCTTAACATTCATAAGGCGCTCTAAACCTCGTTAATGTACGTAGGCTGTTAAATGCGGGTATAATGCTATATTTGGTATTTTATGATGCCTTTTCAAAAAAATATGGAGGCTGTAACCAACAATTTAACGTGGAACCCGAAAGAAAACATGCCCCGACGTTTCTTAAATGAAGGATACGGATTCTTACCCATGCACACGTTGAGCGAACCCAACGCAACAGAAATGAAGTATCTCACACTGGTATAAATTAGGAATTTCTTAAGAAAACAAAGCTTAATACTGGTTCGCCTTTAGTTATTGGTTTCAAGTACAGGGTGGCTCATAAGTCCCAAGAAAATAAAAAATCAAAGTAAAAAGTTTATAATAATTTTAGAAATATTTATTGATTATTTAAAAAAATTAATCCCCTAGATGGGTTTTCGCTTTAATTATAACCGATTGTGACTTATGGGCCACCCTGTATATTGTAAACCCAGTGTTTGAGCTGTTTGACCACCTTCATAACGACTGAGATCAAATGGCGGAGGGGGAACTACAATGTAATCATTTCCCCCAGGCCCAGAGGCCCTTAAACGTTAAAATCACCAACCACGAAGTGTGAGGAGGGATTCACAGCCCCGTACCTCGCTACTATTCGTAATAAGCTACTCGCGCCTCCTGCACCCATAGAAGGACCCGTTCATTTACGATTACAAAAGACCATTAGACTTAAACAGAAAATATTTTAAAGTAAGAAATTTGGTAATACAGGAAAAGTTTTAAAAAATGTAAAATTATAATATATATATATATATATATATATATATATATAGTGACAAACTGAAAATAAAGAGTAAATAACCAATCTGTATACAACCAAAAAGGATTCAACCATACCGACACTACTTTAAAATATAAAAGATTTTTTTCCTTGTCGAATACATTAATTAAATGAAATTCTCTTGCAGTGGTTTTTACCTGTTTTTTGGGCTTCACCAATATATATATATATAATTTAAACGTTTCTAAAAACGTTACAGCTTATGCTCTTTTTTAGTGAAACTGAACAGTGTTCAGGTTTTTCGCTCGAATTGTTAATTGCTTTTATAAAAATAGGAAAAAGGTTATTTGGTTCAGTAATTATATTGAAAATATTACAAGTTTATTGGTATTACACTTCAATGCGTTTTAGCTCCTATTCTAATACGCAGATGAACCCACCCACCCCTCCCCTTTTTTTTGCATTTTACGAATATATATATATTCATATAACAGCTTGTAGGAAAATAATATTTAAGTGCGTTTCCAACCTATTAGATGAACGGTTAACCTTGTCACTACATGACATACCCAGATACCCTGCACTCGTATCAACTCGCAAGAATTTGGTTTCGGCTTATTTGACATTGTCTCCACTCGAGACAAAAAGACTCACGGACGTATACCCTTTTTGTCGACAGCAGATGTCATCAGCACTCTTAAGAACTTAGTTAGACTAACTTAGATTAAGGTGAAGTTCGACTAATTTAATCTAACCTCCCGAAAATTTAATGGGATTAACTAAGAAAACCACGAGAGGATAGAATGCTCAAATGCGGTCGCCATTAAATGGTGGTTTGACCCCTTAATTTCACGAGGGTTTCAGCTATGCCAGGCTCTCTATTTACCCAATCCACCAACCCATAAAAGTTGGTTTCAAAGATGTCTTTTAAATCACCAACTACCACGTAGAGTTAATTTAGATTTTACTGTGCCACCATTTACCATACGGGCGTTTAGGGCTGTCCGCATTTTATGTTTCCAAAAACCAGTCGGTATATCGCGTCTTGTCAACAAAATGCTGTTACCTCGAAACGCACTGAAAAGGCTTCGTCGACAAGACCAAACAATCGACACGCTAAAAAAATAACAACCCAGTGGTTTCCAAACTGTGTGGCGCGCGCGTACTGTTAGCTAGGGAGGCGCAGCCTCACGGGATACTTAAGTCAACGCCGCGTGAGAGTGTTGGAACGCAGTCAAATGTTTAAAACCAGCGGCGTTTGAGTTTGGACTGACAACTTCTGAGAAAGAACAACTCGTAGATTTATCGAGTGATGGTTCGCTAAGACGAGCATTTATTTGATTCAGGAAATCTGGCTATGTTTTGGTTGAATATAAAAAAAGAATACCGTGTCTCGTCAGACGAGGCTATGAACACACTTCTCCCTTTTGTTGCATCCTATTTAGTGAAACGGGATTTTCCGCTGTTGCTGTCATGAAAACAAAATACCAATCTCGGCTAATTATTATTGAAAAAGAACTAAGAATCGCTATTTCATCAATGACTCCGCGATTCTGGAAACTTTGTGAGGAGAAACAAGCTCACGCATCACATTGATGAAAGTAAGTTTTTTGTTTAACAATATTATGTTCATTTGCTTTACGCATTTGCTCTTTTTGGTTACCTCCAAAAATCTGATTAATAATACAAGTACGAATAATTGTACCTGCCATTTTAGTTAGTTGAATCGTTGATAATTAATGGGGAAGGGGGCCACAACCATAATTTTGGGGAGTTACGGGGTCGTAGTAACAAAGTTTGGAAAACACTGACTTAACCTAACATAACCTAACTTAATCAAACCCACAATACCTTATCGATTGTTTGGTCTTGTCGATAACGATAGTCCGGAAATGACCTCAGTCACTGAATTAATTCTGAATATTTGATCATATATTCCAAATCTCGAATTAGGACCTAGTGGGACTCGAACCCCCATCGCGTGGCTTTCAGTCCCACTAGTTCCTAGTTTCCCACTGTATTGACTTTCCCTTTCCAACTTACTGAAGTGCGACGATTGCACTTAAGGCGCATAAAAAATGTAAATTAACACTGGAGTAAATATGCAAATAAGCATGTATCAGTGTGTAAAATAAAAATATGTAATAAATATTCAAAGTGTGTATATATATATACACAAAAGGCTGAAATGCAAAAAAATTAATGAAAAATTAAATAAAATGAAAGAAAGCCCCAGTCCCCCCCCCCCCCCCCCCCCTTTTTTTTTTAAATCTTTCTTCATTACCACGAAAAAAAAAAAAAAATCACAACGACGGACATTTGCGATAACTTTTTAAAAAAAATTTTCAGTGTGTTTATGATGATGATGATCTTATCGCTAAATATTTAGCGATAAATCCAAGGCACCACCAAACAACTCGCGTGCGTTAACATTTTTTACGACGTATTACGATAAAAAAAAAAAAATCTGAACTAATAGCTTCATAAAGAATTTTCCATTGTAATTCTTTAAACATCGCAAACCCGTTTCATCATTTGAGGAAGGAATTGCTACGGCGAAACTCAATTTCAGTCTGGATCCAGTTGGCGGAAGGGGAACATCTTATTGGGTAAACACAACTCGGGTAATAGACAAACATAAGTCTGGAATGGTTATCCTCAAACTGAAATAAGAAGTTATACCACAGTTGCAGTCATAAAATCAATTGTAATAATAATAATAATAATATATATATTATATATATATATATATATATATATATAAAATGGTAATGAAAATAATCATTTTTTCATGGTCTTTTCCATAGATATTCAATGTTCTTCATGCCAAATGTTCATGACAACAGATTTGTGAAGTCCGTGACAAGACAACTAAAACTATTATTCTAACCTTCAAATTAGAATTGACAAAAATTATTTTACACACACACACGTCTGGATACTCTACAAAACCGCGACATTTTCATGTATCACATCCTCTATTGCGATATTTACGCAATCTGAAAAACCTAATAAATTTAACCAAACCTTACATAACCTAACGTAACCTTAATTATATCCCCTTTTTCATAAGCATAGATAGCATTTATAAAGATAAACCACCG
This sequence comes from Bathynomus jamesi, assembly GCA_023014485.1. NCBI lineage: Eukaryota > Metazoa > Arthropoda > Malacostraca > Isopoda > Cirolanidae > Bathynomus > Bathynomus jamesi. The sequence goes on along the minus strand of JAJOZX010004682.1, from coordinate 275,683 downwards.
CGACACTGCTAATGTTACGATGGTTTCTGTGTGTATCCTCAAGATTGTCACGATTCTGTAAGGAAGCCAAGAACACACACACATACACACACACACACGTAACGAAAGATCAATGATTTGAGACAGGACAGAAAATCAGCGAGGTGATCACTTCTGATTGCATAGTATTCCAGCTTAAATATTATACAGACCTGACCGAAAAAAATTATCCTTCATTGTTGGAAAACGTGTCTTGACGTTTTTGTTCCTGTTATACGGAATTTCAGGTTTCTGTTACGTGTTTTAACGTGTCGGTAAAATCTCCTCTAATCTTCAACAGTAATTTGGGGGTTCGCTATAAAAGATATGGGGATTATATTCCTGTTCACATTAAAAAAGCACATTTTCTCTCTCTTCTCTCTCTCTCTCTCATATATACAGGGCGTCCCAAAAAAATGTATACACACTTTAAATACTTATAAAGGCAGTGTTTATTAAAATACATTTCATTTTCAAAATGTAATAGAATCTACAGACATTATTTAATTGTTTTGTCAACGCCTGTTTTCAAACTGACGTCCGTTCTGGTCCAGGCACTGCTGATAACGCGAAGCAATGGAATCGCAAACATCACGAAACATTTCGTTTGGTATTTGTGTGCATTCTCGTTCAATGGCTGCTCTCAATTCAGCGACTGTTGCAGGTTTTATAGCGTAGACTTTGTCTTTTAAGTATCCCCATAAAAAAAAGTCTAGTGGTGTGAGGTCTGGTGAACGCGGAGGGTATTCTACGAAACCCCTTCGTCCAATCCACATCCACATCGTGCCAAGTACCACTCGCAATACTCCACTCTTCGGTCCGGATCATCTTCATTAATAGCATGGACTAATCTTGGAATGTAACTTTTCCATTGACAGCGCCTTAAAATGCGTTGGACAGACGATTCTGAAAATCCTACCTCACGACTCGCTTGCCGCACAGATTTTCTTGGACTTTGGTGATACGTTTCCAGTACTCTTTCTTGCTTTGTGGGGCTTGTCGATGTCCGTGGTCTTCCGGAACGCTTCTTGTGGACATTCTGAACAGTTCCATCGGCTTCAAACTTATCTCTAATTCGAGTGATGGTAAGTCGCGTTGGTGGATCTGTTTGAAACTCCCTCCTAAACTGTCTTTGCACTTCAACTGCGTTTTCACACTTCCAGTAGCATTTTAGAATGAATTTCCTTTGTTCAAAGCTTAGTCTGACTGCCATTATTAATTCTAATGGGTTTAACTTGGAAAGAAAGAAACATCAATTGAGCTATCAGCTGTTAAAGTGTGTATACATTTTTTTGGGACGCCCTGTGTATATATATATATGTCACCTAGATCGTCCTGACACTGGTGAGATTCATTGCAAGTTGTCAAGTTGTCGGTCCCCTTGTAAGTTGTAACACCTTAAAAAGAACTTTAAAAAGTAATTAATTATTGTCTAATTAAAGTTGAATGATACATCGCTCTTTAATTGTTTCCATTAAAAGTTACCATAAATCTTTTTAACGGGAAGCACAACTGATAACGTTATCTTCAAACACCCAAGTTGTACGCGTAAGGCCTAATTGTAAATTCAATCCTTCATTTTTACCACCCTTAATGACGTTAAAATACCCTTCCAAAACCCGTTCTGCGGTATAGTACAGTTTCCTTTTTTTGAAACGAACGTCTGTTTATCCATTACGGACGGGTTTAGCGTCCGTCGTGGACAGAGCGAGGCGTTAACAAGACGAAACGCATTTAAATAGTTTCGAGAGAGGGTTACTCATTGAGGAAAAAAAAGGCGTTCTCTGGGAACCCTCCCATAAAAAAATAAAAGGCTCTGTTCTACCGTTTTACCTCCTCGATTCTTAAAAGATAAAATGTTTCTTGATTTGCTTTTTTTTGATTTATGGACATTATAACCATTATGAGTGGGAATACGCCCTTATATAGGAATCATTTTACGATTTAGATACATCTTGTATATGAATAGAGTTTTCCCAAAGTGTAATTATGAATTATATAACCACTTATTTGCATACAGAAGTGGTTTTATACAGGTTAGATAATACTATCTAATTGGTTTAATAGTTCGTACAGTGGTACATAATTCTCTCTCTCTCTCTCTCTCTCTCTCTCTCTCTCTCTCTCTCTCTCTCTCTCTCCATTCCCACGTGTGCAAATTCTTACAGAAAATTCTCTATACTGAAAATTAAATTTCTTTCTATCAACAGCGAATTCCGCAATTTTAAGATTTCTCGTAAGGTCGAAATAAGAAACGGAAGTAGAACACGTGTCGAATATTGGTCGACGTCAAGATAACGTAACAACGTAAGCAAGGCGAGGACCTTTCAATAAACCTTTTATGGTTTTTTGTATGTGCGCGATTTCGGGCCTAATATTTATCCGCAAAAGAATAACGTACTTCGCAACACGTGATAAAAGATTTTTTATTTATATATATTTTTCCCTGCATGAAAGCGCTTTTAAACATATATATATATATATATATATATATATCTTATACCGCCCGCAGTGGTGGGGCATAGTCGCGCATGAGAGCGATTTATTTGATATATTGTTTATGTAATTTCCTTCAATGGCAATCTTAAATTTTTGTTTAAATATTTTATGGCATTTAAAATAGGATTGAAACGACATTTACATGAAAAATTACCCCCAATTAACAGTCTTTAATTTTAATTTATGAACGAAAAGGTTAAAGTGGAATTAAATGTAATTTTTTACTTTCTCTAATTACACTCCTCTATTTTTATATTCTAGATACTTAATATAACTGCATATATATATAATATATATATATATATATATATATATATATATATATATATATATATATATATATGAGAGAGAGAGATAATTAATCCGTGTTTGAATTTTGCGTAAGCTTCCACGTTGATCGAAATCGGGTAACATTGGAGAAAGATTGTTGAACATCGGATGAAAATTGAGTAACATTGAATAACATCGGCTAAAAATTGGGTAACAAAAGATAAAAATTGAGTTACATTGGATACGAACGGTAAAATTACGGCTCCGGACCAATTACAACGTGAATCTTTAACTGCGTACCAATAAAGCGGGTGAGCGAAATAGTGAATTTTGTGCATTTTTTTTTTTTAAACCTCCATTTTTAGTTTAGAAATCAACGAACGACTTCGACACTCAAATATGTTATTTAAAGGTCTTATCTTATGTTAGTGAATATATCATTTTAATTACTTAAGTTTAAGTGTACCAACGAGCTCCTAACTATATATATATATATATATATATATATATATATATATATATATATATATGGTGGTTTTGGCGTTTTAAAACGTTAGTTTTCGCTCTCTCCTAGTTAACTACTCATCTCGTATCTTAATCCTTGAAAATATGGGTGGGGGGAAGTTAAGTTTTTATCGATTGATACCCATTACGACTTTCTACCGAATTCTCTCCAAAGCTAATTTCTCTCCAGGAAGGCGGCACACAGTGCCCAAAGGAACCAAAGCGGTTACTGAGTACACGTTGTCTAAGTAAGCCCATCATGCAAATGCGACACCCCGACCCATTTAAAAAAAAAAAAAAAGCTTAGTTACATAGCTCTAATTCGGGAATTCAACAATCTTTTTTATGTTAACCCTTCTACAGACTAGTTAGCAATGCTATATTACGTCAAAAACTCGCGTATTTATCAATCAAAATATATTTAAATAACGGGCCTAACTTCTTTTTTTTTTTTTGTAAGAAATTAGCTTTGGAGATGACCTAACCTATCTTAGGCGCGGGTTTGGCAAGCTCTGTAATTGGAAGGAATTCGCGAAGAAAGTCGTAATGGATATCAGTCGACAGTAAATTTACTAAGGAAAGCATCTTTTCAGGGTCTTCGGATAAAATGTACTTAGCGGAAACCAAAAAGTCTTAAAACGCTAAACCTAACCTGTTCGGGCCTCGTTCATACACTTAAACTTAAGTAATTAAAATGATATATTCACTAACGTAAGATAAGACCTTTAAGTAACGCATATTTGAAAGTCGAAATCGCTCGTTAATTTTAAATTTAAAAGAAAGTTCTAAAAAATACGCGACATTCGCTATTTCGTCCACCCGCTTTGTTGGGACGCGGCTGAAGATGATTGATGACGTAATTGGTCCGAAGCCGTATTGGGTAACATCGGATACAAATTGGGTAACATCGAATGGAAACCGGATAACATCGGATAAAAATTGGGTAACAACGGATGTAAACTGGATAACATCGGATACAAATTGGTAACATCGGATAAAAATCGAGTATAATGAGGATGAACATCATAAAGGTTATCTTGGAAGTCATCTCTCGTATTGTCAAGATGTTCGGAATGTCGTGTCTTCGTTTCATCTCATTTTCCTCTCGTGTCTCCTTCATTTCGCGTCTTCGTTATATTTCTCCCCGCCGCCGTTCCGCATCTGCTTTCTAATGGTCAGATAGACAGACTATTAAAAAAATAGACAGGCCATATTGCGTACTATCTCTGATAAGGAGAAGTGTGAAGATTCTTCGAGAGAAATAAAACATTTCTCCGTAAGATAAGAAATACCGAAGATTTCCATTTTCAAAGATTTTACGATTAATAAAAGTATGAATGAAAAAAAAGTTTCAAAAAATGTAAAAGAGTAATGTAAAAAAAATGTAAAAAAAAAAAAAATCAAATTTATTGTTGAGGGTTCTCAGCTTTGAACAAGAATTTAATTTTAAATTCATGCGGTATTTCTCTTATGGCTCAAACACTTATTAATATATAATATAGGAACGTTATATATATATATATATATATATATATATATATATATATAAGACCACTCAAATCAAACAAGAAAAATTCATTTATATATATATATAAAGGTATACGCGAGTTATAAGACTGTAAATTATTTTAGCTGTAACAGATACCTTATTTTACCTTTGTCAGTTGTTATATTCATACAGTTTTGTCTCCTGCTGTAAAAAATCATTCCAAACTAACAGCAAAATTAGAAACAATGAGAGACTGTAATGACCGTAAATATTTTATCCTCAAATTTTTCTCGTTGTGATGCTGGTTAGCATGGCAACCAACCGGTTACCATAGCGACTGTTTGATACAACTGTTATGAGGTACCACCACCTTTTCGGTAAGGTTGCTTGATTAAAACTATTTAAAAATGGTACAATAAATTTTAATAATAGCCCACTAACTTTGATTAAGTACTGTTCACATATGTCATGATTTATTCAGAACTATATATACTGTATATATGTATATATAGCGTAATTTTATGTAATCAATGCTACCACTGGGTGAGTGCAAGGGGTAAACATGTAAAACGCCTCTGGACACGAAAGCCTTGTGCATTCCTTCGGGTGGTGAAATATGCGCTAGGTTGTACTAACTTTTAATTTGTCGTAGTATCGATGATCACCCGCGACTTCTATTCATGAAGCCCGGGTTCAAATCCTTTGGTGTTAATTTTGCATCCGTTTGGCATTTCAAATATTATATAATTAAATTTCTCAAATTTTAACTTTTTAATATGCAAATAAATTTAACTTGTAGAAAATCTTTAATTACTTTATTTGATAAAATTTCATTTAAAAAAAAAAAAAAAAAAATTTTTTTTTATTCGAACCTAAAACTCGGATAATATAAAAATATATTTGAAGTTTTTAATAATTATAATTTACTCGAAATGAACGCATATATATATATATATATATATATATATATATATATACGTGTGTGTATGTGTGTTAAACAGCTGTGTGAATTTTATGAATATTTTCAGATTACCGGAAGGAAGTCAAGGTTTGTGAGGGCAAAAAATATTTTTAATTAAATTAAAATGACTTAAGTTGGGATAGAACGAGATGCCAAGTAACAACTTTTAATAGAATCTAAAAAAAATATATATTATATATTATATATATATATATATATATATATATATATATATAATATATATATATAGTGTATATATATATTTTTTTTTTCTATTTCCTTTTTAAAGAAAACTCGGCCTTATCTAACTCTTTCATTGTGGTCGTTTTTGTTATCAACGACGCGCGATTAGTTTTAGTGAAGTTTTGGAGTCAGAACATAGTTAATTAGTGATATATATATATATATATATATAAGCCTTGGTGGTGTAGTGGTTAGCGTTGCTGACTACGAATCCATCGGACCCGGGATCGAGACCCGATGACGGCAGCCGGCGCGCGGCAAGACCCAGCTGTTTATCCTTCCACACAATAAAGAAAGTGGTTGGTAGATAAATGGGTACCCTGAGTGGCCTGTTGTTAAGACGCTGGGCTGCTGGTGGGGCGTGGTTTGGATTGCACGTTAAACTGTAGGTCTAAGGTGGGGTGAAAAGCTTGACCTTCATCAGAATAAACAATTCGGGCGGAATCTAACCAAAGGTGTAGGCTATATGTAGGGTGTCCCAGAAGTCTGAACTCATAGGAAAAATAGACATTATATTTTTAAAGTGAAACAAACGCATTTCTAATGTCAGTTTTACATATTTCAGGAAAGAAAATTCCCTGATGGCTCAGTATAGAAATCAAGAGAAAGTGGAACTGGTATTGCTACATGTTTCCGGAAAAAGCCAGAGGGAGGCATGTTCGTGAAATAACTGACATGCCTCCTTCCGGTATGGGCCGCAAGGCCTTTTGAGGTACTTCTTTTCCTTTCCTTGTAACTCCGGCTTTTTCATAAACATGAAGCAATACCAGCTCCACCTTCTCTTCATTGATATACCGAGCCATCAGGGTATTTTCTTTCCTGAAATATGTTAAACTAACATTAGAAATGTGTTTGTTTCACTTTAAAAATGTAATGGCTATTTTCCCTATGAGTCCAGTCTTCTGGGACACCCTGTATGTATATGTATATATATATATATACAGTATATACCTCGTTGCAGTTCGGTGCGTTGGTCTCTCTTCACACGAAGGTCAAGCTTGTGGCCCCGCCTCTAGGCCTGGCTTGGTGGAGGAGCGAGTTGCTTTCTTGTGCTCTCCACCGTACATATCCTGGTATACCCGGCTCATCTGGTACTGTTCTGAGCCAGGCATCTAGTCTTCTTTTGAAGACTTCAACTTTGACCCCTGTAACGTTTCTGAGTTCTTTGGAAGCTAGTTTAAAAAGTCTTGGCCCCCTGACAACCAAACTATTTTCATTCAGTGTTGAAGAGGTCAGGTCCCTTGTCCGGCCTTTAATTTGGGAACACTACACATTTTGCCTTTCCTATTTTCCAGTGTTGTTTGGATGGTAATTGGGTTTAGTTTGAGGTTTGGTACTAGTCTTTCGATCATTTTCCATGTATGTATGTATTATGGTGTACCTTTCTCTTCTTCTTCCCAGGGAGTACAGATTTAGTTTACGTAGTCTTTCCCAGTAGTTGAGTTCTTTGCAGCCCTCACTCTTAGCTGTGAAATGTCTCTGAGTTTCTTCAAATTTATTAGTTTCTTCCTTTTTATATGGGGACGTCAAGACTGAGCAGTATTCAAGTTTTGGTATGATCACTGTTTTCAGCAGGGGAATCATTATTGTCTTGTCCCTTCTTTTGAACGTTCTTAGTACCTGTCCCGCGACTCATTTTTGCTTTGTTTATCCCTATCTGATTTTGTCTCTCTTATTTCGCATCATTGGTCATTATAACACTCAAATCTATCACTTTCCTGTTTCTCTGAATTTCCTGTCTATCTGGGGCATAATATGCTGTCTAAGTTCCTCATTTCTACCATATCTCAAGAGCTGGAATTTCTCGGTATTAAATGTCATGTTGTTGTCTTCTGACCACTTGTATATTTTGTTCGTGTCCCTCAGCAAGGCCTCCTCTTTTGCATCGCTGATTTTTCTGCTGATCTTTGTATCGTCTGTGAAGGATGTTACTATACTGCAGAGCTGGGTACTTGCGGTTTTTTTTGCGGTACTGCGGTACTACCGCACTACCAAACCGGTACCGCATAACGCAGTACCGCAAAGGATCGCTGAAAGTACAGGCTGTACTTTCAGCGATCCTTTGCGGTACTGCGTTATGCGGTACCGGTTTGGTAGTGCGGTAGTACCGCAGTACCGCAGTACCGCAAAAAAAAACGCAAGTGCCCAGCTTTGCTATACTGTTGCTGTTTACTTCATTGTCTATGTCTTTTAGCATGATAATGAATAGGAGTGGGGCCAATACTGTTCCTTGTGGTACTGAGCTGCGTACTTTCGATTCTGATGACGATATACCTTGAATTTTGACGACCTGTAGACGTTCTCTGAGGAAGTTGTAGATCCATTCCCCGACTTTGCCTGTTATTCCCATATTTTTCATTTTATGTGCTTATTATACCATGATCACTTCTGTTGAACGCTTTAGTAAAATCTGCGTATATGACATCGTAATCTTCATTGCCTTCCAGTGCATCTAGGATATTGTTGTAGTGTTCTATAATTTGTGATAGGCATGATCTGCCTGATCGGAATCCGTGCAGATTTTCGTTGAATCTTTCCAGTGTTTCCAAGAAGTCATAGATTTTCTCTCTGACTATTCTTTCAAATATTTTGGTGAGGTGAGACGTCAATGACACTGGTCCATAGTTCTTTGCTTGAGATCTATCCCCTCCTTTATATATAGGGGAAATGTTTGTTCTTTTCAAGATGCTCGGTATTTCCCCAATATCTAGGGATCTTCTCCGTAGTTTAATTAATAATAATTTTATTTTAATTAGTAATAATCGCAGTAAAACTAATCTGTAATCTAAATCTGTACTCCCTGAAAAGAAGAAGAGAGGTACACCATAATCTACATATGGAAAATGATCGAAAAACTAGTACCAAACCTCACACTAAACCCAATTACCATTCAAACAACACTGGAAAATACGAAAGGCAGAATGTGTAGTGTTCCCAAATTAAAGGCCCGACAAGGGACCTCTTCAACACTGAAAGAAAATAACTTGGTTGTCAGGGGTCCAAAACTTTTAACCAGCTTCCAAAGGACCTCAGAAACGTTACAGGGGTCAAAGTTGAAGTCTTCAAAAGAAGACGATGCCTGCCTCAGCACGGTACCAGATGAGCCGGGTGTACCTGGGTATGTTCGTTGGAGAGCGCAAGAGAGTAACTCGCTCCTCGACCAAGCCAGACCTAGAGACTGGGCCACGAGCTTGACCTTCGTGTGAAGAGACCAACACACGGAACATCAACGAGGTTAACAAGGTATATATATATATATATATATATGATACACACAGACAGTGCATGGAACAAGGAACTCTTCTGGGATAATTAAATCCACTATAGTCCGAATAAGTAATGGTAAATGACAAATACCATAGTTTTTCTTTTTCATGATGCTAGCCCGACGTGGGCTAGCATCATGAAAAAGAAAAACTATGGTATTTGTCATTTACCATTACTTATTCGGACTATGGATTTAATTATCCCAGAAGAGTTCCTTGTTCCATGCACTGTCTGTGTGTATCATAAAAAACTCAGGGGACCATTCTGAGTTCATTCCCATATATATATATATATATATATATATACACCGGGTATAGCAAAAAAACTAGGCTACTATTTTAAATGTATATTTTAAACAATTATAAGGATTTTTTGTTAGCAAAACAGACGTACTAACTCTCGAGAAAGTGCGAAATCGAGGCTATAAACTAAGAATAGGCTAGTCCCAAATTTCAATTAGGTACTGCTTAACCATGGGCTAGGCCATATTTCTGATTTAACCTGCAAAATAATGCCGAAGTATTCGCGTGAAGACGAGTTATTAATAAAAAATTGTTGGTTAGAAAAAGGTTGGCGAGCATGAAAATTACAGAGTTTCCAAATAAGCCATGGACTAGAGCTGGTTTATATTATATCATAGCCAAAGTGAAGGGAACTGGTGCTGTAGAGCGTAGAAATGGTAGTGGGAAGCCTAGAATTGCTCGAACACAAGCAAATATCGATCTTGTAGGGACAAGAATATTGAGTCAAGAAGAACCTGGGACGCATTTAACGCCAAATGAAATAGCCATGGAAATAGGAATATCTGACAGAAGTGTCCGGCGAATAGCAAAATTTGACCTAAACTTGAAGGCATACGAACGAGTTTCAGTACAAGCTTTAACTGACATTCGTGAAAGAAGATTTATAGGAAAGTAGAAAAAGTATAATGAAGAGAATAGCTTCATTCACCATTGAGTTCATTTACACCATGCGTACACTTATCTCGTGTACTCACTTACGCATTAGAAGAGAGCGAAAAATAAAGGATAGCATCGACACTAAACTACTTTATCTCATACACACCATGCATTTTTTGAAGGATTTTTTATTTATTACGTACAAGTGTCATCATTTTGTCGTTGCATCATTTCTCCCTAGCCTGCCAAAGCCAACGTACCGAAGATTTATCGTGTAGTAATTTACTGTACTGTGTATATTGCGTCCTTCGCATAGAAATTACCTAAATGAAGGAGCACTGGTTCAGAGGACAACTGCAGCTGATCAGACCTATAATTTACAATTCCCCATGCATAATGGGCAATAATAATGCATAATATGCATAATTTTTCTCGCGAAATTTTGATTTACAATATTTAAAACGAAAGTTCCACTAAAACTAAGTATGATACCTTCCCTGAAGATGAGTATGATTATTCGGAGATTTTGACTCCTAAGAGATCTCATCGAGCTTCCCATCATCTGAGAACTCCCAGTGCTCCGAAACCAGACCTGACGAGCGCCTACTACTATATTTACGATCAAAAGGAAACATCACCATCCCCAACTCCATCTCAACCAATTCCCCTTATAATCCCCCTTCGTAGGCTTATTCGCAGGTTTTGACTACCGAGCGTTCTCACAATGACAACACCCAGTCCTCCGTAACCAGACCAGACCAGCGCCTCCTACTACATTTACATCATAAGGGAAATCACTGGTCTTTAAGTTAAGACGGGTTACGCTATGTTAGGTTAGAGTAATTAGTTTTTTAGTGTGTCGATTGTTTGGTCTCGTCGACGAAATGGGTATAGGTCCCATCCATGCATGCCTCGTATTTCAAGTCTCGGTCACACTACCAAACGGAATCAGTATAAATAAGTATAAAAAAAACAGAAATAAATGCAAATATACGTAAATTAAATGAAATTAAATAATAAATAAACGCATTCGCGACACTTTAGTTATAATAAAGATAATAGTAAATGCGTTATAAGTACACTAACCGCACTTACATAAAATGGAAAGTGAACAGGCATTAAAAGTGAGAAATAGGAACTAGTGAGACTCGAACCCGGGTCGCGTGGTTTCAGAGTGACCGTACCTACGAGTCACCATCCAGAACCCTCGCTGATGTAACGGGAAGCAGTACTGCAACGTGCCCACGCCGTAGCTTTTAGCAATGGATGGGAACCTTTTTCTCCACTTTATCATACTTAAAACAATATTCTTATTTTTTGTTTTTGTACGTTAGCACTGTGCGCACCCTGAGTATGAATTAAAAATCTGGGTGGATAACTCATCTGGGACAATATGTACCCTGAGTTTCTTTTTTGTTTTCCTTCTTGGTCACACACACACACACACACACACGAGTATATATTTCATCATCATCGAATTACGATTCCAAATCGTAAAATATACAGAAATGATTAAAAATTGTAAATGAAGATTCATTATTTATATTAGTATTCCTCGCACGTCATTGTACGTGACTTTGGCACTCTTTGGCACCCTCGATTTCAACCTTGTATAGAGTATGTAAGCCAATACATACATCATTTGAAGCTTCCACTCAGTCATTAAATCCAATCACAGTAATGAACAAAATTCGCTTCAACAACAGCATTAATGAAGTTTTGGGAGGGTGGGGAAACCCCTCATGCACCGCAAGATCTTTTCCTGCTCTGGAACCACAACTTCCGAATATATATATATATATATATATTTTTTTTTTTTTAGTTCAGGAAGAACCGATTCACCTCTATTTAAAGGGCATATCTCAGCGGAAAAACAAAGAAAAAGTGAGAGGAAAGACAGAGGAAAAAGAAAGGGTGGAGGGGACAGTCGAAGTGGAAAAAGACCAAGGATGACAAGGACTGCAGGGTCGAGCCCCATCATCCTTGGGTGCTAGGGCCGGGAGGGCGCACGTGAAACCTCCAGGAACAAGCACGTACAAACGAGCACAAAGAGCACTCAAGAGCACGAGCTTAGAACCCCCTTGCGGGGATATATATATATATATATATATATATATATTATATATATATATATATGTGCTGATCGAGAGATCAAGAGATCGAATCCAGTTAGGGACTTCGTAATTTCTGATTTTCTTGGTGGGTCATGGTTCGGATTTCGTTAAGCAGTAGGTCTGAGGTGGGACAACAAGCTTGGCCTTCGTTAGAATAAACAATTCGGCCGGAAGCAGAACCAAGGTTTATATATATATATATATATATATATATATATATATATATATACTGTACAGATGTATAAAATAATAATGAAAGACTGAATTTATTTGTTCTCATTATATTCAATGACAATAAACAAAAATACACAATGACACACGCAGAGAGAGAGAGAGAGACTTCAATTACTTGTGTGGACACAGATGGTTGGTGTAATATGATACTGTATGCAGGTGGGCCTCATTACAAAAGAATAAATCCAATGAAGGTTGACAAACCTTTCCGAATTAATATTTAACATTTATTAACCTTCATATTTCGTTTCATGTTGACTTTTAACATTAAATGTATGTCCAATTTGTGTATGGGAAAGGTGTGTGTGTGTGTGTATGTGTGTTACGGGAATAGAAATAAAACAATGGTTTATGGCATTTACAAAGTTTGATCAGAGTCGACATTAATTAATATAAGTAACAGGGTGACCCAAAAATCTATAATTGAACACTTTATTTCTTTTAAAGGAAGGTTTAGAAGTAAGTACATAGATTTACAGCATGCACCTTAAATTACAGGTCACCTTATCCACCTTTCGACTCGTGTGCACTTCATCATGTTTTTAAAGTTTTTTTTTTCCGACATTCAATCGCCAACAACCCTTCAGATGCTGTGTTCTTGGTTCTCTCTTGATCAACCAACCGTTTTGTTCTCGTAATGTGTAATCGTCATTGTGGCAATAAGGAGAATAAAGGATGATCACATATTGACATTATACAGGGTGTTTCACAACCGGTCTGTCATACTTTGGGGGGGTGATATCGAGTAAAAAAGTTAATACAACGTCGGTGCTATTTCCAACCGTTGCGGAGCTACGGACGTTTTAAAGTGCACGGAAAAAATAAACGACAGTATTAATCTGATTGTTTTTATTGCTACAGTTTATGAGATAAACCTTATAAATGTTCAAAATGTCCACCTCGGTTTTCAATGCACAGCCTTGCTCGTTCCAAACAAGAGCCCACTGCCCATTAAATCATTTCGCGGTGTTCTCGTATGTAAGCATCCATAATCCGACGCAAGAGCTCCTCTCTCGTTTGTACTTTGGTCTTGTAGACCATCTCTTTTATAAGGCTCCATAAAAAGAAATCTAACGGGGTTAGGTCCGGAGATCTCGGGGGCCACGATATTGGACCAGCACGACCACTCCAACGATTGTTAATCCGAAACATGACGACCAAAACGTGGTCGCGCCCCATCGTGCTGAAAGAACATCCTACGCCTTGTTTCTAAGGGTACCTCCCCCATCAAAAGCGGAAATTCGTTCGTCAGGAAGTTAAGATAAATATCAGCAGTTAATCGTTGTTCCAAAACGAACGGTCCAATCAGCTGGTCTCCAATTACACCGCACCAAACATTCACCGAGAATCGATGTTGAAAGTTTCCTTCAATGATACCGTGGCGATTATCGGCGGACCACAAGTGGGAATTTCGTCTATTATTAATTCCATCCGGAATGAATTGTGCTTCATCACGCCCATTTTTAAAAAAGGCGACCGCACAGTAGCTAGCAATTATAGGCCTATTAGTTTAACGTCAATTGTCGGTAAACTTTTGGAATCCGTAGTTAGAGATCGTATCATCGATCACTTAGAAAGTCGCGATTTGATTAATAGTAGTCAGCATGGGTTTCGACGCCATTGATCTTGTTTAACTAATTTGTTAGAATTTTATAAGGAAATAGTGCGGGAATACGATAGGCATAGAGCGGCTGACGTTATTTATTTAGACTTTAAAAAAGCGTTCGATACAGTTCCGCATAGAAGATTAATTGCGAAGGTTAAAGCGCACAGTATACGCTGTCAGGTAGCTAACTGGTTAGGGGAATGGCTTCGTGCTAGGAAACAAAGGGTCGTTGTTAATGGTAGTGAATCGGGGTGGTTGGATGTAGGTAGCGGTGTCCCTCAGGGTTCAGTGTTAGGCCCATTGCTATTCGTAATCTACATTAACGACATTGATGTAGTCTTGACCAGTAACGTCAAAATTCGCGGACGATACTAAAATAGGCGGTAAAATTGTTAACGTGGACGATAGAAATAGGCTCCAAGACGATGTAAATAGGATTATGGAGTGGACGGATAAGTGGCAGATGCAATTTAACGTAGACAAATGTAAAGTTTTGCATATAGGTTCTCGTAACAATAATTACATGTACACGATGGACAGTAGACAGTTAGCGAGCGTTGACGAGGAAGTAGATTTAGGCGTACGCGTATCTAAGGATTTAAAAGTTAGGAACCAGTGCCTGGAGTCTTGCGCAAAAGCTAATAGGATATTAGGCTTCATAGCGCGTAATTTCGAATTTAAATCGAAGAATATTATATTGCCCCTTTACAAGTCCCTAGTCAGGCCTCAGTCAGGCCGTTTAGGTTTGGTGCCCGTATTTGCGTGAGGATATTGATAGGTTGGAAAGGGTTCAGCGTCGCGCCACGAAACTAATTCCGTCATTGCGCAACAAGTCTTACGAAGATAGAATTAAAGAGTTAGACTTGCATTCACTTGAAACTAGGAGATTAAGGGGGAGTTATTGAAGTTTTCAAAATCGTTAATAAAATCGATAACGTAAATTTTGATAGGTAATTGATAAATTAAACAATTTTCCCGCGTCCGTCGTGAACTCTACCAGCATTAATATGTTTAAGAACCGTTTAGATAGGCATTTTAAAAATATTAACGTTGTTTAAAATAATAAAACAATTAGCAACAGGAGCTCTGGGGGTAATGGTCGAGGATGAGTCTGTTGACGATTAATGCCAGCTTGTGACATGCCAGCGTGTGATATGCCAGCAATAAACTCATTATTAAAAAAAAAATTGGGCTAACACGAACGTAGATGTAGCTCGTAGCGTAAACTAACCCACTTTTTGTTATACTCTTCCTACTTTTTTTCTTTTCTTATCCTCTCTTTACTTGTATGTTTTTGTAGTTTGCATGGTATGACAGTGTTTGAGTTAAGACTGTGTTTGCATGGTTTGTAAGCGTTCTTATTTTACTTCTTTTCATCTTTCACCCCTTTCCTATTCTCTTCGACTATTTTTCCGACTTGTCGGCAGTGGCCGGCGGATAATGATGGTGAGTCTTTCTTTCTCTTTTTCTGAATGAATGTTAACCCACGAATGATAGGTTTTGCTACTTACTTAATCCCTAATTCTCCTCTTTTAACCATCTACTCTTTCCTTCCTCTTGGGCTAACCTTAGAGTGGATCTTAGGGTCTTTGTTAGCCTTAGCTTCTGTAAGTCTGTAGATCACTAAACAGTATGCGATTAAGAATTTGGCGATACATAACCATCCACTGGCAAAATTGGACACGTTTATCGTAATCATTCGATTGAAGAGCTTGCACACGTTGCAAATGATAGGGATACAAACCCTCATCATGTATGGTTCGCCATACACACGATGTGGATTCACCAATTCGTCTAGAAATCCTTCGAACACTGGTAGTTGGGCTACGTTGGTACTAGGTCCAGTATACACTCCTCCACAGCAACGGGCCGTCGTGCTACATGTTCTTGGTTACGTGGAACAATTGTCCCTGTTTCCCTTAATCTCTGGTGTGTGTCACTAAACACTTGCCTGTTCGGTATTCGGCGGTTCGGAAAACGTCTTCGCTATTCCCCAACTAACTACCGCTCTGCTGTTATCATCACAGAATCCATAAATGCAATGGATATCAGCGTATTCAGCGGGTGTCAGCTGTTGATTTATTTTGATTGTTCACCTTAGCGTAACACAGTGTCTCATACCACAGATCAGAACCAACTGAACGAGAAAAAATGAGGATTAGTAGTGGTAACTTCGTTAACCGAAACTACCACCAATGCTGCCATATATCGAATTACACACAAGTAGGGATTTGTTGTTTGCACATCTTAAAACGTCCGTAGCTCCGCAACGGTTGGAAATAGCACCTATGTTGCATTAACTTTTTTACTCGATATCACCCCCCAAAGTATGGCAGACCGATTTTGAAACACCCTATATATATATATTATATATATACATTCAACTGCAAAGAACACGCAGTATAAATAACGTAAAGAACGACGCTTGTATAGGAGATATTCCGCGCAAGACGAGAAAGAGAAAACAACAAATGAAAAAATGAAGTACCACCCAGGTGGTACTTCATTTTTTCATTTGTTGTTTTCTCTTTCTCGTCTTGCGCGGAATATCTCCTATACAAGCGTCGTTCTTTACGTTATTTATACTGCGTGTTCTTTGCAGTTGAATGTATATAATGTTACGGCATGCGGAGGTGCCCCCTTGGGGCATTGGTTTCTGCGAGTATGTAGAGGAATTACGGCATTTGGAAGAGTGAAGACCATTGTGTAGTGGTATCGCGTCTGACCGGCAATCGGAAGATCCCGGGTTCGATTCCCAGGTGGTACTTCATTTTTTCATTTGTTGTTTTCTCTTTCTCGTCTTGCGCGGAATATCTCCTATACAAGCGTCGTTCTTTACGTTATATATATATATTATATATATGGGAATGAACGCAGAATGGTCCCCTGAGTTTTTTATGATACACACAGACAGTGCATGGAACAAGGAACTCTTCTGGGATAATTAAATCCACTATAGTCCGAATAAGTAATGGTAAATGACAAATACCATAGTTTTTCTTTTTCATGATGCTAGCCCGACGTGGGCAACGGGTCACTCGCAAAGAGGTTCCATAAATATAGCTTCCCTCACCAGCTATCTGCAAAGCAGACAGGATCCAGCTTTGGGACATGGATCTAGGGTTTAAAGCAGCCTAGCCCTGCTACATTTAGAACCTCAATATAAGCAAAAGACTCGCTGCCTTCACGTCAGATTGAATACATCAAAGAAAAAGGGGTAACTATTATATTTTTAGCCAAAAACCAAAACTTAAACCTCAACTGGCAGAATTGAGCGTCCACTTTTCAAGGCACATAACATGTCCGTTTCAAGATGGGAATGAACTCAGAATGGTCCCCTGAGTTTTTTATGATACGCACAGACAGTGCATGGAACAAGGAACTCTTTATTCAATCTGACGTGAAGGCAGCGAGTCTTTTGCTTATATTGAGGTTCTAAATGTAGCAGGGCTGGGCTGCTTTAAACCCTAGATCCATGTCCCAAAGCTGGATCCTGTCTGCTTTGCAGATAGCGGGTGAGGGAAGCTATATTTATGGGACCTCTTTGCGAGTGACCCGTTGCCCACGTCGGGTTAGCATTATGAAAAAGAAAAACTATGGTATTTGTCATTTACCATTACTTATTCGGACTATAGTGGATTTAATTATCCCAGAAGAGTTCTTTGTTCCATGCACTGTCGTGTGTATCATATATATATATATATATATATATATAAACGTAATAAATTCATGTTATTCTAAGGATTCATCAAGAAAAATGCAAGCGAAATGAGATATACTGGTAACCTTGTTGCGAGTGGAACGCAGGGTCAACAACTGATACCATGACAATCAACATCTCTAAAGAATTGGCAACTACGGCACATGTGGAGTTCAAAAGCCATGGCTAAATGTGGCAAACGCGCTTCTAAAAAAAAAAAGTTGAATTGTAGCCAGTTCAAAATAATTTCTGCTTTCAAATTGCATGTTTCGGAACGGTAAATATTATTAAAAAAAACGGAGGTTCACGACAGGATTTTTTTGAACGACTGTATACGTGTGTAGAAAGGTGTATGTATGACCGTGTTAATTTATAAATTCCATTTTCACATAAAAGCTGTCGTGTCTGGATGAACTTGAGGCCCGCTCTTCTTCCCAAGGGTTACGTGGTGACCAGTGTCGTAACACCGCTTCCCGTTGATTAGCGAAGGTAAACGACATTGAGTCTGGGTTGTAGTTCGATAGGGGACCGGCCTCTACGTCCAGATGATGTAGCGACCCGTGGTTCGGATCCCACGTAAAGCCGTAGGTCCCCTCGGTCATGTATCTATTAAGCAAAACTCCGCCCACTAGAATCAAACATCATAAATATTGTAATTGTATCGTGATAAAATGTATCGTTATGATTGATTAATTATCATTGTATTCGCGCAACTAATGAATCTAGCGCCATATTTGGTCATGTACGTAATAATAATAATAACCAGGCAATTAATTGGAATAATTCAGGTATCTCTTGTTCAGAAATAATAACAATGTTTGAAAGAAATATAATTGGTACAGCGTGGATTAAGCGTATAATTAACTTTGATGTTAGTTTCGGTACGTATAAATTTGATCATTGTATTTCCAACCTAATTTTTAATCAGTGTAAAAACAGTTTTAAACCACCTTTCAATAATAATCCGAGGGATTAGATCCTTGGTGAAAGGTTTCTGATAAGGCATCTATATAATAAGCTGGGCGGACTCGTCTCTACGTTTAGTTTCCCTGAAGAGGAGGAACTGAAATAAACTCCAAAGTATTCGGGTTGGATGTTTCACATTTTCCTGCCGGTTATAAAAGGATAAAGCTATATTAACTTCTTTTTTTTTATAGGGTGACATATCCCTCAGGGGAAAATTCCTTAAGGGGAAAAAGGAGAAACTGTTATGTGTATCGATTGGACTTAAAAAAAAAAAGGTGACTTAAATCGAGAGAAAATTTTTATTAATATAAAATATAAATTATTTATGAAAAATCTGACATATGACTGGACAGTGCCTTAGTGCCTCGTGTCAGACCTAATTTTTATTATATATGGGGCCACTTTATATATGACGCTAATATGACTATTTTTATGGACCCATATAGAATTATTTAAAAAATTATACTGTCAAATATATATATATATATATATATATATATATATATATATATATATATATATTATTGATAGAATCATTGTTATATGATTTTTGGTACTGTAACCTAACCTAACCTAACCTAATCGATAACGAATATCAGGTCGATTCACTGCTAGATTGGCACTTTGAAATTCATCATTGGTACTCCTCAAGCAGTTTTGTTTCCTTTTATTTCTAACCTGCCAGTTAAGGTAGCTAAGTGGTAGAATGCCGGGCTTTTAATCTGAAGATCGTGAGTTCGAGTCCTGGCTCGTACTTCAGAGTTCATCGATTAGTGTGCCTCTCTGGATTTTCCTTGGCGTATCGGTTCGGCTCCCACGTAAAGCTGTAGGTTCCCTCCGTCATATGATTATATATATATATGTATATATACTTTTTTTAAGTTCGGGAAGAACCGATTCGCCTCTATTTAAAAGGGCATATCTCGGCGGAAAAACAAAGAAAAAGTGAGAGGAAAGACGGAGGAAAAAGAAAGGGTGGAGGGGACAGTCGAAGTGGAAAAAGACCAAGGACTGCAGGGTCGAGCCCCATCATCCTTGGGTGCTAGGGCCGGGAGGGCGCACGTGAAACCTCCAGGAACAAGCACGTACAAACGAGCACAAAGAGCACTCAAGAGCACGAGCTTAGAACCCCCTTGCGGGGTATATATATATATGTTAACCCCTCCGTCTATGGTTCGAATCGACGGGGGTTCTGGTTGGGAGGCAGCAACGGATATTTCTCGCGATAGGTTCTTCTATAATATTCTAATTTCTTTCTCTCGCTATAGGGTCGACAGTTGTTACTTCTTCTCTTTCGATAATACTCTGATACGTTCTCTTGGTACTAAACTTATCGACTTTACTAAATTCCTGAAGAGAACAAGGCTCGAAGGAAAAGATAAAAAAAACCTTTCTTTGACTGTAATTTACTTCTAAAAATGTACAGGTAGTACTCTGAATTTACAGGGGTAGAGGTTCGACCTCTTTCGACCATGGCTCAGGCCGGAATCTAAAAAAAATTTAGGAGGCAAGGGGCCTTTGCCCCCTCCTCGCAGCGAGGCTGCTAACAAGGGAGTCTCGTAGTAGTGACCAAAGAAGAGTGCAGTAATGAAGTGAAGTTAATTTTACAATTACATGTATCATATAAGTCTAAATGTTGAGGGAATGCAGTTGAAGGTTAAGTTTCCCCCCTTTTAAACACATGATCAGATGAAAGATTCCAAATAAAATTTAAAAAAACAAAAAATAAAAACTAATCGTATTTTCGCCGAGTATTCATTTCTGAAGGCGATATAATTTCGTAGTAGTACATTAGTACAATCTAAGTACATTATTACATTATATATTAGATTATTACATTTAATTACAGTTTCATTAAAGTACATTACATTATATTAAATTAAAGTGTTACAGTTAATTACAATTAAACAGTTACTATAACTTTTTGTTTTGGTTTTACAATGTTTTTATATTTATATATGGTTATTATATGTTATTAGTACAACACAAAGTACATGGGCACATACGAGCTAATTTATACATACATGACACACATGATTTAACATAACGCATGATAATGTATTATAAATTGAAATTAGAGCGAGAGGAGATTTTTCGTTTTCGGATATTCAATTCATGCTGATTAGCGGAATTCGACCATTCGCCTAAGCATTTATGAATATCTTACGAGAAATTGATTAATTTAAAGAAAAGAAATAAAAAGAATACATGTGAACGGATGTACAATTGTACATGTACGTAACGATGTACGTAATCATCAGGGGACATGTACGAATGCGCAAGTTTTGTACACATATTGGTACGTAACACAATAGGTTGTGTGCTTAATATAGACACGCGTAAAATATGGACTGATAGGTTGATAGGCATGTAGACAAGAGGTAGGACACAACATATAAATAATGACGTATAGAGAATGAAGTTTTTTTATTATTATTAAAGAATTTACCATACATTGAACATGAAAGATATCCACATAACAAATGGGAGATTCAGTGTTCGCGGTATGGAAAACGTGAAGAGAATTAAGTTACTTTATGACGTCATAGTTATTCACATTATGTCATACGTACAGTATAAGTCATTATTAGAAAAGATGAATTAGAGAAATACAGTAATGAATAAAGAAGTACAAATCGAAATTCTATCCAAAACTCGCTTAGGCGATTTTGGTTTTTTATGTAAAAATGAACATTCAAACATAAAAGCCATACAAGCATAAGTACTGCATGAAGACAATGAATCCATATAATGATGGTATACTGTAGGAATTGTTCATTGTTCATTTTTACATATATATATACACAAACTCAGAATGGTCCCCTGAGAAATTTGTATGTTAAACACAGACCGTGCATGGAACAAGGAACTCTTCCGGGAAATTACATCCACTGTAGTTCGAATAAGTAATGATAAATGACAAATACTATAGTTTTTCTTTTTCATGATGGAAAACCCAACATGGGCACCGGGTTACTCGCAAAGAGGCCCCAAAATAAAGCTTCCCTCACCAGCTATCTGCAAAGCAGATAGGATCCAGCTTTGGGACAGGATCTAGGGTTTACAGCTTACACCTAGCCTACTACATTCAGAACCTCAATATACGCAAGAAACTCGTTGCATTCACGTCCGATTGAATACATCAAAGAAAAAGGGGTAACTATTGTATTTTTAGCCAAAAATTACAAGCTATATTTTGGGGCCTCTTTGCGAGTAACCCGGTGCCCACATTGGGCTTCCCATCATGAAAAAGAAAAAATTATAGTATTTGTCATTTATCATTACTTATTCGAACTATAGTGGATGTAATTTCCCAGAAGAGTTCCTTGTTCCATGCACGGTCTGTGTTTAACATATATATATATATATATATACACACACACACATATATATATATAGAGAGAGAGAGAGAGAGAGCATCGGCTTAGGATTCCAAACTGTAAATATGCAGAAATGATAGCATGACAGCTTCTCGGGGAAAATGTCCAAGATTCATTTCCGTTTTAATTTTTGATATATTTAACGAAAGCTATAAGGTATAATAGCGGGAAAATTAATAAACGAAGCATAAAAATACGCCGCATTTCAGTCTTAGAACCTGCCGATAACTACAATCCGACAGTCTTTTAGCCTGACACACTGTTCGATTGTCGTTATCCGCATCTTCAAAGCGTCGTCAAAGTCTTCGCGTTTATTGCTGTTTTCTCTTAAAGGAAAGTTATTTCCAAAACAAATCCATTTTTATTCGTTTTTTTAAGTTTTTTTTTTTTATAAATATCTGCCATTGATATTATTATACTCCGACTGAAGGTCTTCGCGTACTTCCGAGTGGAGTGATTTTGATAAATAAGTATCAGCTTTGGAGTAAAGTTTTCGCGGGTCGCAAATCCGAATCCAAATTTTTCGTTTTCGGGTGATAATCAATTAATCCGAATCCACCAAACGAAAATAAGATCCGGATGAATAAACTAATCCGAATTGAGATCTTATTTTCGTTTGGTGGATTCGGATTAATTGATGATTATCATCCGGAAACGGAAAATTTGGATTCGGATTTGCGATCCGCGAAAATGTCCTCTCTCTCTCTCTCTCTCTCTCTTCTCTCTCTCTCTCTCTCTCTCTCTCAAAAAATGTTTATAAAGTATACCCACACGAATTATTTTATACTTTCGTTGCGAAACATCGATATAAAAAAGAAAATCCCCGTCAGAGAACGAAGGAGAAAGAAAAGAAGAGGAGGAAAAAGCGCACCGAGCTATTCCGTACGTCTCCTTCGCCTCTACTTCATCTGAACGTTTATCTAAGAAAGTGGAGGTCTTAAATCCCAAATCCCTCCCGCAAGACTGTTAGGCTGTTTCTAGGCTTAAAGGTATTATAGGTATTCGACAGATAATGGCGTACTTACCTCGCTCCAACTTCGCGTTTTGCATATCGCCAAATATCTTTTAGCGCGCCCCAAATCCTATCTCTCGCGCCAAAACCCCGATTTTCGCTCCAAAAACCCATTACCTCTCGGGGGAAAATTACCCCTGGAAGGAAAATCCGCTATCTTTCTCTGGTCACGTACAAAATCTCAGTTTATCGAGATCCGAGCATCAATTTGTACATTTTGTTTGCCAACATTAATTTAGTTGTCTTTACATATTTTCTTATATCGCTCGCTTTATGTACGAACAAAACACGGAAACCATTTTTAGACACACTTTTGTTATATAACGTATGCGACACACACACACACACACACACACACATACTATATATATATGGTGCTTCCCCATAAATCTGGTCTCAGGAAAATTTAGTTTAAGTTTACAAAAATAATAAATTAGAACTAAAACAAATGTTCAAATTGGTGTCCTGTTTTGGGACCTTTTTTTTTGTTGTTGCAGGTAGAATAATACGCAATGGCTTTTTCCTCAGGAGTGTAACTCACTTCCATATTAGCCATTGCGTGTTATTCTACCTGGAACCAAAAAAAAGTCCCAAAACAAGACATCGTTTTGAACATTTGTTTTAGTTCTAATGTATTTCTTTTGTAAATTTAATTTAAAATAATTGCTCTATGAGACCAGACTTATGGAACACCTTGTGTTTGTGTATATATCAAAGTTAGAAGAAAGAAAGCTTATATGAAGTACAATAACCGCACTTCAATAGAATGGAAGTGTAAAAGTCAATAAAAATGGGGTACTAGGACCTAATGGGATTAGAACACGCGTCATTTCAGAGTGAGCGCTCCTACCGATCACCCCATCCAGAACCCACCAAAGAAGGCTCGTTCAAGTGTCGCCAATATTTACCTTTTGTGAATGGGCTCGAGTTCCACTAGGTCCTAATTCCCCACTTTAGAATTCTTCCTCCGTTCGCAGTTGACATTCGCGTCATCTACTTTAATGTTCCTTTATACTTCACGGAAGTTAAAAAAGAAAAGAAAATCAATCATTTTCGGGCGTGCGTGGGCGTGCGGGCGGACGCGACTTCTTATCCCGTTAAAATTCCCCAAAAATTCCGAAGAATTCCAAAAATCGGAAAAAAAGTTTTCGTTTTAAATTTTTTTATTTATTTTAAAATAGATTCTTTCGTGTCATTATCGAAGAGGTATTTCGCCATAATGATTATAATGATAAATCATTATAATCATTACTCTCTAAGTTAAGATATATATATATATATATATATATATATACTGTAGGAGATTGTAGACACCAATCGACCAGGGAGGTACTCCAGAGAGGGATGTTAGGCAGGATACAGGGAATGCTGGAACTCACGTTTCTCCTGTCACTGTCCTCCTTAGCTGATATTTTTCCGTGTCTCATCTATCCCGCGAGCAGTCCCCCATGCTCCCAAAGACACACTGTTCCCTTTATTCTTCACTATACATACATGCATTTTACACACTGCACAATCTTTTCAAAATTTATAAAAAAAAAAGAGGGCATCGTGGGCCTCAGAGATCTTGATTTTGGTTCCATTTTTCTTATAAAGGGGTTAATTTTTGCGGGCACCCGCCCTTGGCCCCTTCTTTCTACACAAAAAAATGTGTGTATATATATATATATACACACACACACACACACACACACACACACACACACACACACTGTACTGTATATACACGAGTGAATATCAGTATACTGTATATAACTTGATTATTGTTATTTGATGTTTCACATTACATACGGAAATAATTAAAACAAATGAAGAGCGATTCTTTTTACATACACACAGAAAGAGAATAATTACAAGGTGTCTTATTAGGCATGTACGACTTCATTTAATGAATTATTTGATCTTAACATTGATTTATTCAACACCATATATATATATATATATATAATATATAATATATATATATATATAATATATATATTATATACACACACACACACACTGTATATCCAAGAAGCGCGTCGGGCAAGCGAGGAAAACGAAATCCCCGCCTCCAACTCCCCCCTGAAGGTGGGGTGGAAACGCAGCATGCAGGGTAGCGGTCAACCCCCCTCCCGTTCAGGAAAGGACCCCTGCTCCCGATTTTCACAATGAAGAACAGGGACGGTCCAATGCCGAGACGAGGCATCATTGCCCTCTTCCCTGCCTCTCACTGCAGAGGAGAGGTGTTCGATTACTCCTCGCTCGGTGCGCAGTTCCCCCCCCCCTCCCACCGAAGAAGGAGGGGTACGCGCGGCCGTCAGGTTATAAATACCGCTAACAGACCCTCACCAGCCACAGAGTAAGGGAGGGGCCTCTTATCCCCCAAAGGTTGTGCCACCCATCCCCCAGGCAGGCGAACCCTGCCTCAGGGAGATCGAGGGAGGAGGACGACGGGTGGGTAACTGTTAACAGGCGCCCTTCCAAGGTTTCCTCAACCGGTCTCCGCGGCGAGGCCACCGATGGGAATCTCACCCTCTTTGTGTCGCGAATTCAGCTCTCGAACGAGGCAAGCGATATCGACACATGATGGAAGAAGTCATTGGTGAACACAGTATATTGATAGTTTAATAAACTAACACGAAATCTCCGTATTATAACTTATTTAAGTAATAATTAAAGTGTAAATGCGCATTTCAACCCGTATAATATGAGTCAATGGCCAGACGGTATTATTGTTAAGGAGTTTATTCATTTTTCAGGAGATTTGATAACAGGCAAAATAATAATAATAATATATAATAGGCGCCCTAACGGTAATGCCTGAAAGTTGTACTGTGTAAAATAATAATAATCTTACTAATAATAATTCTCTATCAGTCATGGCGGATAACTTGTTGAAAATAGTCTCATATAATGTCAGGTTAGTGAGGAATTCAACTGTAGATGTCCATAAAATCTGCGACAGTGCAGATTTGATACTCCTGCAGGAGCACTGGCTACCTAAGCAAGAGCTAAAATTCCTCTCTACCATCCATGATGACTTTATGTACCATGCGTCATCAGCAGTAGACTTTGTCAGATGAATTAATGTACGGTAGGCCTTTTGGTGGTGTTGCTTTCTTAATAGGAAAATTTGTCAAAGCATATAAAATTTTAACAAGCGATAATGTAAGGTTGTTCGGCATTGAATTACAAGTGAACAATGATTGCATATAATTGTAACTGCTATTTACCATATAACAACGGCAGTAATCTAGATGAATACATTGATTTGTTGTACAAATTAAGTCATTATCAGATAACCCCGAATATTGTCACTGTATAATAATGGGGACTTTAACGCACGTGTGAACTCTGAATTCTTTGTAGAATTGGGTAACATGTGTGAGTCGGCCAATTTAAGTATAAGTGATGTAGATGTATTAGGAGTAGCCAGTGGTAATTTTACATACGTTAGTGATATGAGTGGTACCACCAGGTGGATTGATCATTGTCTCACTAGTAATAATCTAAAGGATCGAATTGTTAGAGTTCATATTCTGCATGATTTCCTTCTTTCTGATCATAGACCCTTAGAAATATTAATTAACGTTACCAATTTATGCGCAACACGACTTAACAAGAACTCAATAGGTAGGAATAATCGCGTCGATTGGTCCAATGTTACGATGCAGCAGAGAATAGAATACAAAGACAGAACAAGTCACCTCTTTAATAATTTAGAAATTTTGCACCTTGCCTGTAATAATTCTTGCTCAAATGATTCTCACTGTAAACTCATAGATAGGTATTATAGTAAGATAATATCCCTGTTAAGAGAAGCAGGAAGCCCCCTGATTAAATCTACAACTATCACACTAAGATTATTCCTGGATGGAATGATTTTATTGCCCCCCTGAAGAGGGAATCGAAAGACGCCTATGATTTGTAGTGCTTTCATGGTAGACCCAGATTAGGACCAGTATACTTGAATATGTGTAGAAGTCGGGGTCAGTATAAGGCGGCCATAAGGCGATGTAAACAGGAAGAAGAGTCTATTCGAGCATCAAAAGCCTGTGAAGCTCGCATAAATAACGATAATAACAAATTTTGGAAATTTGTTAAGAATCAAACGGGTGTCAAAAATGTCCTCCCTCCGACAATCGATGGGGTGTCGGGGGAGGATGAAATTGCAAAGCTGTGAAAAAAACACTATTCTAACATTCTTAACAGTGTGAGTAGGGATAATCTTAAGATAGATTGCAGCGAAACGATTGTGGGAGGGACAAGGGAAAATACTTTGATATCATTTTCTGAAGTAAAGAGGTTAATTAAAGAGTTAAAGACTGGTTCTCTGCGTCAGGGGTAGATGACTTATCGAATGAGCACTTAAAATATGCAAATGACGTAGTATGTCTACATATATCATTGCTCCTATCAGCCATGCTGGCTCATAGCTATATCCTGCAGAATTCATGAGGGTATATCTCTGCCCCTGGTCAAAAATAAGAACGGAGACATTCTGTCCAGCAATAATTACAGGCCTATTGCTGTCGCTTCTGCTTCTCGAAACTACTAGAAAAACTCTTGTTACGCGCGATTAAATGATTTCCTATGGACAACTAATCAGTTTGGCTTTAAAAGGTCCCACTCAACTGACCTGTGTATCTATGTACTTAAAGAAACAATATCTAAATACATTGACAGTAATTCAACTATTATAGCTGTTTCCTAGATATAAGTAAGGCGTATGATAGGGTGAACCACAATATTTTATTTGCAAAACTAGAAGAAAGGAAGGTTCCCATGTATATATTAAATTTATTGAAATTTTGGTATTCCCACCAATCTTTCACTGTTAGGTGGGGCAATGTACTATCCGAGTGTTTTGGCCTCTCTTGCAGGGTGAGACAAGGCTCCTTGCTCTCCCCTATGCTGTTTAATGTGTATATTGACGGATTAATTGCTTTACTTAATGAGGCAACAGTGGGATGTTGTATAGATAACACAAGGATAAATAACTTAGTTTATGCCGATGATATGGTGTTAATAAGTCCCTCTGTTAAAGGTCTGGATCGGCTACTAAAAGTCTGCGAAATGTATTCGCAGAAACATAATATTCTTTTTAATGTTACAAAAACTAAGGTTATGCAATTTCATCCTAAAAGCTGTAATCAGCCAGCTGATATAAGGTTTAAAATGAATGAAGTAATTGAGGAAGTACAAGAGTTTAAGTATTTGGGTCAGACTATTACCAGCTCCTTGAGTGATGACTCGGATATAAGAAAACAATCTCGAAGCCTGTGTGCTAAAGCGAATATGACCATAAGGAACTTTCGACTCTGTACAAGTGAAGTAAAAGACTCTCTTTCGTACTTTCTGCAGTAATATATACGGACAGCAACTGTGGGTGAATTATAAAAAAGGTTCTGGCAGAACTCTAAATTTGCTGTAAAACAGGTATTTTAGACTTACATAAATTACCCCCGAGATGCTCAGCTTCGCAAATGTTTGCTACCCGCAATGTCCCGAGCTTCCCGGAGGTGACAGGACGTGCTCAACACAGTCTAATGCAAAGAATTAAAAAATCAACCAATCCGATCATCCAAGCTATCCATGAGTCCTGCCATTTATCCTCTAAGCTATGGACTTCTTGGTACGAAAACGTCTGTCTGTAGCTCCACTTAACTTCGACATTACAGTATTATTTCTAATCAATTGTATATATTTCTGTCCTTAGTATATGAACTGTCATTGTATTAATAATATTTGTCATATGGACTATATAGTCTGCCAATAAACCTTTTCATTTTCATATATATATATATATATATATATATATATATATATATATATATATATATATATATATATATATATATACACACACTTTACATAGTGTCCAAAAGATCTTGGAGCCCCACTCTACCAAGGAAATTGTCAATACCATTTGATGAAATACAATTTTATTGAATATAATATAATTTTATTCTTTTGCAGAGCGTTGTTTTATGTCAAATATATTTACTTGGTTGGAGCAATTAATGTATAGCAATTACACCAAATTTTCAGAATGGCTTCCATTTTTGATCAGTGCACAGTGCAACTCGCCTTCTGAACTGATCCATTGCTCTGTTTTATTTCGGCTTGATCCAGACTTTGCCAAGCTTTATTTACGCGCTCGTAAGGTGGTTTTCATCCCGAATGGCCTCCCCGTACACGTGTCGACACATCCTTTTGAGGGCAGGTGAATTTGTGGGCCACATGTCGGGTCGCACGAAGTCAAGGACGCGCTTGTCTAAGTATTCCCGTGTAACTTTTGCTGTGTGAAGTTTAGCTCCATCTTGAAGTATGTAGTCGTTCCCAACAAGCACGTCTATGTCAGGTACAAGGGAATATATACTGTTTCAATATACGTCATTACGTGAACCTTTTTGTTTGGTGGTATAAAAATCAGTTGGAACTTTCCAAGTTTTCAGACAGCAACGGCGACCATTACTTTCTTGCTGAAGTGATTTCGAGTTGCTGTTGAGTCGCTCGGAAGGAATTTCGGATTTCTTTGCAACGTTTGCGCAGACACGATCGTTTTGAGTGTTGATGGGTGACTCCAGTGTAAATGTTTTTTGATCTCCAAAAACGCTCTGTTGACCTTGGCCATGGTCATTTTGCGCAAGAGCCGCCTGCACCGAGCCAGTCTCTTCTCACGAACTTGAGGCGTAAGCTGTTGAAAACGGATCTTCTTGAATGTTTTTAAATACAGATCGAGTTTCTTGATTCGATTCACGGAAGACTCGCTATTGTTCAGAAGACGAGCAGTTTGTCTAACACTTTCGCTTGTCCCAAGTTGATCTTCTTGACGACAAACGAGTTGCTCAACTGCGTTGATGTTCTGCTGGGTCCTCGCAGTCTTCGGTCTGCCACTAACAACTTTTCGTTTTGTAGACCCAGTGTTATTAACTTTACTGAGCTGGAAGTTGATTGCGCTCAAAGTCAAAGTCCAGTTCTTATTGGGAAACATGGCCTTAATCATCTTCGCACCTTACCCATTTTTTTGCCTAAGCACTTTGATCACAGCCTTCTCTTCGTTTGTTAATGGCATCACTGACAATGGTGGATAAATTTTCTTGTATCTAAAGAAAAGTGCAATCAATTAATTGTAAAGTAAAATTGAAGAATAATGGACAAAAAATTTGTAAATAAATCTATAAATGATAGTTGAACATGGGGTTATAGTATGCTGCGTAAAAAAAAAACTGGCTTTTTACCTCACTTAAGCGTGGTGAATATGCGCCAAGAGCTAGGTTAGTTTTAAGTCGTTCGGGAAAGGCCTAGGCTAGTTATCTAAACCTTTGAGAAAGAGCCTAAATTGCCGCTCATTTCACGTAGGTCAAACTTGTTGCCTCTCCCCTTATATATATATATATAATATATATATATATTATATATATATATATATATATATATATATATATGGTGTAAACAAAGTCCTTTCCCGATTATAAACTTTAATAATTGCTGTACATGAAATCCAAAGAAGAGACAGTAATGCTTTGTTTTGCATGTTGTTGCATAACACATCAAGTTTATTAAGTTTCTCATTAAATCCTAACATATGCGCCGTTAGTTACACGAACCACATCCAAGCAAAATTCGAGTTCACGCCATACGGTCGCTAGCATATCTCTCGTGACACTTGATGGCATCGCAATTCCTCGCATGAAGAGGAGCCACTGTCAGCAACGGAAGTATGCTACGCATAATCCTTTACATATCCGCCCAGGAAGAATTTCATGGGCGTGATATCGGAGGATCGTGGAGGCCATGGCACCTGCCAGTCACGCCCAATCCATCTTTTGGGAAAAGTCGTGTTCAAGAACTCACACACCAACAAATCCCAGTGTGGGATAATATGTGCTGTAAAATGATGGATGGTTGAAGGTCTTCCAACTGGGGAGCTACAAAGAACTCGAGTATGTCCAGGTACACTTGTGCCGTAACATTCTTTTCAGCAAAGAAGAATGGGCCTATCACCCTATGATGCATTAATCCACGCTAAACATTGACAAGAAAAAATTTTGTGTTATGCAACAACATACAAAACAAAGCATTACAGTATTGTGTCTTCTTTGGAGTTCATGTAATTGAAGTTTATAATGGGGAAAGGACTTTGTGTACACCCTGTGTATATAAATTAAGAAATATTTTAGGGGTCCAAGATTTTCTTAACCACCCGGTGTATATATATGATGCAAACCCACAAGGAAAAAGAAAAATGATTCCAAGGCCTTTCGTGTATTCAGTGATACACCTTGTCAGGGAATGTTATTCACTGACGAGGTGTATTACTGAAT
The DNA here is from genome assembly GCA_023014485.1 of Bathynomus jamesi. Lineage (NCBI taxonomy): Eukaryota > Metazoa > Arthropoda > Malacostraca > Isopoda > Cirolanidae > Bathynomus > Bathynomus jamesi. Next base: position 244,209 of record JAJOZX010004682.1, on the reverse strand, counting down.
ATACGAAAGACCTTGAAAGATTTTTTTTTTCCTTGTGGATTTGCAATATATATATATATATATATATATATATATATATATATATATAATTATATATAATATATATGAGAGAGCGAGAGAAAAAATTAAAATTACTGCGTGTTGGTTCTCATTATTTAGTTAATAATAAATAATTAATGTGAATGGTTAATTATGTTTATTTAATGTTGGGATTTGGGTGGGGAGAGGTTGAAAGGTAGGGGGAAATTGGAAGGTGGGGGAGTTGGGGAGGATAGCAAATTTATTATTTGCTTCAAAAGGTTGATCATCAGCCTCAGTGCCAATGGCTGACTCTCGTATTGATTGAATGTCGGTTTAGTTTAAACACAAAGAAAGTCCCAGGTTCGAGACTCGGGGTCGCAGTTTATATGTTATTAATTAGCACGATGGTGGGAAACGTTTGACATTCCTGTAGTGTATACCCATAAATACCCATTCCTGCGTGCGTGGGAATTGTCTTGGGAAATTGGGAACTGCCTTCCACTTGAAAATTAAAAATATTTTTTTAGGTAATAATAATAGGGAATAAATAGCAAGCTTACCCCCTCTCAGGTGCCCTCCTTCCCATTATATTAACGATAATATTTGTAAATAGGGCATACATTTGTATAACTATACCTTTTTCGTTAACTGGAAATGTTATCGGGTTTCTAAAAACTCTGAAGTTAGATTAGCTTAACCTGACTTCACTTAACCTAACTTAATCGTTAGCCCGACACACACACACACACACACACATATATATATATATATATATATATATATATATATATACACCTTTGGTTTGCTTCCGCCCGAATTGTTCATTCTGACGAAGGTCAAGCTTTTCACTCCACCTTAGACCTACAGTTTAACGGGGAATCTGAACCACGCCCCACCAGCAGCCCAGTGTCTTAACCACTAGGCCACCCAGGTACCCATTTATCTACCAACCACTTTCTTTATTGTGTTGAAGGATGAACAGCTGGGTTTTGCTGCGCGCCGGCTGCTGTCATCGGGTCTCGATCCCGGGGCCGATGGAATCGTAGTCAGCGACACTAACCACTACATCACCGAGGCGCAAAAAAAAAAAATATATATATATACACTATTATAACCTTGTTAACCTTTGTTTTGCTTCCGTCCGAATTGTTCATCCTGACAAAGGTCAAACTTGTTGCTCCATTTTAGACCTACAGTTCAGCGTGGAATCCGAAGCACGAACCACCACTCAGGGTACCCATTTATATACCAATCAATTTGTGTGTGTGTGGAAGGATGGACAGCTGGGTGAGCTGAGCCCCGCCTCTCATCGCCGGGAATTGAACCCGGGTGATTCTGTTGTCAGCGATGCTAACCATTAAGATAGCCTATATATACTCGTATACCATAAACCCAAAGGAATTTCGACAACCCACCCCTTTTAATATTTATTAATTCATTTTCCGAAGAACATTTTTTCTCAATAGCGCTTTTCAATTTTGCCTAGTACACAAGCATTGTGCACACCCTTAGACATTTTTTTTTCTTTTGATGATGATGGATTGGACTGAATCAGTCGCTCTTAAGCTGTTATAGAAACATTAAAATTTTATGAGCAAGAAAATTTATTCATATATTTTTGTATAGATTACTATTTAAAGATGATTTCAAAATTCATTTGTTGTAAAAGCAAATTTGTATCGCTAAAT